>CM055824.1:20003879-20568879 GCA_029582265.1 Zoroaster sp. YZ-2022 | reverse complement strand
TTTGTCTCCCCTACATATTGTATATATACCACATTTTTTTTACATGAGATTACATATATAACATTGGGTGTGTCACACTGGGATTTAGTTCTGATTGTGTAGGTGAGACCAGTACTGTGGCTTTTCACCTTCTGAGCAGGTTTGAGATACAAACAGGTTTTGCATCTCGAGCGGGTACAGTTAGAGCACCCCTGTGGTGATTCATGATCAGTGACGTTAAGGTCACTGTTGGTGCTAGGGAGCCTAGCCCGAACCAATATCACCGAGGTTACGGGGGCGATGGAAAACAATCAAAGGGGGCTCAGGGATGGCTGAGCGTAACCTATCGGAGGAGTGTAAAATAGTCATGTTATCATTTACAATAGATGAAAGTCTGGGTAATCTGGGGTGATAAGTAGTGACCAGGGGAACTCTGTTGGGAAGGGTTTTCTTGTTACCCCAGGTAGCCAAGAGGGTGCTACGGGACCGTGCATTTGATATGACCCCAGGATACAAGGTGTTGCCTCAGTTCAGACGACCGTTTCCTGTATAAGGTATCAGTGGAACAGATACGTCTTATACGGAGGGCTTGACTGTAGGCAATGGCCTCTTTGCAGTGCTTGGGGTGGCAGCTGTCAGAAAGGAGGTATTGATGAGTGTCAGTGGGTTTACAATAGACATCAGTCGAGATGCCCTGGGCGGATTTGTTGATGGTGACGTCTAGGAAGTTCACGCTATTGGGAGAGTAGTTAGCAGTGAACTTGATGGTGGCATGGAATGAATTAATGTAGTTGATGAATTCATCTAGGCTATCTTGGCCATCACACCAGATGGAGAAGATATCGTCAATAAATCTCCACCATACTCCACCATATATAAATTAAATCGGGAGGGTGGCCCTTATTTAGGCTACATATTTTCCCACCATAGGCTCTAATCCCATTTTTACAAATATGAATATGGCACACTGACAATTCTTGGCAAAATTTTACAAAGACTAAATCGCATTAGTATGTTTTGATTCGCTGTTAAAGCTTTCCATTCAAGGAAGGCGCTCCTTTCTAAACATGCCTATTCCCTTAGATTGACACAGAATGTTGACTGTTACACGCATTTCATTCTTAAGCCCATAACAGTTTTAAATAACAATTGTTGAAAGTCTAGAAGGAAATTGGTGCTATTCCATAACAAATCAGAAATCATGTATACACTCTTACTGCAACTTTGACTGGAATACAAAATTAGAGACAGGGCCAGTCTGGGGGAAAATGTTCTGATCCGTGTGAGTAATTATGGGAGGCATATGCAAAAGGAACTGCGTAATTATTATGTTGTATGCTTAGTTTTACAACAATAAATAATACATTAATAATTATTACAATAAAACTTGTTTTCAGTGTTACGTAGGTCGGACGAGGACGCTCACAATTAATTTTATTTTATTTTACATGTCCTTGTTACCCTCTGACCATTTCGACACATATTAAAAATCATTCCACATACGGAGTGTTTGTGTCACAGGGGATTCAGACCGGATTGCGTGTGATTCGTCTGAAAGGGCTGTATATATCTATCTCAAACCGTTACCTGGACATAATCGTCGCAATCATACAGGTGATAATACTCCCCTGACATACACGGTCGCCGTTGACACCAGCGCTGAGCGGCTTACTTGACACAGTGTAGTTTCTTAGTTTCTAATTATACATTTTATATATATATATATATATATATATATATATATATATATATATATATATATATATATATATATATATATATATATATACTTACGAAAGTGTCTTGCTTAAGGGCAATAGTTTGTTGATATTTGGCCATCATTCACACAAAGCCTTCCGAACATTAAGGCCTCCCCTATGTCATAGGTCTGATATGCTTATTAGTTCGCCATGATAGTTATCATAATATCGGTAGATGGTGGCTCATAGGACCTATACCGGTGATAACAAGCTGGTACAGTCACTGTTCGCTCGTACCCATACATATGACGTCATAGCTTCCCAATCTGCTCTATATAGGCACTAGGAAATTATATATTCACATCCATCCACATTTGCTATCGAATAATGTAATAGTCAAATGGTACCTCATCATTACATTGGTCAATATAAAATAATAATGATCATTTAAATGCATGGATAACTGAGTATATAGGCCCTTATACATTCCTTTCACAAGGCACTGGGTACGAGCGATCTTGCCGCGTTCAGACAATTCGAAACACTGTTAATTGTATCACCACACAACACATCGTTAGGTATTGGTAATTTGGGTACGTGGGATTCAGCGATGTTTCTTTTTTTTCTTTCTTATTTCTCGTTATTTTAGAGAATCAAGTGATCCTTGGGCGATGCCGGTCATTCGTATCCATTTGCACATCAGACATACAGCTAAAATGTCCACATTCATTGTCAAAATCGTCTTTTTTCCAGAATTCTACACATATAAGTTTCAATGTATAATCAGGATAACATGTCCCTACCGTAACACCATATCACACCGTAACAAAGCAGTCCCATTCTTCATACGCTGTGATGCACAAATCTGAAACCCTTTCCTCCGGACAGGGGGAAATTACAATATGTATTAAAACAATGAGTGGAACAAACTCTAGATTCGTCATGGTGTTTGAGAGAGCCCAATTACCTTCCATTCCATTCATTATACGTATAGTGATTGATGAATTCATCCGTATAACAAGGTAATACCTAGCCACTTTGATGCTGCTTATCCAAAATATTCCATAATGTCAACTTGGGAATATTTTGAGTGGGTGTGTTTTCATCCAAACTTATCATCATTCAGGCGACAACGATCAGTCTATCTTGCATCTCCAATCTAAATTAAATATAGTCGTGCTTGTTTGCCCGTTCCCAGCGGACTAGCAGCTTGAAAGAGCATTCAAATTCCTCGATGTGTGGCTTGCCAAAGCTTGTAAATTTATCCTTCATAGTCTGTATACTGTCTTAAATCATGTCAGAGAATGCCATTGCGCAATAGTTTCTTTTGGGTGGCTGACCATTTCGTTCCAATGTTCAAGTTCTTTACCTCTGGCATACATAAACGGTCCTACCACCACACGGCCAATCTGTTTGTCTCCTGAAAAAATATAACATACAACATATTAAAGTAACATACGACTTTGTAATTATATAGATATGATTGGCATATGGTAACTAATATACTGACACCAGTGGCAAATAATAATACCAAATAATGTGTTTAACTCTTAATTGGAGGATAATTATCAATCGATCCTTAAATTGAGGCGAAACTGGGAACAAACTTCAACCAAATAGGCCTAATGTTAATTTTAGTAACAGGGCATGGGCACACAGATTTATGAAAGGTAAACACAGCCGTTACATAACCTAAACTTCAGGTCAAGACTTTTTGGCGTTGTTATAATAATTATCAATAAGTAAGACTAATTGCGGTGACACTCGAGGACGATCAGAGCATACTGATCGAAACGTCGAGTTGTAACCTCCAGTTCTTTTCAGAACTAATTACTACTCAATAGAGAATTTCACATGGTGTCACCGCAATTGCAAAGCTACATGTTTTACATAATATATCACTATTAGATAATCATGCAACATGAATAACTGATCTAAAACAAGTAGGAGTAATGCATTCGCGGGGAAACAGTCAAAACTGGCTCACGTTGGATAACAGAATGTGCCAGATCTTCTAAACTTATTTTTTTTTCACGATTTTGATGAACCTATATGCCAACTAGTGCATAATATAGTGAATGTATTAATATTTTAGTGTTCATTATTTTGTGAACAGTATTTTTTATTGTACTTCCATAACAAGAACATTTCCTAATTTTGTAATTTACATGTGACGAATATAATAATGATTTGAATATCCTTTGTTTGCATTGGTGATGGTTGCAACCTGAAATAACCGATAGCAAAATTATTGAAGAAAAGAGCAAGCGTACCACCAAGGACGAATAATGGTATGGAATATGACAGGTATGAAAGCTGGAGAGGAACATAGGAAAGTTAACAACCCATATGGAAGTGTGCAGTAATTGTGTTATTTCACATATTTCTTTTTCGAGCGTTGCTGGTTTAACTTGATGTGATCTGTGTTTGAATGTTTTCCTCATCGCACAAATTGTGATAATTAAGTGCACAATGTAAAATGAACGGTAAGTCTGCCGCCTCCTACTCCTAGCGTCTCAAAAAGTTCAATTCGCATACCTTTCATTGCTGGTGCATGTTGCATGACGGTTACTGATATGCTAAACATATCGGTATTACTTGAGGGTACCTTAAACTGGAAGGACTCGTTATAGGTTGGGTTAGGCGTTTTCTTCACTATTTCGGTCTTCTTGGATTTAATGACCTTGCTAGCACTCATCAGGCTAACCTTGACGTAACCATCTGTTGAGAGTAATAAATCACACCATTTATTCAAGGTAATATAATATATCAATAACAATAACAAATTACAGTTTAAATTAAATATTGATTCGGTGTGTTAAGTTGATGATGGTACAAAACATCGCTTGAATTCAGTTTAACAAAATAATAGTTTCCAAACTCATTTTTTTATACTAGTATTTGTTCGTTACGTTACTATGAAAAAACGTAACCCTTCATAGTTTTGTAACTGTATAAGTACGAGTGCATTTACAGGAATATTACCAAATATGTATACATTTTGTATACATATTTTATGGAAATCATATTTTACTACATATTTTTAAAATGTAAATATACCCCCCATTGGTGTCTCATTTGTGTTTCATAACGGTTATACATTAAAATATGACAAACCGATCCCAAAGTGCAGCAAAATGGCGTTATTATACAAAATGACTTACCAACGTGCTGGAAGCCGTCTAATAATCGGATACCCTTTCCTTCAATTATAACCACCGTCAGTCGTTCTATGCTGTCATTGTAGTTAAGAGAAAAGTGTACATCTCCTATCTCAGACGATGTTGCCTTGATATAATTAAAACAAATGTTTCATTAGATTGTTGTTGTTGTTGTTGTTGTTGTTGTTGTTGTTGTTGTTGTTGTTGTTGTTGTTGTTGTTGTTGTTGTTGTTGTTGTTGTTGTTGTTGTTGTTGTTGTTGATAATGATAGCCATAATTATACCTACATACGTTTGGAATCAAAGATCTGGGAAATGTGAATCTTAATTAAAGATGCTAAAAATTAACTGTAGTTCGACTGTCCACTACATGCATGACCCATTGAGAGCGCTCTTCAGGCCCTCATTTTAGCATATCGTAAGCGTGCTCTTTTGGATCCATTTGCATTCAAGTGGATAACGGTTATTAATGGAAGGTGTTGTTGCTGGATATAAATAAGTCTTGTATATACGTAATTGCCAAATCAGTTTCTAGGTTTTGAAAATGTATTTAGGTCGTGAAATGGTGCCACAAAATACAAAGGACTGGGAGTATGTGCACCGATAGAGGGATATGATGTGCAGATTCGGCGAAAACATCAATAGTGTCACTACTCCAACACTTCTTTACATGCCACCTTTGTCGCGAGCAATGGGTGCTAAGAACCACCCCTGCATATTTCTCTATTATTCTTACATGTATTGAAAGGTCTTTCAAAATAAAATGATCCACACTAAAAAAAAATGTCAGGTTTAATACTGAACAGCAAAAGAAACGCAAGTCCGAGGACAGCAAAAGAAACGCAAGTTCGAGGTCTTGTCAAGTTTTCAAACAAAAGACAAAGCATTTTGATTCTAATCACTCATTTAATGAAAAATGCTTTCAATTTGTGAGCTGAAAGTGACTGTTAGTGAAATTGCATTGCAAGATTTTCACATTTACCACAGTCCGCCAAAAGGAGATCCCCCCCTCAGTGAAAAGTCACAGTCTTTTCAGTAGCGTGTATGTCCACCTTGGGCTTGCACACAGGCGGTGCAACGTCGCCTCATAGAGTTCACAAGAGTCTGGAAGAATGCCTGAGGCAAGTGGTTCCACTCAAACACCAATCTCTGTTCCAACTGTGCAACCATGGAAGTGACGGCCATGGAAGAACGTTGATGTTGTTGTGAGTGAGACACGCCATCGACACCCTTGCTGTGTGAGGACGTGCATTGTCCTGTTGGAAGAACTGCAGTTCAGGATGTGCAGCAAACATTGGAACAACATGAGGACGAGGAACATCATCTCTATACACGACAGCAGTTTCACGTTGTCGGAAGACATGAAGCTGTGACCTGTGGTTGTAACTGAACGCTCCCCAGACCATCACACTGCCACCACCCTATCTGTTTGCCTGTATGACACAGCAATCCGCGTAACGTTCATTACGTCGACGCCAAACACGTAAACGCCCGTCAGCATGTGAAAGATGGAAGCGAGACTCATCTGAAAAGAAAACTTGGCGCCACTGAGCACGTCGCCAACGTTGATGTTGCCGGGCCCACTGTAAACGTCGTTGACGGTGTTGTCGTGTCAATATTGGCCCTACATATGGACGTCGACAGTGGAGTCCTCCATCCCGTAGTCGACGTCTAATGGTATCGGCGGATACTGGTCCTCTTGGTCCCTGAATTAAGGCTGCTGTTCTTGATGCTGCTTGAGTACGGTTCCTTAGATGAGTGACCCGGATGAACCGACCTTGTGCAGGAGTTGTCACTCTTGGTTGACCGGAACGTGGACGATCAGCAACGACCCCTGTCAGCCGGTAACGTTGGGCAAGTCGTGTGATGGTGGTGAGATGACATCCAACTTGTCTGGCTACATCGGTTGCAGAGATACCGCATTGCAACATTCCAAGGGCCACTCCTCTTTGCACAGTCGAAAGTCTTGGCATCGTTTGCGTAAAGTGTACACCTTCTAGAGCGAACAACGAATGTTTTTCTGACACAGCCCTTTATAAAGGATGCCTTAGAGTGACAATCCACGTGTTTCACCAACACCTGTCAATGCACGTGCACAATTCATGGTTTAACTTAACTGTGGTTGCGTTTGTGCGAATGTTTAGTATGGACGCCAAACTGTATGACATTACATCACCTGTATGACATTACATCGTTACATCATTTTACCATCATCTTTTCTAACATGCGAATGGTTACTATTCTGAAATTTCGTTTTTTCGGAACTTGCGTTTCTTTTGCTGTTCAGTATATATAGTTAAAGTTGAGTGTCTTGGCTCTAACTGGAGAGACAGGAAAACGGACCGAAACTTTGGAACGTTAGAAATAAGTGTTACGTATAACTTAAACAATATCAACTGTACGTGGAATAGTGTCAAGTCCTCTTCATTAGTGTGTCAACACTTAGAACAATTAGGCATTGGGCGAAGAACATTGGTCAAACGGGCACAACGAAGAAGGGTGGGCCGTGGTCTAGTAAAGGCACAAGAATATGACATTCCTTATGTATGTTGTTCGCTAGTCATCACCAAAACGGATGACGTCCCTCAAAATGAAGTGTGGTGTTGGTACTGACATTATGAAACTGTTGTAATCACTGGATTGGTGTGTTAAATAACTAATAAGTGAACAAATAGTCTGAATCAAACCAAGCCATGCGGAGATGATGGGAATGTGAACATTTTCAAACGTAAAAAATTAAAGATTGAGCATAATAGACTGGTTGCCAGCCTACCTCTGAGCATTCTTTCTCCAGGTCCAGCCACATGACAACTTTCTGATGAGCCTCACAATCCAAGTCTTTGAGAGGATACAAGGCATGCCCAATCAACTTATGGCGTTTGGAGCGATCTACATCGTAAACTGACAGTCGTAGAGTTCTCTGTTGTAGTGCTTTGAACGTAACCTTTAAAAGAAGACCATGCGTATCAACAAGTTAAAAGGCGATTCTGAAATTACGTTCAATCAATAACACACAACACAAAAATTTTTAACGTTAACAGCGCCCTCTACTGAATAGTAAAAAATTTCATTGTAAGAAATGTCAATGGGATATCCTTCAGTATTGCATCTTGTACAATTTAATGTAATGGGCTGTTACAGCATTGCGAATCACCATATTATCAAAGTTACGAATTGTTTGATCTAACACTTACTTGGTATAAAGTTTGTACAAACAGCAATCCTCCTCATTGCTATTCCTGAAACAGGAATTATTTCGAATTTACAAAAAAGTTAGCATCTGGCAACTTTTTGTAAATCATAAAAACAAGTTGTGAAATATAAAAAAAGATACACGAACTGTTTTTCGTCGTTTTCTTAAAAACGTGAGCACATTATAGTGATGAAACTTTTAGTAGTTAGTTAGGCCTATATTTATATATTATTTTTTTTAAAGATGGTTGAAAGGAACATAATGTTACCAAATACCAATGTTGTACCTTTCCTAAGAACACAAAAACCCTCATCAAACTGTGAAAAGACAGTTAAGGATCCTGGTTGATGTGGACAAACTTTAATTAAAAAAGTATGACATGTATACAGCGATATTGATAGCGTGGTAGAGTACGTGGTACAGTAATCTGAATTCATGTTGCATACAAAGTGTGTCAGACAGACTAGAGGGTCGGAAAACTCGCATGCTCTTTGCTCAGCATTTGCCAATTTTCAAGCTTTAAAAAAAAAAAAAAAAATTATCCTATAAGGTATAATTCGACGACATACAAAATAAATCAACTCAGCCTAGCTACAACCGACGGGCTTGGCTGGTAGGGTATATTAGATTGCCATTAATTTCACAGTGAATCTGTGTTGTAATTGTTTTTGAAGTTAACATTAAATTTACCTGGAAGACAAAACTTTCGTCGAACTTTGGATTGGTAGTTTTTCGTTTGACCTTTGACTGTAGGTGACGCCTTTCTTCCGGTAGCAAGAACACCTTAACGAGTGGGTCACACTGGTTGACACTCCCTCGTACCCTGCTTGGGAGGTTCCTAGCCTTAATCAGAGAGACTACCAATCTTTCAGATTCCATCTCGTATTCCACAGCGAGCCATATCCGGCCGATGTGATCGTCGGGGAAGTCTAGGTCGTCTCCTTCGTCCTCCAGACGATATAGGTCAGGATTTAAGCCACCCAGAACAAAGGCACCTGCAAGTTTGAAAGTCAAAGAAATGTTCACAATTAGGCATATGTGCATTTGAACATATACGGTTTATATGATCGAACCACATTTAAAAAAAATTACTTGGGTTGTTTGCATCTTAACCGGGGCTTGATCCCTTGCTACTCGGCAGATATGGTTTAGCCTCTGATCTTGCCCCACAGAGCAATAGATATATCTATCTATATATAATATACAATCAACTCTCACTCCAACAGGACATGGCCCACTTTAACTGCAGACTACGACTCCGTGAATTCTTTCACGTTGAGCCCTCCACAGCCGACAAACTCCCAGATGACAGTCCCTCTGGGGCCCCCAGCCGCAACCGCTTCAAAGAAAAAAGTGTATGGGTACCCCCTAAGAATAGGGATGCAGCCCTTGACAACTACATCAAGTCAGTCAACTCTGAGGTTCACAGGGAACCTCCTACTAGATGTGCCAGCAACCTTTCCCATGCTGAACGGGACGCCATCGGTGAACTCCGACAAGCCACGAACCTAGTCATCAAACGGGCTGACAAAGGGTCTGCTGTTGTGGTCATGAACAGAGATGACTCCATAGCCGAGGCCCTTAGACAACTTAGTAACAATGATCACTATGTAGAATGTGATGCTGACCCTACCCACTCCTTCGCAAAAGAAATTTCTGACACCCTCGTCAAAATTCATAATTGCAATGGTATTAACAAGGATACCTTTAACTATCTCATCCCACAGGATCCTCGTACGGCCCGTTTCTATCCACTGCCCAAACAGAACGTATCTCTGAGTTCGATGACAGCTACCTCAACCCTCTGGTCTCTCATATCCCTTCATTCATACAGGACACTACGGACTTCCTCCGTAAACTAGAGGGTATTAAACATCAAATACCCAATTCTGCCCTCCTTGTCACTCTGGATGTGTTTTCCTTATTATACTAACATCCCCCATGGCGAAGACATAAGTGCATGTGCCAATGCTCTCAGATCCAACAACCAAACCAAACCTTCTGTGAGACACCTCACAGATCTTATCCGACATATACTGACCAAAAACAATTTCACGTTCCTAGACAGAAACTTTCTCCAGGTACAAGGTACAGCAATGGGCACTAAGATGGCACCATCATACGCTAATCTGTTTATGTCTGACCTTGAAGACAGATTGCTATCTTCTGCCCCCCACCGTCCTCTAGTATGGTGGAGATTTATTGACGATATCTTCTCCATCTGGTGTGGTGGCCAAGATAGCCTAGATGAATTCATCAACTACATTAATTCATTCCATGCCACCATCAAGTTCACTGCTAACTACTCTCCCAGTAGCGTGAACTTCTTAGACGTCACCATCAACAAATCCTCCCAGGGCATCTCGACTGATGTCTATTGTAAACCCACTGACACTCATCAATACCTCCTTTCTGACAGCTGCCACCCCAACCACTGCAAAGAGGCCATTGCCTACAGTCAAGCCCTCCGTATAAGACGTATCTGTTCCACTGATACATTATACAGGAGACGGTCGTCTGAACTGAGGCAACACCTTGTATCTCAGGGTCATAGCAAACGCAGGGTCCAACTAGCTATCAACAGGGCCCTCTGTACTCCCCGTAGCACCCTCTTGGCTACCTGGGGTAACAAGAAAACCCTTCCCAACAGAGTTCCCCTGGTTACTACTTATCACCCCAGATTACCCAGACTTTCATCTATCGTAAATGATAACGTGACTATTTTACACTCCTCTGATAGGTTACGCTCAGCCATCCCTGAGCCCCCTTTGATTGCTTTCCGTCGTCCCCGTAACCTCGGCGATATATTGGTTCGGGCTAGGCTCCCTAGCACCAACAGTGACCTTAACGTCACTGATCATGAATCACCACAGGGGTGCTCTAATTGTACCCGCTTGAGATGCAAAACCTGTTTGTATCTCAAACCTGCTCAGAAGGTGAAAAGCCACAGTACTGGCCTCACCTACACAATCAGAACTAAATCCCAGCGTGACACACCCAATGTTATATATGTAATCTCATGTAAAAGATGTGGTATACAATATCTGCCGAGTAGCCAGAGATCAAGCCCCGGTCAGATGCAAACAACCCGGGTAACGGCAGTAGCAGGGATCACACAATTAACGGGACACAAGCCTTTTATGTGGTTGTACACAAAGTAGATTTATATGGAGAAACTGACCTGAAATATTATAAACGGGGAGCGAGCAAAGAAAAATTGGCTGATGCCGAACTCGAACCCGCGACCTCTCGATTACCGTACGAGCGCTCTACCAACTGAGCTAACCAGCCCATATGTTGGTGGGCGGTCCACTTATGCCAATTATCTATTGCTGTATCTGCCGAATAGCCAGGGATCAAGCCCCGGTCAGATGCAAACAACGGCAGTAGTGGGATCACACAACGGGACACATGCATTTTACGTGGTTGTACATACAATAAATATATGAGGTGCCATGGCCGAGCGATCTACCGCATCAAACTTGTGTTATAATGGCTGAGTCGTCAGAATGTGGGTTCGAATCTGGCTGCGACCATGGTACTTTATTCCTTGAGCAAGGAATAAGGTTTTATATAGATTTTGTAATTATGCAAGCGCTTCCATGACGTGAGCCCACATTATGACTCGGAAATCAGAACAGAAGTCCTTTTCAACAATACAAACTACCCTGCAATGCCACTCCATAAATATTGTTGAAGCATTACTAGGTGTAAATGTAGACAGAACAAAACGGAACAAATTCTCAAATATAATGTTATCCTTAAACTTTAGTGACTAACAGTAAGATTCGTGTTGAGAAAGAAACCTAATGTGAATTGTTTTCAGGTCACATATCTGACGCATTTTCTCTTGTTTGTTGACAGACGGTAAAGCGCAGTGTAATAATTGAGCATTCCAGCCGTTTATTTACCAAATGGTTGAAACAAGACCTTCATCAACTGACTGTGCACAGAGTTCGATATTAGGATGCTCGAAATGCGAATGTTATGTTACGTGTCTTTATCTAGGTTTAGAATAATCTTAAGTGGTACTACTGTCTAGTTAAATCAATCAGCAAAATTAACGTTTTGTTTGTTTTCATTAGATTGATCATCATGAAAACTTTGGCGATTCTGAAATTTTGGGGTCAAACTTTACAAAAAAAAGAAGTGTTTGCTAATATTTGTCAAATATACATACAATTTATTGTCTTCTAAATTTAAATATAGCTTCGTTTACTAAGGAGTATTGCATCTTGGATCAACTCGACAGAACATTAGCACATAAATCAACAACATCGTATTAGTAACGTTACACAAAGAGTTCATCATGTCGCTTAAGGGAAATTGATTTATTCTATTTTTATGAATTAAGGATGAACCTGGACAAGATTAATAGTTGTTGTTGTATCTTTAATCGTATACAGCACTGTGTAAAAGTATGAATCAGTAAAGTGCCGCAATTAATTCGCTGATTTTTATTTTTTTTTTTTTTTATTATTTTTTTTTTTTCAATATTATTTTTGTTCTTCACATTCGTTCACTGAGCCCTACGAAATACTATATTTGAAACCTACGTCATCTTCTTAACACCTGCAAATGTAGGTCTCGACCTTGGAAGCAGACTTTGTGAAATCAATAGCAATCGAGTTCGGTTTCCATTAGATTGAGTTTCCAGCAAGGAATTGGCCTGGACGACGGATTATTCGTTTGTTTTAATAATATTTATGGCAGGGCTTTCAACGGATGGTGTCATCTCACTAAACCTTAATGGTAACTTTCTGTCATGCGGTAACATTACCATAAAATGCTATCCAGCGGATATTTTAAGGGTAAGGTTTGACGTTTTGTCATGGAAACAAAATATATTAAACACAAAATTGAAACGGTATCTTTAAGTTTGGAATTGGGTTTTACTGTTTTTTTGTTCGGTTTGTTTTGTGTTTGTTTAATTCTAACCACATCACTATTGGTAATCTAGAAAAACATAAATGTTCCCCTTATTTTTGAAACACTTTCATGATGTAAAACTGATGATAGTATCAAGCGTCCCTTGAAACAGTTATGTCTCATGTGAAATCATTTTAGTAAATTAGTGAAATAATTTCCCAAATTTATTTACGAGAAGTTCCACGTTGGGATCAATGTAAACGATCTGAATAAGGCTTTACTGTTTTATCTTTTACGACACAAATAAATAAACAAAAACGTTCACAGGTTGCTTTGATTCTTATAAAACACGAATGCAGTTACAACCATCTTACAAAAGTGCATACTAGCTTAGAATTAAGATCATTTTGTTTTGTTCTTTTTAGTTTTGAGGTTTAGTATGTTCAGTTTTTATTTAGTATTTTTTATTTTTTTATTATTTTTTTTTATGTTCAGTTTTGTATTTAAACGTTTAGTAAAGTTTGCTAGTAAATCTTGGCTTGGTAGGGTTAAAGTTTGACACTTTATATGTATGAATTACCAATCACCTTATCTTTAACTAAATTGTTTGCGTGCAATGTAAAACATACGTCAATTCTCATTTTCACATTAATAATTGAAATAAATGCTTAAAGTGATATGATTTTTTAATTTCACCAAAATGTTCAAGCCGGGTTAATCTCATTTGTTTACAGTCGGGAAAGAGACATTTATCAAAGCTATAACCTTAAGATAGATTAATATCATGTCAATATTTTTTTCAAAGGAGTCGGTGGTTAAAAGGGTGATAATTGTCTGATAAACCATGTTCCCAATTCTACTGACGTAAGTTATGTCAATCTTTATGAGACATGTATTGCTCGAAGCAGTTGACGCCGTAGTCTCAAGTGCACTTAAAGCTAAAGCAAAAACGTGTGAAACATCAATTTTCCACAAAGTACAGTCCCGACATAAACGTGTTATCGACCTTTGCGATGTTGTTTAAATATTAAAGTCTAAATAATGGACTGAAATATAATGGATTTATTGCTTGCCAAATGTGTCTGTTGAAATTGTCAACCAGAATTTTAAAATGTTTTTTTTTTTTAAGTTATTGATGTATCTCACGTGTTTTTGTTATTTTAACGGCAATTTCCAGAATTGTCTTTTTCATCAGAACAATGCAATTTACTTGAGAAAAGAAAATCTGACGCTTTTAAATGACACATAATCTGGAGAAGAATTGTTTTACATTTCATATGTAACCAAGCTTCTGGCAACTATATATTTTTTTTAAATATCTCATTTAAAAGTATTTATTTTGTTAACTTTCAAAAAGGAAATTGCCAGATAAACACAGACGATACGTATTTAAACTGTGTTTAGTAAAGCTATTGAAATGCTGCTCGTCGTGGGAAGTGTCTTGTTCAAGAAATAATTTAATGCCTGAACGTCAATAAAATAAAATAAATCATTTGTGTAACTGTACGTTAGTTTTGATGCTATTGTTCCAATTGACCACAAAACCACTGTACATCTTTAGGCCAATAAATGTCAATATTTGCTAAAGATCAGAGGAATATTAATTTAAAAAAATACCTACAGTGAGTACGAGTATGAGTAGGCCTACGAGAACAATCACGAAAAAGAAGAAACTCCATGTACGAATAGGAATACCCTGTCATGGGTACGAGTACGTTGCCATGAATACAGAACAAATTGGAAATGTAAATTGAACATTGTGGAAACTTTAAGAAATGCCGAGTATTTTGTTTATATTATTATTATAAATTATTTGTTTTAATTGTTGTGTCAAACTTAATGTAATATGCTACCATGAAATTGTTGTTTCATAGCACATTAAAAATGCCAACGTGCATAATCGTACGTATCCTCTGAACTTGACCAATAAGTATATCTCACCTGCTGGACTTACAACATCAGCCACGGAAGATCGCCTTGAACCAGTGCGTGAGTTGCCGTAGGTTGGGGATCCCCCACCCTCAGTTGAATCGCTGCACACGCTCAAACCACTAACACTATCTCTTCTGCCGTTTGTATCTTCAACCACGGACGGTCTACGCTCTCGGTCCCCTATCGGTAAATTTGGCAGCCGGTCGCTGAATGATGGCCGACGGTCGCCGGATACGGATGGTCGGCGTTCGGTAGCCCGTGTGTCAGGCTGATCTAGGCTCTCTCTACACGGAGAGTTAATTGTCAGAGGATAGTTGAAAGCAGCTATTCTGTCACGTGATGTAGGACCTGGTGGCAATGTGAATGGCACTGCTTTCAAACTGTAAAAAATATTTTCAAAAATAACGACATAAGTTAAACTAAAGATTTAATAAACGCAGTAGTATGATCAAACAATGACCATCGTAAATGTTCATCCATTCGTTATCCATTACCATGTTTTGGTTAGAGTACAGTTCCAAAATTCAGACATTGATTATAAAACGTAAACACTTTAAGTAATTATTAAGAAAATAAATATTATTTTCATCCTTTTATGTAATGTCGACGAAGTAGGGCAAAGCACTATCAGCGTAGGCATTGGCGGATCCAGGGGGGGGGGGGCTAAGGGGGCTGTAGCCCCCCTAAAATCGTTAAAAAAATATATATATATAAAAATATAAAAAACAGAATCAGATACAAACGGTAAGGTATTCCCCTCATGTTTCCCCTCATTTCCCCCTCACTGTGCTTTGTTTTCCTCTCCCTTTGATTATTTCATTGTAATTTTTGTAGTACTGAAAAATCGTTCTTGATTCTCAGCCCCCCCCCCCCTAAAAAATATTCTGGATCCGCCCATGGTAGGGCAAAGCACTATCAGCGTAGGACAGAGGGGTGATGCCCGGTGGGCGGCCCAGTGGGCACACCCTCTGCAATATCAACATAACTTTTGTTTTTAATCATAGGGGTCCTTATCCTCCTCCCCACCCTTGCAAATACCAACAACAATAAAAAACGAAGCAAACTGTAAGCATGGCAAGGGGCATTCAAAAGCTCATGGCAAATAATAAGTCATACTTATATAGCGCATTACACCCATAGATAATGTCCCAATGCGCTTTACATTATTGGCCCTGGTCACTGGGCCAATATAATTTCTACAATCTTTCTCAGCTCCCTGGAGAGTACACAGTTCATTATGTGCAACCTTTTTGGGCGCTACAGAGCTAATCAAACACATGTACCACCTCTGACTACTCTGCCATGATACCCGTTTGTTAGTATTCATTCAGTATCGTTGTTAACGTTTCGTCCTTAAATGTAAGAAATAGCATTAACTGTTTTCAATGAGGTTGTGAAAAACAATACAATTTATTTTGAAGACAATATTTGAAAGACCTTGAAAATATTGACATTGATTTTATCCAGGCGGTCAGTCTCGATGACAAATATGTTTAGCAGTGGCGCACCCAAAATCTGAGCCCAAGTCTTGTCTACAGAGGAGTTCGGCAAGGAGTATAGGGCAGTGGTACAAGGGATGGGGACTCAGGAGACTCAAGCTCCCCTCCAAAAGTTTTCCATTTATTCCACTCACTATTATATTTTACGGCGTTGCGTATGCATGTGCATGTAAGCTTGAAGGGCCACCAGTATATATAACAAGCATTTTTACACATCCCCCCCCCCCTGCCATGGTGCACCCTGATCAGGGAGCAGCTTTACTTAATTTTATTTTCATTTTCTGTTGTCCGTTTCTCTTGTTGAGGTCGTTGACTGTCGTTGAGGTTACTCGTAAAATTTAAACACGCCCGCATTATAATCAACTCCTTTCCAGTTTGTACACAATGGCCCAGGATTGGGTTTTAATTTACAAAGATTATGTGACACTCTTTTAGCAAACACCGATTGGATAATATTGGGATTTGGTTTTGCCGCCAAATTCGTGTTTGAAAAAATTTAGCTCCGCCCGGAATGATCACAAACTTTACGTCCACGCAATGAAAGTATTTAACTATAGAAATCTTGCAGACGAAACAAGCTCAAGTTCTTTACATCAAGAGGAGGAAATTATATGGAAGGTAAAACCCTACGAGTCCGAATCATGCCATAATGTCTTCTTTTTATGACTAGAAACCACCAGGAAACATTTAACATGTGCCGTAGGTTCACTGACGAGCACGACTAGGGACATGGCTGCAGCCGCGCCAGCGGTTATGGTTTGGGTCAGCCATGTCTCTCCCCCATATTGGATTTCAAATAAAAATATTTTGAGCCCCCCAATCAAATCCTGGGTGCGCCACTGATGTTTAGTATTGATGTTTCAGTTCCGTCATCAATAGCCACTCGATATAATTTAATTTTTGTGAACCGCTTGAAAATAGTTGATAACCGTTTTAAAAGGATGAATATAGACCTAGCATGACCTGGAACAGCGTCATAGTTGTCACGTTTGATTAATGATAACCACGCGTTGGATTCATTGTTAATGTGACTACTCCAACGCCACAAGCCTCAATACAGATTCGACTGGCAGTTCCGACGTTATTTAATCAATTTACTCTCTGCTATGCATACGAATGATAATTTTCCCAAGAGGGATTTGAATTGCAATGGTACACATGAGGGCGCCCTGCATTGATTACCAAGAACACCGCCATTTAAGGATGCTGGAACAGACAAAATTCTCTCACAAGAAAAAGTGATGAATAAAGTTATATGGATATCACTTTTGTCATATCATTTTCATTGGCTGCACATTATTGACATTAACATTTAAGTGCAGATTTATCTATAAAATAATATACATAACATGAAAATGTTGTAACCATGTGTATATAATATTTATTCAGAATTAAATTTCAATTGGAATTTTAATTACAATGAGATAGATGTCTTCAACATCATAGAACAGCATGTGACAAATATACCATTGAGTAATGGGAAGAATCCCATCATGAGGTTACATCCCAAATGTCCATTTATCGAAGCGAAGCAGGGTGAAATGGATTATTTCAGAGTGTGAGGCTGGCAGCAGGAGCTATTAAAGCTATTAACGCACTGGTGTCTACCATCAAGAGATGCATTCTGTCATACTTATTGCTATTTTTATCCTTCGTAAAATCTTCTCTCAATTTGAAAAGGCCATACAAACTGAGGATAACTCCTGGATCCCTCAAGGGGCTATCTGCAGTCCATGCAGCATCCAAGCTGGATCGCGCTACTCGCGAGCTATATAACAGCAGAGTAAGATACTTACCGTGCGTAAAATATAGGAAAAACTTTGATATGGATAAATCTTGATCACAGAAGACTTACAGAAGTGTTGTATTATAATTATAAAGGACTTTGGTTTCAATTATAGGTTCTCAAGTATGCTTCATCTCACCTGGTCGGGCAATTAACCTCAAGTAAACTTTGCGGTTCAAACTTGCGTCCTCCCACTGAGGTCAACAATGGAGGCAGGCGTCACTTATGTGATTAATTTGAGGTCGTGTCTCACCTTACTGTTGGTGTAGCAAGGCTCTTGCCATCGATGTGCACTGCAGGAGCTGATTTCTTTCCAAAGCCACTCAGTCGCTCATACTTGGACCTTCCCCCACATTTTCTCCTGTAGACACGGTATAGCAGGAACATGAGGCCAGCTAGCACCGCGGCACCGCACAGCGAGCCGACTATTATACCGGCGATGGTAACTGCGTATAAAAGAGAGGGAGGAAATACAAATCAAAACAAAAAACAATCAACTGAAGACATACAATAATAAACCAGAAGAATTGACATGGTGAGCAAACACAAATAATGTACGGGATAGATACTAGTATAGCTGACAAAGGGTCTTTAGAACAACCACAAAGAACTGCCACGATCAACAAATTTCCAAAGTCAAGGCAATTAATATCAGACTTGGTTTAGCATGATTTGCTGTTAATTAACTTCTGAACCGGTGAAAATCCTACCTTATCAAAATAACCTGTATATGAGAACTTGGGTTCAAACCGTCTTTAATGATAACTCTTCTAAAGCAAGCCATTAAGGCTTCTTAAGATAAAGCCATTATATAAAGTCAAAATATGACTTGGGTATGGGGTCAATACTAACGATGTAGTCATCATCATCAAACACAAAAGGCCTACGTGTTTGAAATTCTTCAACTTGTTTAGTGAACATTTTGTTAAAACAACGAAAACGAGCCTGCTATTTGGCATGGATAAAGGTTGTGCAAAGTACGTTTAAATTGATGTTTGTCATTGGTGTTCAGGCGAGTTGTTTTCAGTTCATGGAAGAAATATAGCAGCGAAATGTTTAGGGTCACACTATCCACTCCGTGTACAACCCAATGAAAACGCCCTTTATGCAAGGAAATGTGTTTAGCAGGCTAGTACGCGTGCGCTTATTGCCCAATTTAGATTCAAGTGATGAGGTTACCAAGGAAGAGATTCGATGGATAAAGTACATTTTAACACGCTACAGAGTTTCGAACAAATTATTTATTTATTTTTATTTATTTTTTATTTATTTATTTGCACATAATGGATATTAAAGAGAGGGCACATCATTGGTAATGTTGGTAAAACTGCTTCTTATGTGTATGCTTATTCACTTCGAACCAAGATATATATTTAACAACCAACTTGTGAAAGTTCCAGCTCAATGCGGAGCCTGAGTCATGAGAAAAGTGTACATTTAAAAACTCTCAATGTTTCGACAGTGTTTTATTTGATATGGGTGACAACGTGTACGTACAAAAAAGCCATAATTACAAATACTCGTGAAGTAGCCAAACAAGCACGTTAGTAAACAAGAGGAAATGCTCAATCTGTCAACATAATGTCCACAAAGCAAGTAACACAATTGTAACCATACCCGGTACTACTACGTTTGATAGATTTCCTGCACGTCGGTATTTCTTGAAGGTCTCTTCTGAAACACGCCCCGTTTTTGTAGAGTACACCTGCTTACTGATAATCATCAGGTTTTCATTGTGCAGAGAACAAGCAATAAATGACATGATATCTTGCAGGTATGAAGTTAAATCACAAAATGTTTACGAGATTGCATTCACTGTTGTTTTCATCTCCAATTTCAATGGGTATTTGATAACACATTTGCCGGATAAAGATACATTAGCAATATAAATTATATTGCACCTTCAGAGGAGTGATAATAGCGTTGCTGTTATAACCGATGCTTGCAGGAAATCTGCTTCTAAAATTATTTATTTTGATGGAACCTGTTTAATGCCTCAGGGTTCTAGTTTCAGTCTACCAATATTTAAACCACTACTATTGAGGACATTATTTTTGAACATGACACATTATTCTAAGCATATGCCGATGATATCCAGCCAGCTTCGTGCTAAATTTGACGCCAATACTGTGGTAATTGTCAGGGTATTGTACTTTCCAATATCATCTTGCGTATCCACAATCAATAAACGGATGATTCAAAATATACTGCAATTTAGAAAGGATAAGACTGAGTTCTTAGCCTTGGCCAATAACCGTGATATTGATTTATCTTTTCAGGCAAACACATCTATAAAGAACCTGAGCGTTACCCTGGATGGTTCCCTGAATAATTATGTCGTATCGTGTTAGCACATGTGGCAAAATCATGAACTTCCACTTCAGTAACCTTTAGTGAATTCAACAGTTTGTTAAATGTCCTTGCCACCACGCTATCAAAGGACTTGTCCTGTCCCACCTAGACAATGCCAATGATATATTGTAAGGAGCAAGCGAAATTGATATTAAGTGTCTACAGCGCCTGCATAATTATACAAGGCTGCGTGGCTTATCGTTGAATGTGGACAGGACTGGCCCGTCAAACAGCGACTTTCTTTCAAAATCATCATGTAAATTTATAACTTAAAGCTCAACCACCATCACAATGGAGGATCGAATGGATGATCGAATTTAATTATAAAATAAAGCCAGTATTTCTGATGCACACAGGCACCGATTCCACTTATCTTCTGATTATACCCAGCTATCTATCACAAGATTTCAGAAGAAAAAGCCGGGGATAATTCTACCCTCGCCTGCGGAACAGCGCTGCTGCGGAATGAACAACATGTAGATTTTTAGAGAAGCTGCGGAGTCGGAGCCTTTTTTTTTCACGCAGTGCCATGAGACATACATATTCCTTGATATTTAATGGTCTTATTTACTTGTTAGGTGTTCGGCTTTTCAGCCGAACAACTATTGTTATTGTTCCGTTTTTTTTAGTTTTTTTTACTTCTCCTTCTTCTTCTTCTCCTTAACTCTTCTCTACATCGAAAGTGCAAGTTAACAATTTCACACAACCTTGAAACTTCACACATATAAAGACCTTATCATGTAGATGAATCTAGTTACGTCATGATCACGTCATCAGGTATCAAATTACAAGCCATTTAAGTTTAAAAATGACCATTTGCTATCGACTGTATATCAAAATATACTAAAGCTATGATGTTCATAATCTGGGATCTGATAGATCAAGGCTTAGGCAACATTTGAAAAGTTAACGTCAAAATCGTCTGACATTTGCTTCCGGTCGTACCGGAAGGTCAAAGGTTTGATTTGTTTTTTTTCTTCAAAATTCCTTTTCTGGGCCAAAATCCCATTGACTTAACACACACCAGACACTCGTGGTTCTGGGGCCCATTGTTTACAAACCGCAGAGACTGAGATCGTTATCTACTGGAAAACAGCTGGCGGTCTTCACGGGGACGTTTGCGGTTTCACAGGCTAAAGCTCTTGCAGGATAAAATATATTTTATAGATGTGTGGTTGGGCGTTTAAGCCAATAACGGATTTCTAAAACCATAGATCGTATTAACGTAATACTGCAGTGTCATTTTTGTACGAATTGAAAGGGCTGTTGAAAAAGCCAATACCGAAAAGCTATTTCTTTGAAATGAGTAAGGCAACTTACTTTTGAAAACAGACGAGACAAATGAAAAGAAATAAACTAATAAATAAATCCATTACTGTACATTTATATGATGTTTCGTTTTATTTATTTATTTATTAAATAACAAACGAAACTAGAATTTGTAGACCTTGTGTTTTTTTTTAAGGAATATAATGAATGCATAAAATTACAGAATTAATGAATGCATAAAATTACAGAATTTACATATAAATTATACAGGTGAGCACAATATAAAATTTGTTCACAATTAATGTGTAATTTCAAACATTTGTTTGAAGTAAATTGTTAGTGTTCACTAAGATAGGAGAGCAGCCGTATAAAATGCAGAGAGGTATTACATGCCTTATTTACAAAACTAAGTAGTTTCTTTGTAAAAGTTGTTGTGAATCACAACATCATCTGAAAACATACATTTGGAAGGTCAATTATTAAAATAATTTCACATTATTCTGAATGTGGACGGCCGCCTGGACGATGAAGGGACGGATATTGGTAATGGTATTTATTACAGCTATTGTGCAGCAGCTTGCCTAGTCTTGGTTCCAAGACCTTCTTGTTTCAAGTTCAAGTTTTGGATCCTGCCTAGACGAATCAAACTTAAACTTGAAACAGCGCCCTCTATGTTTGATTCATGACATAAGTGTATGATGGTTTTATGGACGTGAAAACACCAAGGTCTTGGAACCAAGATTACAGCTTGCCCAAATGAAAGATATAAGTGAATTCCGACATCACAATGTAGAACTATGTTTAATTGCTGTTCAAATGTTGTAAGCATTTCAACTTGCGTGAATTAGTTGTAGAAAATTTGCTTATAAATACTGCAGAACTAACACAGATGGTTCAATATTGGCAACATGAACATAAGATATTCCTAAATTATATGAAACATGCATCATTTCTGCCTGAACGAGTTGAAAACTGTACAGCAGCAATGCAACTAGTTTATCTTTGCCCAGATGACTACGACTACACAGAGGATGTCATTCCCTAAAGTTAACAACAAATCACTGACAATCATTCCATTCAAACATGACCATACAAACTTGGATAAACTGTCTACAATTTTAGTATGAAGACAAGGCGAATCCTACAAAGTACCAGGCACCTTACAAATAGAGGAAGGTGGTATCAATTAACACAATTTCAATGATACAAGTCATGACAAGTTGCAATTAACTATCTCTGCTGGAACTCATCACACGTTACAGCGCCTTCTAGCGATATGTTTTAAGTGTTACTTATTGCGTGGAAGTACTCATTTGACGAATCTTAAGTCACATTTTAACAATGATCCCAATTGATGAGGACATCAATTACCGTCACTTCCGAACACCTTGAGTTTGTTCACAAACTCTGAATTTCTAGTTAATAATGTATTTATGCGATTACGTGATTAAGTCATGGTGGAGTATTCTATTAACCATGTTTCTTTATTGTAAACACGTCTTGGTCATTATAGCTATTTATATATTATTGATGAGTTTAAATGTCGCAATCGTCTAGGTTCTTCCCATGTTCGGACTGTCAGGTGTATTTTTTTCATTTATTTTATTTTATTTATTTATTTGTTCACCAAATATTAAGCTACATAATTGTGTGAGCCAAACGGGGGTCTGCATGGTGATTGCTCTGCTGGAATTTGGGGGTGACCACATATTCGGCCCATAAATGTACTGTGTAGAAGTGTAAATGCTGTAACCAACAAATTGATCATCGTATTACTCTAATAGTACAGTGAGTGAGGTATTTTCTTAAGCAGTCTTGTTAATAAATTATTTAAATTCTACCTTTATGGAGGGCTTTTAAATACCTTTGGCATTTTCCTGGGTTATTCAGCTGATTATGTACAATTTCATGGCTAGCTGAGAAGATACCATTATTAAAACAAAAAGTAATCATTAAATAAAAAAATAAAGCGTAAAATATTCACGCCGTAAAGATGTGTAATAGCGGAATACATTGGCGGTAATGGTCCGTTGCTAGGACACCGATATCTCGTGAATAAGAAATTAGACCACTACTTGTTAAATAGCAATATCGTACTTGTATCATACAATTCCTCAACCAATTATAGGGAGTGGGATTGGGACGGACGCAATTTAATATTTCGAGGCAGCATCAATCATGGCAGAAATGTTTAAATTAACAAGAGCGTAGTCTGTGTATTTTATCTGTAATATTTACATTGAACTGTCGTTATTATAATTGGAAGAGTCAAGATATGTTTAATCACGCATATTTCCAATTATGATAGGGACAATGACAATTTGTATACACTTAAAATGCCCCTGCAGTGGTATAATGGATTCGATCCACTGCAATCAGTGTGTGTGTGTGTGTATATACACGTTTAGTGCATTGTACTTCGGTGAATCTAGCACATAATTTATTATTACAAAATACTATTTTTACAGACATCTCAACAATATACATGTTTTTACGGAACTTAATATATATATATATAGCTTACCGGATTCAAGTTCTGGTGTTAGTAACATAATGTGGGTTCGAATCACGGCCGTGACACTTGTGTCCTTGAGCAAGACACTTAATCATAATTGCTTCTCTCCACCCAGGGGTTAAATGGGTACCTGTGAAGGCAGAGTTGGTTTGCTCTATATGCGCTAGAAATGGCAGCAATTGAGCTGTATACTCCCCAGGGAGCTGAGATGGTTTCAGGAATGATTTATGAGCCTTATGAGCAGGGATAATAATAATGCGCCTTGAGCACCACTTAGTTGGTGGATACGTGCGCTATATAAATCCACACATTATTATTATTATTATTATTATATATATATATATATATATATATATATATATATATATATATATATATATATATATATATATATATATATATATATATATATATATATATAATGGGGACGGAGCAGTCTCATCAAGTAAAAAATGTATAAATATGTATAAATTCATTGCTCTTCGCAGACGATTGCGTCTGACCTTAACTGATAAGATCACCTAGCGTTGGCCTCAGTCGTCCTTATTAATTCCTAAAGCATTTACACGGCAGATTTAAAACTTATCAAATTGGAGGTGGGCCGAGTCGCTGAAAATGTTATCCATTAGGCTTTTTCTTCCTAAAGGGGCAGTTTGATTGATTGATGGATGGATGGATGGATGGATGGATGGATGGATGGATGGATGGATTTTTATTTATTATTTTCTTTTGTTCAGCTTCCCCTTGTATTCACCGTTGTTGTTGGGTCATTATTATCAAAATGCAAGTTATATACAACAATTTCGGTGCGCGTATAGCCTTAGTATTCCTTAGTATCCGGGAAATATTTGTTAGCTATACAATTATTTACGAAGGGGCTGAGGCTATACAATTATTTACCCCTATGTTTTTCATTTGAAATAGGAAAAACATCCCTGCTTATGCCCTGCTACCCCGTACCCCATTAACCCCCTCCCTGTGCCTGTACAAATCCTGTTTGAAGCACGCCCCATCGGGGATCCGGTTGAGCAACACAATTCATTTTGCACGAACGTGTTTTACCTCAGTTTCCGACTGTCATGTCGTGTATTGAGGTCATCGTTTGTGTAAAATGCATGAATTAAGTATTATTTCATAATTAAATTGTGGTATCAAGAATGATCATATTGCGTCCAATGTATATTTGACGAAGGGGTTGAGGGTATTCGACAACTGTGGTATATTCTAGACCCGACTATGTATAAATAATTGACGGCGCTTCTGAATAAAGTTAACCACTATGCTACCAAGCCTAATTATATCACTTGTATTAATTATACAAGCTGATATGAGATAATGACAACTTTGTTTCACGTCAAAAATGTGTGCACAGCCACTCATTGGAAACCAGGTTTAACATGGCAAACTAATCAGAACATTCCTAAGACGGGACTCTGACAACAAGGGCTGTAACCGGAACCCGCGTCATACTACATGCTTGCACATGGCTTTTTGGGACCCTTCTGCAGCCAAAATTCAAGATTGCGCAGTTCAAATCCAAGAAACATGCTGAGTTACACATTTAATGTAATAGACGTGCAGTGTCCATTATAATTGTCGTTAGTGGTATCTTTCACGGCAGTACCAGCGTCACTTTTTATTGAAAGAATGGTGGCGCTGACAATCTCGTATCACCTTCTAAACGCTGCGATTCGGTGTTTACTTCATTCCAATCAAAATAATCACAGCATCATATACCGGTATATCTTTAATAACATCCTGAACTTAAAGCAGTACTTTTCTGTCGCTACAGGCAGTTTTGTACGAGAACTAAAGAGCACGTCCACAGAGAATTAGCTGCGGTGGTTACCTGTGGGTGTTCCCATCGAGGCAGGCGAGGGTCACGCTCGGTACACCCTGCGGCGAACTAGCACAATTCATGGGACACAGTACTTGGTTTTCCCCATGTTCTCTCCGGCTGGAGTACTCAACGAAAACATTTTAGTTTTATTTCCCCGCCACGCAGGACTAAGTTTAGAATAAACATTACAGAGCACACTTGTGAAAAGGTCACAAGAACTTAAAGTGACTGCCTTGTGCATTTCTACTTCTTCGTCCTTTATGTATTTACTTTCTCTTTATTGACCAGTGAACATTTCCAATATTATACACTTTGATGATCCTCATTATGTAATTAAGGTGAACAAAAATGTAAAGTGGCTTTGGTAAGTAGCTATTGGCGGAGTTGGGGGAAGGCACATTGTCCATCTTCCGTATTTTCTACAGGCGATTTTCATGAAACTTCACATCGGCTACTGCGGTTAATATATTTTGTCGCAGTTTTCACAAAGTGACATTATTCGTCCACGTAGTGGTAAAATCGCGATTAAAGTTGGTAAAGTTTTAAAATCGCGCTTTCGATGTCATTTTAATCTTTGTTACTTTGTTAGAGTAAAATACTTATAAACCAAACCGTCACTTTCGTAAAAACTATAAAAAAATCAGTACACTATTTTTATCAAGTTTTCACGAAGTGACGTTTCCTGTGCATTAGTGTAGTGACACGCGTCAACTTCGTGGAACACACGTGTGGCGTGACGTGTGCCGTTCGCATAAAATACATGCAGTAATACATGCACAAGGCTGCACTTTTGATGATTGAAACTTTGTGATATGAAAGATAATAGTATCTGAAGTCCAATTATTGACTAAACTCATTTTCATTTTTTTTTTAGCAATCCATCACTTCGTGAAAACTGCGTCGATTTATTGTGTTTAAAGCGTATATAGGCTCATGAGTTCACTGTTCAATAGTTTAAAAAAACCTTAATATTTTATTTTAATTTATTTGTTTGGTCAGGTCTGTTTATTATTTGTTTAGCACTTTTTGCTTACAAACATAATTTGAGTTATATTCAACACTTTTATGACTTATTTCATGATATCATTGTTTCATTTTATCAAACGAAGGTCCACAAATTCACTCATTTCAATCACCTGACCTTTTTGCATAGCTTGGTTGGGTCAAAATTACGTCGAAAACTGTGATGTTTAACTGGATTTATTCAAATGATTGGGCCTACAGGAACTCCTCCATGTACTCAAAGTGTTTGTCTGAATGCCTCTTGACGTCAGTACAAAACAGCCTCAATTACATTTCGCAACCAAACAACAATCCATCTTTCTCAAAGTCTACATCTCAAGGACTAATCGGTTAAGTCCTTTTCCCAAACCGTCCGAGGATTCAAGACTTACGCACGTAATGTAATGGGAATAAATGTTTCACCTATTAACCAATAATATGAATAGACAGGAAAAAGTATAGGATTAATCATGACTCGTGCTTAATGACTAACAAATCTCCACCTGGTGCAGACCTAATGCTTAGACGGATAAGATATACGTACATGTTGCCAGATCCAACTTAATCAAATGATGTTAGCTTACTGGCGTAGCTGTGGGGGACCAGGCAAGTGATCAACACAGGAAATATATATTTATATAAAAGCCAAAAAGATGTCATATTGAAAAGATTCCTACCCAGAAGTGGCGCATGGATGTGTTGCAAAAGCAGTGACCAAAAGTATTAAGGTCATTTCTGATTAAATAAGGAATCATGTGATATAGGGTTAGTGATATGAAGGACAAACGTGATTGGACACGGCTGTGAAAGGGCACATTCAGGTACGCACATGAATTTCTCTAGTGCTCTTCCACCTCTGCTAACCGGTACAATTATGACGTATGCAGCTAGATTTCATCTTCAAGCACTTAGATTTACCATATGATGGTTACGTGTTCCCACATTTTGTGGCAGTGTGCCCCCCACCCCCAAGGGGTAATGACCAGGGTAATGACCGAGTAATGGTCAGATCATAGCAGTAGTCAGCATGTAAATGCCTAACCCTATTGGTCAATCAGTTCTCTTTGATTGATATGCCAGATCAGTCTATCACTACTGGGGAGTTGTTCAATTCACAGTTCATACAATTCGTCTCTTGATTTCAAGTACAGGTTCTGTGCAAACGTCTGGATATCAACCATTGCCTATGCTGTACATATTCATATCCTCTGGTCTGTCCTACGCCATGTAGTTTAACTCTATTCGTAGTTCCAGGATGTTCGGTCATCTTGTAATCTTAAATTCAGTTCACTATCGGTTATTACATTTGTGTCCATACAAACAAAACGATGGAATTCAAATGCCAACAATTGTTTACGGAGGCACAGTCCTAATCTTAAGCCAAGGCTTGTATTGGAGTGTCTTTAACCTTTAACAAAATTACAACAGAAGGAAATGAACTGTAGGCTCATGATTATTTTACTGGCTGTAGGCCTATGTTTTATTGGCATTGGGCAGGGAATTCCAGGGCATCTTAGGCATATGTAAACAAAAGATAATAATAATAATAATAATTATCAAGGAAATATAAAACAGTATCCTCCCGTATCACAGTAACAAACAAGCAAACAAAATTTAAAAGCTTATAAATAATGGGCTTGAAGACTCTTCGATATGTCTGCGCATGCGACGGGTGCAGTGATGTCACCTTGTTAGCGACGGCTCTTCCATGCAATGTTTGGAATACCGGTACCACTTTCGTGTGGTTCATGGAACATTATCACAATACTGATTGCAGCGGTGAAATAAGCCAGTGTTTAGTAAGTGTTTTATTACCCAGTTCAAAAAATAGCTTGCTCAGTAATATGTGAATGACATTTGGAAATTTCGTCATTTTATTGATTTCGCTTTTCCAATAAGCATTTGTTGTGTTTATATCAGTACATTCACGAGTCAGTGAAATAGATGCCAACATCATTAAGCAAATAGGTCTAATTAGGCCTAACAACTGCAGAAACTGGGACGTGACGAATACAATCCACCTTGGATATGGCTATGACTGTGTACAAAGTAGAAAGAAACATAAGTCATACTAGCTGCATGTGTGTGTCTGATCACAGTGTGATGAAAGTGTAAAATGTTCAGCAATGCTGGATAATATGATACAGCCGTCGGAAAATGGACGCGCAGGTGCCTTGAAACTCGGAGCCAATTTCCTGTGCGATCGCCGTCTGGAAAATCACCCAGAAAACATTGAAATATGAATTCAGAAATCATTGCTTTTGACCACCATAGGAACCTGCATTTAATAAAGAGGCTCTACAAAATCAAAAGGAAAGCACGTCGATATTGAGTGGACGTTGGGCAAATATTTCCGACGGCAATACATCGGAGATACAGGAACGTCTTAAATTGCAAGAGTACCTACATACGCAGCACATGCAATTCAATGAAAATTATATACGGCTCTATCGGAAATCGGAATATGAACTGCTTGTTACAAATGAATTTCTGGAGAGAAAATTGCAACGTACAGTTTTCAGTTACGTTTTAGTATGACAGTTGTATAGGCAGTGTACTGGAGATGCTCTAATTCAATATGTTTATAGGGTTGTTGGAGTTGGCTTGACGTGTGTTCCGAGTCCCAGATAAATGAAGCAATTTATATACTTCACAATAAGCCTGCGTGCATGACTTTTTTATTATTTTTTTTTAATGAAAGATTGCCATGACACAAGGCTCTTAAAATGCCACTCAAAGTGAAGGCTAGAACTCGAGGAGGGGGGAAAATAAAAAATAAAAATAAAATAAATAAGTAAATGTTGAATTAATTCCTCGTATTTTCAAAGCCAGTTTTCTTAATTGTTTGTATTGTCTTGTTTAAACTATTTGGTTTACCATTCGGTAAGCCTTTTGAGGAAACCACTTATCTTTGGCAAGGTTTGAAGTTTGATTGCGTGCACTTCTAGCTCTCATTGAACACTAAGTTCAGATTATAAGTGTCCTCATGTGTCAATGATAAACTTGAAATTTGTTACACATCTAAAAAAACTATATTCAATAGTTAATTATATTCAATATTTTATTAAAACTGTCTACAAGCATGCACATTTGCTAAAATAGGTATGTACATACAAATTCATTCCATTTACTTTTCAGGTTACACAAGGGTTACACAAGGGTTACACAAGGGTTACACAAGGGTTACTATTATTGTTTTATTGTGTTTTGTTGGCATTTTTTGTTTTATTTGTTGTTTTTATGTTAAAGTTATTTTTGTTAATAACGCCATCGGTTAATTTATGGCAGAGAAACGTACCTTTAATAATCATTGTTCATTAATACATATAATAACTAAGGCAACATCCCAAATTTAAATTATTGTTAATTATAACTATTTCAGATGGTATATACATGTCATTAATTAAATGCATAGACACATGCATTATTGTTGCCTGCCACGAAACTAACGGGACATCAATATAGGGAGTATATAATAATTGTATACACCAGTAAGATTGTCTATACATTATGAATACCGCTGCCACAGGACAATCACTCTGATGAGGTATATTGTGCAAAAGAAGAGACACATGTATATGCAAACTTCAAAAATACGCAACAGTCTCTGATATCGTAAAAACGATAGCTTATAATCTGAAGTGGAGATCTTTCTCAAAGAAAAAAAACACATAATAATTCAAGTACCTGCCTTGAAAAAGTTACTCTTTCTTCTGCTATTTTTTATATATATTTTTTTAATATTCCAAGGGCGTCAAATATTATCTCTTCAAAATTAGAACGTAGGCGTACCAGTATCGTTGTATAAGGTTTAAGAGTCCATCTAAGCCCGCAGTCCATCTAATGCCACAGTCGCACTGTACATTATGCATGCATTTATGCAAAAACCTAATACTGAACACGAGGATATGGGCATACTTTGTGTTTACACATGATATTACTAAGAATGGCCTGTCTTTCTGAATGTGTAATCATGATAATGATGAACCGAGGTTGTGTGTGTCAAAGACAGCCATGTATTAATATTAAAGGAATGTACGGCATAGGTAATTGTCATATCAAATAAACGAACTATTACCTAAAAACGTACGTGGTGTAAAGTAGTAATACTCCTGAAGTTTTCTTCTGAGATGTACTAATACTTGTTATATATCGAATTTAAAAATAAATTCCCGACGGCGAACAAAAAAAAAAACAGAAAAAAACATAACACAAATTACAGCTATTGTGTCGACATTTCACAGATTATTATGATTTATCTTGACGGTTGAAATGAATGTACGTTTCTAAATACCACTGTTGTATATGTGACAGTGAATTAAATGATTACTTGAATATTACTTAACAATTGTATAGTGTAGTCAAGAGGTTCTTGACATCTTATTGTACATATAAAATCATAGTGTTTATTAAAGAAGCAATGTGTTACATTGTTATACACGGTTTCGCGGTAACCTGTAATGCTCATTGAAAAATTACAAATGTATGCGGAACAAATTGATTAGGGAGCATATTTGACTGTTTTGGATACATGTCTCTTACCAAATTGCCTTACCATCACAGATAATGGCAAAATGTGTATGCACCTTTAAGTGTAATATTTGCCATGCTCGGGTTATTTGGGGCAATTTCACACGTTGATGACGGCGTGTTAAATATCAAAACTCATACAGGACAGGTGGTGAAATTGGGCGCGAACGACAGCGATATTTGCCTCGCTAAGGGCAATATGTATCCTCTGAGCCTTATAACTGGGGCAGTTAATAGAAGCAGACTCGCGTTTTTTTTCTTCTTATCTTTGATAAAATAAACATTTTAAAAAGCCTTCCATGCCAGGTGACCTAGAAACTACCAAGAGTTTATGAGAAAACGGAAGTCCCCTGTGTACAATGCATAATGAGCTTCACCGTTTGCCACGATAAGGCTTTATGATATAATGATTTAGTTTATCAGACTGAGTGGTCTTAGCCGCCAAACCTTGATGGAGTGATTTCGTAAAAGAAAATTCACCATTCAAATATAAACCGCATTTGAAGATTATTACAAACTAAATATTTTACTAGAACTCCAATTCATTCGATTATTCGCATTGAGTAAAACAGACAAGACATAATTATATAGTAACAACAGTAATACTAGTAAACGTACAACATTGGTAATTACAAAATAAAATAAGTTTTATCTGAAACCTTACTCGATATAAAGTTGGTACCAAACACCCATTTTAGAGAAAACAGGACGAGGGCAACATTTTTCACAAAGTGTGTTCCGTTCTCATGAAAAAAACTCCACACTATTAAAAATAAGTTTTTATAGGGTAGACTATGATTATTACCAGTTGTCACCATACTGATATTAAAACGCCAACGTAATTGTAATTAACAATCAATTTATCACGATGCTTTATGATTCATGTAGTTTAAGTATTACTTACATTAACCTTTACTTTTAATTTTTTTTTCTGAAACGTCAAGATACATTATTTTAAAAAAAACAGTATAATAATACAAAACAACATAATAATTATTTATAATCATAATAAAAAATACAGTGAAATAATGGTTCATGCGGAAAAGGCAACAATAAACAATATTGACTGGCCATGATTTTTATTCCAGATTTGATATGAATAAAACACCACTGTTAATGCATCATGCATGCCCCTGGAAAAGCGGCATATTAAAAAAAAGGTTTCATGCAATGTCTGAATTTACTGTTTTCCTTATGGAATGAAGGTAACGCAAGTAATTAATAATATTGACGACCGATAACACTGTAACCCGAGGTTCTTTGTCATTACCTTCCCTCGCTTCAAAAGGAAATACCCGTATAAAACACTGGCCAGGGGGAAGGGCAAAAAGCAATTAGTGTACCTAATACTTCAAGCATAATTGCCGCAGAATGTTCTTTGAATTGAGCACTTGCCAATATTAAAATTCCAAAATTATTGGCTATAATGTTACGATCAGACGTGATCATTTTCAGGTTATGCTAAGTCCACGCGGAGAGACACCGTTTGACCGTCTTATTCAACCGCGTCATGAGATAGAAAACATTCAAGGAAAAAATAAGACTGTATGACGTCATTTCATTTTAAAAGGTGGTTCATGTTACAGGATTCTGTATTCATGAGCAATCTATGTTTAGGCTTCAGATAGCTTCGGCGGACGTTACTGAATCTGTAATCAGAGCAGTCCATTTCGGTTGCAGACTGCGTAGAGAATACAATTTTTGGGTATCTATTGCGAATTAATGTCTATTATTGTGGTACACTTAACTAGAAACAACTGTAATAATATATATTCTTAAATTAAATTACTCAAGTGGTATTTGAGTGGCTTCATGTTATTTTAGCGAATCAATACACACATGGCATTTGATTTGATTAAAATAGCAAATACTAATAATAAGTAATCGATAAAACTTCTTTTTTGGACACAATGTGATATGACGTATGGGATATGACGAACAGCTTTTTGATACCGCTTTTCAGATCGCCTAGCAGTTCTCAAACTCCAAGGACGATTCTCAAAAATTGTCCTAATACAAGTCTATTTTCCAACTAACAGTCATCCTGACGAGGAAGTCCTTGGCCTATATGATCAAATCCAACAGATCATTGACAAAATACCCAAACGCGACCATGTCTTTGTTATGGGTGACTTTAACTGCAAAGTTGGAGGCTTAAATACCACCTATCCTAAGGCCATCGGTAAACACACAATCGGAAGTTCTAATGCTAGAGGAGAGCTTCTGGCCAAATTTTGTGTAAGAAATGGACTTGTCGCAACAAATACTATCTTCAAAAAGCGCAAGCATTTTACTGGACCTCCCCTAATGGAAAAACAAGAAATCAAATTGACTTTATCTTGACTAGATACCATACACCACGCCAAACTGTCACAGATAGCTCTGTCTTGAACTATCCAGACATATCTGACCATAGGCTAGTAAGATCCACCATCAAATTGAACTTTTCCTGGCCAATAAAACAAAAAATCCAACAGAAATACGACCTAAATAGCCTAAAAGACAGCAATATCAAACAAACTTTCCAATTAGAACTCAGCAACCGCTTTGCCCTTCTATCAAGTGAGCTAGACTCATCAACTCTCTATGACAAGATCACTTCATCGATCAATGATTCAGTAGAAAATCAGCTTCCACACAAACAAAAATGTCATCCTCCTTGGATGACCATGGAAACTAAAACTGCAATAGAGAACAAACATGAAATAAGACAAAAACATGGTTCGTCATCACCCTTGTATTCCATTGCAAAAGCTGAATCGAAAAAACTAGTCAAAAAAGACAAATTGAAACAAATCGAAGAAGACTTAGACTCATTGAGCAAACTTCCACCAAATAAGCAATACTATGCTGCTATCAAAAAACTCAAAACAAAACCCAAAAATATCAGCTGGGGTGTCAAAGACAAGAATAATAGCATCCTAACAAATAAGACTGATATCCTAGAAAGGTGGGCGGAGTTCTATGAAGACCTTTACTCCGATGACTCAATTGACACAACCATCGAGGACTCACAGGAAGAGCCGATCCCTTCCATCCTTAAAAGTGAAATTATTCACGAAATCAATCACCTTAAATCAGGAAAGAGCCCAGACCTCGACAATATATACTCAGAATATCTAAAAGCAGGAGGGAACCCTCTGGTGGATGCTTTACACCTTCTCTTTAATAAAATTCTGACAACAAATATTGTACCACAACCATTCAAAGAGGCTCTCATTGTTGTACTTTTCAAAAAGGACAGCCGCCTCGACTGCAAAAACTATAGGCCAATTAGTCTTCTAAGTCATGTCTACAAACTTTTCATAAGCATAATAGCTAACCGTGTCAAAAACGATCTTTACGCCTCTTTCCCAGAATCCCAGGCTGCCTACCAACCCGGTAGAGGAACTATTGAACAGATCATAGCCTTAGAACAATTGATAGAAAAATCAATTGAATTTAATAACCCTATTTACCTTGTTTTTATCGATTTTACAAAAGCGTTCGATAGCATCAAATTACCTTGTCTATGGAACTTCTAGAAGAAACAAACATCAACAAAAAGTACATAAACCTTCTCAAATGCACATATGACAACTCCAGAGCCTGTATTAAAACAGATATAGGTATCTCGAGGCCTGTCAATATCTTAAAAGGTGTAAAACAAGGCGACATCTTGTCCGCAATTCTCTTCTGTATTGTCATTGCTTCAATCATACATAAAACTGAATCTACATGTAATTCTGGCTATTCCATTGGAGGGCATCTTCTATCAAATCTAGGCTACGCTGACGATATTGCTGCACTAAACAACTCTAGCCAAGAAATGCAAAAATATATAGACAAATTATCTGAACATGCGGAAGAAGTTGGCCTATCCATCCATCTATCAAAAACAAAGTGCATGACTACTAGCAAAACTAATGAACCGTTTAACATAATAATTTATGGAAATCAAATACAGCAAGTAAATGATTTTATCTATCTCGGACAAAAACTCTCTTCCACTAACGACGGGTCTGTTAGTGTTACTGTTCAGCACAGAATCGGTCTTGGATGGGCAGCTTTCGAGAAAAACAAAGCAATTTTAACTTCACCTCGAGTTCCATACAAAATAAAAACCAAAACCTATAATACATACATACTACCTGTTGTACTGTACGGCCTTGACTGTGTCAATTGGAAAATATCCTCTTTAAACAAAATTGAAACTTTTCAAAACCATATTATGAGATTTATGACTAATAAAAGGCTAACAGATCACATAAGAATATAAACTCTACTAGAAACCACCGGCCTAACCCCAATTGTTCCACTGATAAAAAGCAAAACACTAAAACTATATGGTCACATCAAACGCAGCAAAAAGGGACTTTCAAAAGTCTGTCTTGAAGGAATGATATCTGGCACAAGAAGCAGGGGTTCTCAGCCAAAACGGTGGCGTGACAACATTCACCAATGGGAGGATCTTGACATCAATGCCCTAAATCAGGCCGCTCAGAACCGTGAACTCTGGAGAGAGCTAAGTCATGTGAGTGCACATTCTGCCCCAGGCGGAGACAGTGTTCGATGATGACGCCTAAATAGAAGTCATCTTTATAATATTGTTTTAGTTTAAGAAATGTGAAATTGGTAATCATTTTCATATCCAAACCTGCAAGCAACGCAATAACTGTCGTCGGCAGAATGTACTTGTCCGGATCACACCAGAATTATTTACCCATACAGCAATAACGTTTTCAATAAGTATATCCCCTTACAAATAAAAGACGAAATCATGCACAAATTTAAATGTTTAGCTACTTCATTCAATCATTCTGGATTTATTTTTAAACTTTATCAACAACAATAAATACAACTTGAAGACGTACCATGTCAAACAAACAATTCTCATTTGACAGCATACTGTTCTTTTCAGAACTATTTACAACTCAAAAGAGAATTTTTGCATGTTGTAACCGCAAACAGTCTTTACTTATCTTTTAATTTCACCGTACAAAGCTAAAAGTCTTACTGACTCTAGTTGAAATAAACCTTTTGAAGGTGCTGAGAAGCACAATAAATAAATAAACTGACCTCATGTTGCTATCATAAAAGCAAGTTATTGATTATGGTAACAAACACCAAAACATCGTCAGCTGCTGCAGAAATGAACAAAATCCAAATCGATTTGAACTTAATTGATTTTATGACATCAAGCTAATTATTTCCGTTTCATTTACTTGAAAATTAGTGATGAGACGGGATGTCACCATTTTTCCCCTCGAATTTTCGATACCAGTACTAGAGTCAATGTTATATATATATATATATATATATATATATATATATATATATATATATATATATATATATATATATATATATATATATATATATATATATATATATATAAACGGTTCGCGAGCAAAGAAAAATTGGCTGATGCCGGACTCGAACCCGCGACCTCTCGATTACCGTACGAGCGCTCTACCAACTGAGCTAACCAGCTCTTATGTTGGTGGGCGGTCCACTTATGCTAATTATCTATTGCTCTATGGGGCCAGGTCAGAGGCCAAACCATATCTGCCGAGTAGCCAGGGATCAAGCCCCGGTCAGATGCAAACAACCCGGGTAACGGCAGTAGCGGGGATCACACAATTAACGGGACACAAGCCTTTTATGTGGTTGTACACAAAGTAGATTTATATGGAGAAACTGACCTGAAATATTATAAACGGTTCGCGAGCAAAGAAAAATTGGTTGATGCCGGACTCGAACCCGCGACCTCTCGATTACCGTACGAGCGCTCTACCAACTGAGCTAAACAGCCCCTATGTTGGTGGGCGGTCCACTTATGCCAATTATCTATTGCTCTATTGGGCCAGGTCAGAGGCCAAACCATATCTGCCGAGTAGCCAGGGATCAAGCCCCGGTCAGATGCAAACAACCTGGGTAACGGCAGTAGCGGGGATCACACAACTTGGGACACAAGCCTTTTACGTGGTTGTACACAAAGTAGATTTATAGGGAGAAACTGACCTGAATATATATATATATATATATATATATATATATATATATATATATATATATATATATATATATATATATATATATATATATATATATATATATATATATATAATATATATATATATATCATGTATATAATTGTTGTTTATGCATTACCAATCGTGAACGGCTTGAAATGCTTTGATTTTGGCGGAGAGATGTCGGCACATACACTACAAATGCAAACGACACTACAAATGAAGTGGAAGCAGTTGACTATCGTACTGTCTCTGTGAGAGAAAAGCTGTCCTGAAAAAAGCCTCTCGTCGATCCATTAGAACACCGTAGGGCCTTCAAGAGTTTGAATTCGAGGAACTAAAGAAAATAATCAGAGTAGAAGAAGATCGGCAATATTTCACGGATCCATACTGTATTTCTTTACACATGGGCATATAACTGAATTAATCAAAATACAATGGCAAAAAAGCAATCTTGCGACGAATACAATTTACAAGGTAAATTGATAATACAGATTAGCATGATGAAATCAATTGAAACAGACGTAGGCGGTACAAAATCTATAGTTACAGAAGGTTTCTATACGGAATCGTAATTAGCTAAAGGGACAGTATCATCACAGCAGACGTTCACCAGGGCATGGAATCGGTATTCTAGTTTAAGATGAACACAGTGACTGAAAATTACTGGCTTATTTGTGAAACAGCAACGGTAATATGACCTTATCACGTGGGTATTATTTTCTGTCACAGAGTTATTCTAAAACTAGCACTCCAATTCTATGCCCTCTTGATCGTGACGATGTTGTCCCTTTACGTGAAATAATACTGAACCGTACCTATTGATAAGTCATCTGTAAGTGCAATACCCTCATGCATTTTATTTCGTAAACAAATTTAAGAAAGTTACCAATAGGTAACACCTGTATTGATCTATTTTAAGATCCGAAGCCGATTGAAATGGATCAGTTCAAAATTTACCGAGTGATCCTTGTCATTTAATGTAAACATTTCAGTCAAAATTGTCAGTAAATGTTCACATATACATGATGGGGAGGGATGTCAGTTATGAGACGGGGTGTCTCTGTTAGGACAGGGGTCAGGTCAGATTGCCGCCATCGTGTCCCAAGAATTTGCCCCGCTGCTAAGGCCGAAAACAAGTAGGCCTACCCGGTTTCTGGTCATTGGTCGGCTTCAAAAGTGGTGCGGTGACACGTTTTTTTTTTGTTTTTTTTGGGGGGGGGGGGGCGGGGGGGGGGAGGAAACGTTCATACCCATAAGTCGTTTAAGACACAACACGGCACAAATCCAATTGGTACAACATTTGTTGCTGCAATTGGACATTGTTTCATAACAAAAAAATTAACAAATGAAGAAACAAAGAAAAAAAATAAGAATTTAAAAAATAAATAAAAATGCCGACGCGAGGGAGGGGGGCCTAAAGTATATAATTGGAAAGCGCATTCTTTTCATTCAGTTTGAAGGCGTCCTTACAGCTTGAATGTGTACGAACATCTTAATCGGAGGTTATTATCTGCCACATAAAATAATTGATATGTGTGACTTGAAACACGAATCATTTACCATATTACACCAAGGCCGCCTTTCTGCTTTTACGCACTTTGACATTTCAAGGAAGGAACAAATACATAATTTCAGTTCACTGCTACGCTTGATCATCCACTAAACCAAACTACGACTCAATACAGAGGCCAATATTGATTGGTCTCTATAGGCCCCCTGCCCGGACTAAAAAATCCTAGTCGCTGACGTCATGCACGCTGGGACTTTATTCCCTAGATACAATATAGACTGGTTTGATTTTGAGAAAATATGACTGCATGAGGCATTTTTGAGGAAAAGCAAACAAATAGGCTATTCTGAAAGGGAATTTTATGCTGAATACGAATATCTTGTTTGTGTTTCTCAAAATTGCCTAATTAGGTCATTAATTAAGGCCAAAGGTCATTAAGTGCAAATTCCATGTTTTCACAAAAAATGATTTATTTTACCTTCTTAATACAATGGTGTAAATATTATAGCAATTACTCTTATAATAAAAATCACGCACGGCATATCAAAATATCAAAATTAATGGAAATTGTGAAAGAATTGTTCATTTCTTTTGCCAATATCTCCTTAACCATTGGACTTTCTCTTTTTCACCACGGGATGAATTTGTACCTGTTTTTCACACCAAAATTCACTTTTGATCAGTGTTCTCTGGCTTATTTACATTGTTTTGGGTACCTAGGGACAGGAATATGGTATTTGGTTTCATTAATTGTTTTAATTAGGACGGTAATTAGAGCCAAAGGTCAATTAGTACAGAATACCAATTATCAGGAAATTACTTTTATGTCCATTTTTGGTCAATTCTGCACTCATCTATGCAAATACACAAATTTTCTTGATAAACTTTAAACTAAATCTAATATAAAGCAACAAAATAATTAAAACAAATTGAAAATAATTACGACTGGGCCTAATCCTGATTCGTTGGCACATATTTCAGTAACAGCTCATTACCAAGACATTTCCCATCACTGCTTGATTGTGATACATCCAGGACAAAGTTCCTATAGCATGGGCAAACATGTTGTGGTGCAGATGAAGGCATTATTTTGCCTTGTTTTTGCATTCCACAGTCTTGGAATCGCTACATTTGCATGCCTCTGTACATTGCAGACCCCATTTCTTGCAAGAGCCTATTGCTCACACAACCTTCGTACAGTTACATGACACAATGTCCTTGCATGCCTTTGGAATGGTGGTAAGGTTGTGAGGACAGGTTTTAGAAGCCCATCAGTCAGCTTCCATCCGGAGTCAGTCAGGAGGGAATAACTGGTTTTGGGATGACAGGCCTCTCCACACTAGGCTTTGGTAGTTGGCACGCTGTATGTGTAACTGGGCAGCATCACTTGATGGTGGCATTGACTCGGTGCGTGGCACTTTGTGAACAGCTTCACCCGGGCCTTGTCACAGTTCTGGGATGAGACTTGTAAATGTGACAGATGAATTTCTCAGCATCCTCAGTTACCGCCTTGACAGAGTTGGAGACTTTCCAAGATCCTTCAGTAGATGATGGTGTTCAATGAATACACCCATGCTGACTTCTTGGAGTGTCCGGACAAGTACGACACCGTATCACAACCTGTGATCGCGTGGAATGCTGGCAAGGTTTCATAGACTTGGTCACTGAGGCCGAGCTGATCCCTAATGGTGTGAATGGGAACATACTTTGGTTTCTTCAAAGTACCAGCCTTAAGCCATAACTGCAGGCAAGTGCACTTGTTGAAGTGTGCCAGAAGTAGGATCAAGATGTCGGTATCACGAGCAGAGACGACTATGGTCTGTGCATTGCTGTGGATACAGTGAAGTACAATCCGTGTATCCGCCTCTTCATGGTTACCTTCAGCAAAGCTGTGGACATTGTGGGATCATTACTTTGTACCTCTGTCTCGGTTGCAAAACCTCCACCCACCACAATGGTTTTCTCACACTAGGTGCTTCAGCAATGAGGGCATTAGACAGGAATAGGCATAGATCCTTCTTGTTGTCGGTGGATGCCAAGAGAGTCAGTCCACTTCTGTGGAAGGGGTACATCTCCGTCTTCAATCAGTCGTCGGATTGGCCTGGACTTCTTTGTACGCTTCTCTCTTGTGCCACCTTTGATGGAGAGGTCCCTATATCGATCGAAGGTCACATCAATTCTATCATATTCTTTGCCCTGCTTCAGAATGTGCTTGACAAACATACTGGCGTTATTGCCCGAAGGTGTGGACTTCGCTTGGCTTCCCCAATGACATTACCGTGGCTTGTCCATCTATGACCAGGCAGGCAGGCTTACCAATGGTGATTTCTGGAGGACAGCTCACATCTTTGGTTAACACATCGAATATGATGGATTTGGAACCGGTCCGCAGTTTGCCAGAGGTATCAGCGATGCTCACTGGTACTTTCATCAATTCATGGTTGAGGATGTTGTTTAGATCAACTGGTCTGCCAGCCCGATATGCTGTGATCAATCTCTGCGAAAAGTTCCGGTCTGCTTTCAACGTTTCCATCTTTCCTTTCGAAGTCTCTGTCCCTGTGCGCACATCATACAAGGATGCGAAGGTGACAGCTTTCGCTTTCGCAGTGGGTCCCTGAAGTCAACCTTTTCATCAACCATTCTCCTTCACAAATGTCTCCAGCTGATCCTGTCCCAATTGCTTTGCATTCAGCAGTGACTTCTCTATTTCGGTTGTGGCCACGTCTCGAGTTGCTATATTCAACAGTGTGTCGGGCCTATCCAGTCTCTCCTCTGTCATAACCTTCAATCTCCTCAACACTTTGTGCAGATGCTTGCTTCGTCTTTGTTGTCTGAGACATCCGAGCTGGTGTTGCTTCATTTGGTATCCACTCAAGTGTCCAAACCAACATTCATCATTTCGTATGTCTGATTCAAAACACTAGCTCTTTGATTGTAAGACAGCGTCCATCGTGCAAGAGCTGTGTTTGTCTTCGTGATCCCAACGATGCTCTCCACTCTTCTTTCCGATGCCATTCAGCCACTCTAGGCTATGGTCCGGGACACTTGGTTGAAGCGTTGGTTCGAACCCTTTACCACGAAGTTTCCAAGTTTAAACTCATCCTCCACTGGCTGTGGTAACTGTTTCATCTGTGAGAGGTAGACGCATCCCCATCTTGCATAGTTGGTGTGGTCATATCTGTGGAAGAAGGCAGCATTTCACGAAACGCAGCAAGGTGCAGCTCCCATATCCCTTGACGCTGGGCTCGGATAAAGGCCAGCAAGACAGCCACCATCTCCATGTAGCTCCACCAGAAGGTGAAGTTCTTGTCACTTCTGTTCTCCTCCGAATGTCACCACATGTTGTCGAAAGCCCGAGAAGATGTGATCTCTAGAAGAGCATCATGATCCTTCGCCTCAATAGCTGTCATCAACATGACACATTTCAGCATCTTTGTCCTCCAGATATCTGAAACTGCGGAATCAGTAATCGCCACAGAGCTTGCCAGGTTAACTTATGGGCCCTGACAGCTTTCGCCATAGGACTTGCCGTCTTTCACTTTCTCAGCTGTGTTTGGACCCAATAAGCCCACTCTCAACCCACAGTTCTACCAATCCTATGTCTTCTGTGTGTTGTCCTATAACTTTCAGAAAATTCATGGAGATATGTAGGCCGCCGAGTCTTGGTATCAAAGCGTCTTTGAACTCGGGTACTGTCCACTTCAACTCCATCAGCTGCGGAACAAACCCTGGTCAACTGTTACCACAGCATAGTTGTTACCAAGAACCTAGCAACATGAAGTGCCCTCAGTACCGTGTATTGAGGGTCGACAGCTCATGTGCTGGAGCCAGTATAATTGGCATGTACCCGACAGTAGTTCTGGGTGGATCTGGATCTGGACGCAGAGTGCTGCAGTGGGCCTGATTAAACGAAGTCCAGGAGGGTCTTTCTTCAGCATCATGGCGAGCGACGATGAAGGCCATGTCTTGGGCGTGGCTTGCTTCAGGGCAGCGCTGTCATCTTCGGGTTGACCGAACCAGTCTGTTGCCACATTCCCAAAATCTGGACGAGTGCCTCCTCTGGCGACGTACGTGTCGTGGACTTTCTATGGCTGGAGGCACCTTCAGAGTTGTGCTCTTGACGGCTCAATAGTGGCCATCACACTGTCTGTGGATGGAGGCCCCCAAGCTCGCAAATTTGCGAGTTCAGCCTGAACTTGTTTCTTCGTTTGTATGTCATTGCCACATGTATGTATACATTCACTTTCACTTTCTCTTTTGACTGACTATTGCTCAAGTACAATCACCTGTCTATAATATACATGTTGTGGGAAACTAACACATCTCATCACACAGTAATACACCATTACATAACCATTGCAAACCACCTGCACTTCAGGGACAGTGGGTAGGGATTCCACCCTGTAGATTCAACAAAGCATGTGAGATATTGTATTAGGGCCTACTACAGATGGCAGCACCAGCATTTTGTAGGATCACAAAAATGATATTTCCTGATAATTGGTATTCTGCACTAATTGACCTTGCCTAATTACTGTCCTAATTAAAACAATTAATGAAACCAAATACCATTCCTGTCCTCGGTACCCAAAACAATGTAAATAAGCCAGAGAACACTGATCAAAAGTGAATTTGGTGTGAAAAACAGGTACAAATTCATCCCGTGGTGAAAAAGAGAAAGTCCAATGGTTAAGGAGATATTGGCAAAAGAAGTGAACAACTCTTTCACAATTTCCATTAATTTCGATATTTTGATATGCTGTGCGTGATTTATTATAAGAGTAATTGCAAAATTATTAACACCTTAGTTTTAGGAGGTAATATACCATTTTTTGTGAAAAAAGAAATTTGCACTTAATGACCTTTGACCTTAATTAATGACCTAATTAGGCAATTTTGAGAAACACAAACAAGATATTCATATTCAGCACAAAATTCTCTTTCAGAATCACCTATTTGTTTGCTTTTCCTCAAAAATGCCTCATGCAGCTTAAATAAGCACATTTCTGGATTTCTTGCCTAGACTAATAGTAGTTGCTTAAAATATGCATACTATGTGGCAAGATCCAACTTGATGAATCTTAAGATAGCTTTTGACGTTAATCAATTATACTTTGATTATGTCACACCTGTGAGTCAACCCATGCCAAGATGGCACAATTAATGGACTGTTGTTGTTGTTGTTGTTGTTGTTGTTTTTCTTTTTTTCTTTTTTTCTTCTTTTTTTCTTTTTCTTTTTTGGGGGGGTTGTTACAATGATGTTTAGCAAACGAAATACACTAAAGAAAAACATGTTTTTGAACGAAACATTTAATCCCATCGCAAGTTATAATTAATTACCACAATCTGTATGTCACTCTTTTGCTGTGTCGTTACTTTTTTGGCACGTGCTCTCCATAATTTCCAGATACCCCGAATCCGTATATACGTGTGCTAAATCCTTGCCTCACTTGCCATATCAGCCGTATAATCCCAATTACTCCCTACCTACGGAAGATCCAGATTCATTATTCATTAATCTACTATACCCTCTCTTGATTTAAACCATGATCAAACCATAGGCGTTTTGACGTCATTTATTAACCCTCTTCGTTTTCCTACATTGAGAATAACTACCAGGAATAGCGGTTTAATTTGCACTGCGTTAGAGACACAACATTTCACTTCTTGTACAGACGAAGCATAGCCTTGGTGCTTCAACACAGTGACTTGTCCAAACCGTCACAACAAATCATTCAGTAATTCATCATCACAGTGAAATCATATGCATTATGTCATGAAATGTTTACTAAATAAATGTAGAATTTTGAATGGAAGAATTCAAACAAGCGTTTAATATTGTTGGTTCGTATTTATTTTGTTTTGCAATTGAAATGGTCGGATGTGCATTTACATTATAGATTAATATGGTGGCACCTGAAGGGACATCGCATTCGCGAATATTTGCGCAAATAGTTGCGATGTCGTGAATTTTGTCGCGAATATTTGCGCAAATATTCGCGATGTCGTGAATATTATTGCATAACTTGTCGCATACCTTTGCAGTGAGTCATATCTGTACGCGGACAATATTCGTTAACAATCTAGGGAGTAGGGAGGACAATAGTCAGGCCCCTTTATTCTCGTGGATCTTGGTCTCGTTGCTACTTGAACGAACTTGGTAGATTGTTTGATGCCGTCAAGTTCCCTATACTCACGCAATCATAAAAATAATGATACATAAAGGGGCCTGACTACTCCCTAGATTGTTAAAGAATATTGTCCGCGTAGATATGACTCACTGCAAAGGTATGCAATAAAATTCACGACATCGCAAATAATTATATTCGCAAATATTCGCGAAAAAAATTCACGACATCGCAAATATTTGCGCAAATATTCGCGAAAAATTTCACGAAATCGCAAATATTTGCGCAAATATTCGCGAATGTGATGTCCCTTCAAATTAATTACGTAAGGATTACTGGGTGTTGCTGTAGGTAAATTTGTCATTCTCATTTTCAATAGTTATATTAGTGAATATTAACAACATGCTACACAGGTGTACAATCATTTGAGGCTCAATCGAGGGTCAATAAATCAATGCATATAAATCGATTGAAAGTTCATACATTTTCTTAGAAAACGTTAAATTGATATATTTACTGAGTATTCCTTATAAGAACAAATATGTACAATTACATTACAATTGTAATGTTAACCCTTTGGAGAGAAGCATAAAAAAATATTACATGTTCGAGGATTTTGGTAATCATGCTCAACCTTACAGGCACTAATAAAGCCGTTTTGATTAAAGCTCTGGCTCTACATTTTCAGATTTTATGAATAAGATTTGAGATGTAATGGTAGTGCCTTATTAAAAATAAATCAAATTAAGAATGTTTCTTCTGATATCTCAAAATATCAGATTTGACGGTTGCTTGTTATAGACCAGTGTACATTTTGTGCCTGGCGCAGTTTGACCTTGATCACATCGTCTATACACACAGATATCTAAATGTTACCTCAGAAAACTCCCGTGTGGTAATCGTTAATGCTTGAACGTAAATGGACCCATAAGCTGACGCTAGTATGAGTTACCTGACAAAAATCGCTGCTTGCGTAAACAGCGCCCTCTTAAGGTCATACCCATAGCCGATAATGATCAATGGTGTTGTCTTCATTGTATAATATAGGAAGCAGCTTGAATGACATTGATCCTCTTGCATTTGGAAACACAACCACACTGCAATATGGCTAATTCATCTGTCTGCAATTTAGTCTTATAATTACACCATGTGTCACGCAACTGAGGTGTTGCCCCTCTTTCATTTTATTTTATTTTCTATCTCTGTGTTTCGAAAGCCTTGTAGTAAGCGAATTTAAAAAAAAAATGTGTTTTCCAATTATATAATAATCACCTAGCTTCTCGAATTAGGAACTGTATAAGTAGTGGGCGCATGCTATTTCTGGGAAAATGGAATTCAGCAAGGAGACACACTCAGTAGAATGTGACGGCTGATTATTAGACCATACATGGTCTATTCGATTTGAACTGAAACTAACCCAGTGATCGGAGAATATGTATTGATCAATGTATCTATGATGTTTAAAATATTAACAGTAGTTATACTACGTGTTAAGAAATATTTTAGTCTTTCCCAAACTAGACAGATCCATGTTGCACACTATTATATCCAATTTATCAAATAAAATAATCTGAAACAAACGTGTCTGCTAACACGACTTGCCATCACCCATAGTCATGTAGTCATACAGTACCATAATCCAGCATTAGGGCATTGCATATAGTTAATCTACTCATAAGAGTTTTGAATGCTGTTATTATTAATAATCTCCTTCAGATCCCCCACATTCGTTTAGGTTTGATACTTTACAATTTTTTTTAACGATGGACAAGCGCAGCCTGTATAGCCGAGGGACCTACAAACAGATTTATGAAAGAACACGCGTTTATTTTCAAAGGATTTGAGATTGTGATACCCTCATTTTTAGCCTGAGTTGGATGTCTGTCTTGGGATATTATTATGCACTCCCTCTGGTTCTATTCATCAAAGAAGCCTGCGGCGTCGTTCACGAACACTTAGAGCTACGGACGTGCGACGGACAGATTCGAAAGAAGAACAAATACTAATCTATGAGTAAAATGCGGTGATTTGGATGCATTTCTTGTCTGCTGCTGTTATGAATCACATGTACAGGAGATACATTTGGTCTGTGAGTTTTTCAGTTGACAATGCTGTTTCCGAAGCCAGTGTTTCATTTAAGCAAATGTGTGAAAGGGAATGAAGATAACAAGGAGATTAACAAAATAGCGCGTCTAATTTGAGATGGCCATTAGATAAATATAATAGAATGGCAGTACAAAAACAACCAACATTTGACGATCATGATGAACATATTATACAGTAGCCTAACCTACATCTATTTGCTAGTGGTATGAAAAGCATTTTTCTAGTTTAAGGGTATGTCAATGAACTGTCTTCGTAAAAGTCACATTTAAAAGTGCGTATAATATAGCGCTCGTTAACATTCAAAAACAAATCAGTATTCGATTGTTATGTTTTTAACTGAGACTGAAACTTGGATTTGTGATCCAGTGTGCACGTGTTTACGTACTGGTACGTATCCAGTGGATACAGGTAAAATTTATTCAGAGCGATTTTGATATTATTTATTTTTATTAAGTAATCAAGCCTAGTGTAAATTGTTTATATATCCTTCAAGAAACGTGGCGCTCTTTTAAATTTGTACCCAAAACGTTCCACCGGAAAATATGTTTTAAAAATGTATGATTCTTTGGAATATGTTATTCCACACATTGAAACATGATGTACTTTTTTTGTTCGTAAAACCAGCCAACATATCAGTGCAATATGGAGGACGTTTTGTTAATTTATTTTCGAAAAGAGGTAAAAATACAAACAGCTCGAAAATTGGCAAATTTAATTAAAATTTCTGTACTGATTTATTTTTTTAAATTTATTCCCCCCCCCCGTAATTTCTAACAATGGAACATAGAGGGTAATTACCTGTTGTTTTTTGTTAATTATTGGGCATTATTATTAGACGCTCGCTATTGGAAACTGAAAAAAAAATTGTTCCCATAAATGGAAGCGTATATTTTAAACATGTCTCGGCATGTATAAAACTCAGATTCCATGTAAACATGCTCCTAGGGTTTTTAATAAACAAACAAGCTAATATGCTACAATTACCAGACATACGCAACATTACAAACAGGGACCATTACTTACTGGAAATACAAATGTTCAAATTACCAGACACATATACAACAGAGCAAATGGGACTCTTACAATTTAACACGGTAAAATGTGCAAATTACCAGACACATAAATAACAGAGCAAATGGGCCCTTAGCCAAGTGAGGGTTATTGGTGTTCCTTGCCTTCAAACACAGTCACAAATTAGGTAACTAGGACATCGCAAATAAATTGCGAGACAACCACAACAGTACCGTACTTACGCAAGCCTTTTACGCTAATTAATGAAAGTGACCCCACTTACTGCTCTGATTCCAATATTTGGCTAAAAGGTTTCCCTTGTACTGGGAAGTGTTTCTTACTCTAAATATTTACAAAACACTGGATCAGTCAGCCGTCTTTCAGCCAGTCGTGTCTGAAATGTGATTTACAATATCAAGTAATTTTTTGCTATTTACATTTCGCATTTTAATTAACGCACGGGATTTGGCTAGGAAACATTTTACTCCTTGTTTCTAAGTTAATAGTTGCCCGAACATCAGATTATCTTAACACCAGTTAGTTAACGCCAATTGGTTGATCAGGCTTTCATTTCAAACACAATATAATGAATGCCGTGTAATGTTTCAAAGTCTGATGAATGCAACATTTCTTGTGTCCTAACATGTTTTTCTTTATAATTTATTTCAATCTGGATGGAGCATAAAACACTTTATACACTGGTACTTGTAAAAAAATTAAACATCAATAACAAAAGCAACTAAAACAAATCGACAGCTCGATAATCCATTAAGGATGCCTGTGTATTTTGCTATGATTGAACATTATTGTTTTCATCAGAACATTGATTGTATCCTTTTAGAAAGGAATCAAATATATTTTGGAATGTTTATGTAAGCTGTATCTGTATCCATTATAAATAATATAAGTGCATACATTATACGATATAGCGACACAAATTTACGCTCTATTTCACGATTCCAGAATACGTATTCGATTTATTATGAAGGCAGCCAACGACACTATGTACTTAACATGCCCTACCTGTCATTTTCTTCAATTTAATATCCTGATATTTGACTGATCTGTGCGTTTCAACACATGAAACATGTGATACTGATTTATTATTAAGATAACAATATGTTTGAATATTTGCCTTATGTGAAATATGATTTCCCATTAACGGTGCATGTAGGTCTTCCTTGATTATCGGTGGAATCCGACGATATTGGGCATCAGACAAAAAATATGAATTAAAAGTGAAAAGAGTTGAACGATGTAATAGTTGAAAGATGCACCCCTGCAAAGAGATCGCTTATTCTGTATTGATGCAAATAATATTGTGACACAATACCTTGTAAACATGTTATTTTGTTATCCTGGAAAACAAACATTGTTCTATTGACCATTGCAGCGAAATTATTCCAGAATTTGGGTGAACATTTTCAATATAGGCCTACTAGTTTTAGCAGATTACATCATGTACGTATACTATGTGTCGTCAAATTAAACAATAATAATAATAAAGATTTTTAGCGCGCACATATCCACCCTGCTGGGCGCTCAAGGCGCAGAAACAACCTTAAGCTTCAGGTAAAACGTTGGTACATATTCAATGTTTGTTATACAGATCATATGTACAAGAAAACATACTTTGCCATGAGCACGAACATCCCTTTACCAACTGAAAATGATAAATACCATGGAAGGCTACAATAATGATAAAAACTATGTTCAATTTGCTTGTGGACAAATATTATACAAATGTGGAGGAAAGTGAAATACGGAAATATTTTTATATATGGAACAGCGATGTGTAGATACCTTGTTGAAAAATAGTATTTGTATTACAGAAGGGTGATTTTAAACACATCACAGGAGGGTAGGCATATGGTTTGTGTTATAAAAAGTCCATTACTGAATTCAAAGTTGACATTTATGGGCTAAACCGTCCGAGCCAACAGTTATTTCACCGTTATTTCACTAAACAGTGAAATAACGGTAATCTTCTTGTTAATATAATGAACATCACAAAAATATATTCCATCGATGTAAGGGTTCGAACTTAATCCTGGAAAATCCAGAGCTGAAAAACCACCGAGACACTACAAATTAAACCGTTGCTATTGATACAATGCGCCACATTATTTTTCAACCATTACATATGCCAAGGTTACAGGAATGATGTGGATATTTCACAATGTACCGGTATGGCACCCTCTCTAGCAGATACACACTTAGTGTTGAAAAGGAAAGTGAATGATGGGGGGGGGGGGGGACAAATATAGGCACACCATTTTTATAGTTATTTATTTGATTTGATTTATTTGTATACCTTTTATCTAGACCCATCCCTGACCTTCAACATGAACGGGCCTTCTTGGTTTATTTTATAATACCACGCTTAAATATATGCACTATTGACAGTGTATGTAGTTCTACAATCCAAACTAATGAAACAGTGTCAGTTGACATTCGTTTGATACAAGTCAATTTAAAGACATTATAATGCATTATGTGAGAATCATTATTTTACTATCAGGTATATTTAACAAGTATTCTTTTGATGTCACATCACAACAAAGTTCACCCATCAGCAAATTTAGATCATGCTCTGAAAGGTGCAATGGCCCCTTCAAACTGATGGAAGACGATCATATTTATGCACGGCTTGCTTGTCATCAAACTCATAACACCGTAACAATTTGTCGGGGGAAACAACAATCTAATTGGGTATAACTCTAGTATTAAATAATTACAGCAGTTCATTATACCTTTAAAAACTGTAAAAGCTTAAAACTTTATGAAAAATACATAACGCTCACCGATGGAAAAGAGAATTTAACACGTTACACTACATACATGTAGATGTCACCTTATTATGAATATATAATGAATACCGGTATATAATGTATTCAGTCTTCCAACTAAAGCAATTTGAGTGTGGGTTAAACCATCCGTGGTAAATGTTGAGTTATCCAAATCAAATAAAGTATCATAATAAAATATAACATATCTCTTCACTGGACGGATTTGGTTATTTTGTTTCTCGTTTCTTAATTAGAAAGATTCATACTTGTTATGGTTATCATCTCATTGAGTCTGAGGGGGTATTTTACCTGAACAATTAGGTTATCATTATTTTTTCTCTCTTTCAGATGGAACATTACAGTTTTATTCAAACCATGATTTCACATTCAACATATATACAACAAATATACACAATTTCATACAACATCTCTCAACAACGTCATTTTCTAACACACAAGGTATTGTCCTTGTTTAAATACAGTTATTTAAAGTCATTGTCTGAGATCCTTGTTTTTGTTCTTCTCTTAAGAACGTTTGAGTCTATACTTATGTCAGAATAATGTTTCTCTGTTGCCATTTTAATTTCCATACTTATTTAGCATATGTCTGTCCATATGATTCTATTAAGCCGCACTATTAGCAAAAGGGACATTTGTTGAACTCTTCTTCCTACCACAGAATAATCATTTTATCATTCAAGTACAATTTTTTGTCTAAGCGTACGTCCTCAACATGTGTTCACAAACATCCAGGATTCTATCATTTAGTTACAGGAGAGAAAAATATGTTCAATTGTTTCATGATACTCTTTTAAATAAGTAACAATTTCCATGATGGTAAAGCCCAGCTTGCTTTCGTTGGAAGTATTCTTGATCTAAAATTTGACAACATATTTGATTCCAATGAGGTTTTTGTTTCAGACTAATTCCCCATGACTTTTTCAGCAGTGGGTGCAATGAATGACTTAGATATGAGACTTTGATATCGTTTCGGTTTGCGGTAACACCATGTGTTTATCTCAACTAACGTGAAGCTGAGGTACAGGTTCTGAAAAGAACCGTATCGTACAACTCGTATCTCAACCTTCGTTAAGTGAGAAAGGTTCAAGGGAGAACCAATTTCGGGCAACTCGTTTTTTCTCTACTGTCGCTAAGTGAGAAATATGGTTCAGGGAGAACCATGGGGACTTCACGGGTTAATATGGTTCAGGGAGAACCATGGGGACTTCACGGGTTATTCTCAACGTTTCGATTAGCCTGCTCTAATCTTCTTCACGTTAGTTGAGATAAACACATGGTGTTACCGCAAACCGAAACGATATCGATATTCCACCATGCAAAGCCTCAAAACTTATATATGATACTTTGGTCAATTTGTTTTACTAGTGAGGTATTTCTTAACAGTCAATATATCTTGGGGGACTTGTCGCTGTTTCTCTTTAAACCTGCTGCTATTTTGCCTGCATTGATCTTTTTAAAGGCAATAACGTCACGATCCGTGCAGACTTCCATCAGGGCATGGAATCTGTGTTTATAGTTCAAGATGAACACAGTAAATGAAAATTGCTGGCTCATTTATGCAGCAACACTGGTAATATGACCTCATCACGTGGGGTATTGTTTTCAGTTACCGAGTTAATCTAAAACTAGCACTCTGATTCCATGCCCTGTTGATCGTGACGATATTGTCTCTTTAATGTTGCAAATATCAGCTATCTTTAAATATGAAATCAACTGACCATTCTCACTTTATGGGTCCAGTTAACACAAGTACATTCCTGTCTTATAGTACCACCAGCCTTTTTGATTATCGCTATAAAGGGGACTATGATTATCGCTATATTATTATTATTAATATTATTTATTATTATTATTTTTTGAATTATTATTTTTTATTTGACTACAATATTAACTGAAATGTCAGTCGAATATTTAGATTTTAAGAAAGTGTCGCAACCCTTGACAAACGTGCACAGAATAAGTGCCTTGCTGTCACACACTATTGTTGTCCACCATTACCCAGCCTCGATTGATGTTACAAGTGTCAAATCTTTAGTGGTCAATGCAGAACGACAGTCAGGTTAGACATATTGACGTTGCACGTACTAACGTCTAATTAGACAAACTGATGGTAAAACGGCATAAAAACGTCAAGATATGATGAATGCGACCACAAAGTATTTTGTTTTTGATAAATATACAGGTAATATATAAAGTTGTTTGCTCTGTACTATTAATCTACCTTTCCATGACATGTCGTAGTCTCTAAATGACGTAGGTCACACTTTTTAGCCATGGAGACAAATACCTCACTCGTTATTCCCTATCACGGAAGACACCGATATTGGAATGGCAACATGAATCATCTTTGTGAGTTTGTCTACTTGGATTACCTTTTGTATTGTCAACATTTCTTCTTTCCTCGCACTATTGCCATGCCAGGGACAGGGGGTTCCAACAATATCTAGTAACACATTTGCTTAACAATTCACTATGTACAACCCCCACCCCCACCCCACCCCCATCCCACACACACCCAGCCAATAAGAACAAGCTGAAGTCTTTAGTAAGCCCTACTACCAGCGGCGGCACCAGACCTGTTAAACTGGGGGTGGGGGCAAGAGGGGGGGCAAGCTTAAATTTAAGGGGGGGCAAACATTATTCTTTAATGTAATTTTGTACTGCTGAAAAAGCATTGACTTACCATCGGGGAAAAAATTGGGGGGCCAAATTGGGGGAAAAACCCCGGGGGAATTTGCCCCCACCTTGCCCCCCCCCCCCCCGTAGCGCCGCCACTGCCTACTACCTTCGAAGAAGTAGTCGTTATAATGTACGATGGATTGTATTCAGGAATGAAAGAAATTCATGCTCAGTTCCTTGGACTGTAGGAAGATTGTCACCCATCAACATTACCTCATACATTAACCCGTTTAGCGGTGTCATAATTTTCCAATTTACCAACACTAATCCAAATAAACGAGTACCGCAGCTTCAGCAATGCAGGTCGCATGCATGCTGACAGCTTATTAAACCTATGGAAATAAGTACTTATAAAGCCCACTGGGACTCACTCGGGCACCATGCTACAGGTCAGTGCCGAATGGTAGGTCAGCTGCCGTAACCATGCCGTCACCTCATTAAAGAGAAAATATACTCTCCATTGGTGACTTCCAAATCAATAAATAAGTGCATAAATAAATACATAATCAGGTTTATAAACAAAATGATTGGAGTAGGATGAATATGATGATATCAAAATATAATTTTTATATTTCTGTATGAGATACTATAATTTTGGAGGTTTTTAAATATTCAATTCCCATTTTGCATTTTCATGTGTTTACTGAAGAGAACAAATTACAGTAGATTGCACATTAGAATAAATAAAATCGTGTGTGCCGATCAAACAATTCGAATACATTTACGTTATTTTCTAGATAACTAAACAAAATCAAATAAAAGTTTCACTTTGACAGATCAGTTTGTATACCATTATGCATATTATAAAGAACCAGAGATGAATATCAAATGTAAGGCGTAAACATTCCAATAAAGGTACTGGTATTTTCGAAAAACGTAAGTGACTGATCTCAAATTTACATCAATACTTCTGTCAAAGGTGCAATCATATACAATGTATACCAAAACCCTTAGTGCATGCCTACTATGATTTTCTCGGTTAGCGACACAATGTTATGAGCTGAAACTTTCATAGATTGATGATAATATAATGGAGGAAGAATAATTATATATACATATCTCTTGATTATGGATGCATTTACAAATATTTTACAATCAGTGTAAAGTTGCTTTCAATTAATCCTTTGAGTGGACTGCTTTAAAAAAAAAAAAAAAAAAAAAAAAAAAATCCATCTTATTCCGCTGACTGCTACAGCGAAAGATCCAGACTGATCTTATTTCCAATTGTCTCAAAGATCAAATATCCATATGATGTGGCATGTATTAACATTTCTACTAGATAGTAAATATTAGTGAAGACGGGGCTTGGAAAGGTAAATCTATTTCACGAAGCAACTGCAAAAACCTAAATTCGTTGTTTGCTAAAGCTGTAATTTGTGCAACACGAAAAGTATTCAAATTGCGCAAGGTTGAATACATCAAGGTTGAATACCTGTTGGGTAACTGATGATACGTTATAATAACTTAGATCGATGATAACATGATGGCATGCATAGATGAATATCAAATGTAAGGCGTAAACATTCCAATAAAGGTACTGGTATGTATGTATTCTGTTTTTAAAATAAATAAATAAGTGATTTCTAAATTTGCTTATTTAAACAATTTGAGTCACTTTGCAAGCTCAACATAATATCCGGTTTGCTAAAATAATGAATGTATTCAAATGACTTTAAACCATTATAGTAGAAAGGAATATGCATCTGTAAACAGAATATCGCATATCGCATTTTATTTTAATATACTGTAACGTTGTTTCAAAACAACACCTTTTCCTCCGCAGAGGAAACATCAAAGTGCAGTTTGTCAAATCAAGGTTGCTTGCTGTAATGTTCACCCGGAAAAGGGAGCATGAGTGTTATTGGGCCTCGAGTTTAATGAAACCTAATTCAAATGTATTCTATAGCCTGTGTGTGGTAGTCTGAGGCATAAGGCATACAATATCACCGTATTGTATTTCCCCTGAGGCTGGTGGGAGATAGCGGTACTCGCACGAAGGCAATTACACCCGTGTTCAACAGAATAGGCTATATAACACAAATAAGGATCCGTGGTATCTCTTTGAATGTCTGTGTGGAAGGCGGGGAATTATGAATTAATTGTGTGCTCCTATATAGTTACATCCCTCCTGACTGAAATATGAATACACATGAATAAATCAACTAAGACGTACTTCATAAACTATTAAATAGCAATGGCGGTTTCATAATAAAAACACAATGGAAGAAAAACGTCTTCGAAAATTGTTATTGTATTTTATTATTTTGTCTTAATGTTTGTTATTTTGTTTACTTTTTGCCCAAAAGGGCAATGACACAAGTTAATCATGATGTTTTGTTTAGATTGTCAAATCTTACAATATTGTCATATTTGAAGTTAACTTTCAATTTAACTAAGGAAAGGTACAATATTGGTAATTTACAGATTATCACATTAACGAATTATTATTTCACAAATTATTATTTATACTTACATGGTATAAATTTAGTATAAGGTATCAATCATTCTGATAAATTAATTCGTCTGAAGTGCTTTCATCTTACCGAAAACATGAATTGTTACGTCGAATTTTGAAAAATAGCACATGCTATGATGAAATGTTCACGTGCCATATGATTTTTTTTTTCAAAATGATATCCAGTATGAGAGTACAATCAGCCACACCAAAACCAATCACCATATTTAAAAAAAACTAGAAGTTAAGCTTTTGATGAAAACGCTGACATGGGTTTCGGATGTATTGATAATATTGGGCACTGATGTCCCAAGTTCTTCGTTTATTGTTAAGAAAGTTATGATATATTGAAATAAGCTGAAAATGCGCATTAATTGTCGTCATTGTATACAAAAGTTGCATTGTGTGTTCCTTAGGCGTCCAAGTAGTAATAACTCGTCCAAACGTAATTTTAGGCAAGACCTGATCGACAGGACGGGTGGGTAGATGAGACTGTGAGTGGGAGTTTTTTGGGACAGTAGGTGGCAGGAGACTGATGAGGTGTTTGTTATTGTTCGAAATTGACATTATTGTTTGCAGTATTATCTTTACAGATTACTACAATAGTTCGACGAAAACGAACACAGGGGTTTCGGCTACATGTATATTGATAATTATTGGGACACTGAGTTCTTTGTTTAGTATTTACGACACATTGAAATAAACTTTAAATGCATGAACTGTAATCATTGTACACACACATTGCATTGTTTGTCCCCTAGACGTTTGAGACAATTTGTATGTGGATAAATGCAAAGGATGTAACAAATCAAGTTAATGCCCTTCCATTAAATGTGTGCAAAGATTCTCAAACGATTCAAACATGAAAACAAAGAACATCGTATTGTAGAATCAACCCATGTGTACAAACCCTGTAGCTATGTACAAACACTACGTCGTCACGTAATCATACCAACATGTACAGTCCCTATGGAAATTTCCCTTTCTGCAAAACCACCACCGGACAAGAGTTGAATGACAACAGAACATGCACTATTTTTATTGCTATCGTGATAAAGGGTGAGAAAGGATGGTACCACATTCTACCCATAGTTGGTAAATTCGAGCAATAACATTTCGAAGTTTATATTGACTACATCATAATCTTCGCAGATTAGAATAAAATGTTAATGAAATAATATTTACTGACGCGATGATGACGTAATTGGTTTTAGAAAATAAGTCACATTATGATATTTCATATGGTGCATATTTTGTTTTTATGCGAAAATGCCAAGTGTGTCGAGTTTTGTTTAGGTCGAGTTTTCACAAGGGTCGAGATGTCTTAACCCCCGCAGAGTCACACTATTTGTTTAGGTCAACTTGTCCGTTCTCGCCAATCTATACGTCCTGCAGATTAGACTAAAATGTTAATAAAATAATATTTACTGACGTAATCATGAGGTAATTGGTTCTACAAACTGAGTCACATTACGAGCTTTCGTTACGAGCTTTCATGTTTTGTATTTATGTGAAAATGCGAAGTATGACTCGTAGGTCGAGTTTTGCGTAGGTCGAGTTGTCACAAGGCTCGAAAGCTGTCGTGGATCCTAGTTGTTCATGTCAAGGGTCGAGACGTCTTACCCCCCGCAGCGTCACACTAAAATATGAATAACATGATATTTACTGACGTTATGATGACGTACTTTGTTTTAGACACTAATTCACATTATTGGCTTTCATATGGTGTATGTTTTGTATTGATGTGACGATGCTCAGTATGACATCATCCATCGACACCTTTCACGTGTTAAACCTATGTGGTTTTGGCGGAAACAAGAAGAAAAATAATCAAACGAAAACAATAGGGTTTTAGCGACCAGGCCGAAACCCTAAAAACAAACAAACAAACAAACAAAGATTTGTTGTCAGCTTTACTAAAAATGAAAAACAAAATAATAATAATAAATAAAATTAACCAATAAAAAATGTGTCATGGACTCAAGTTATGGTGGCTAAGTCGTCAGAATGTTGGTTCGAATCCTAGCCATGCATGTTCCAGCACTTGTCTTTGAGCATGAAATAAATAATTAATTGTTTATTTTCACCTAGGAGTACAAATAAGGACCTGTGAAGGCAAAGATGGAAATTGTGTTTGATTAGTTGATAAGCCACTAACAGGCTGCCGGGGCAGTAGACTGGAAGTTGAGAATGTTTCAGAAATGGTTTAAAAAGTAGCCTGATGACAAGGATAATACTGTAAAAAGCGCCTTGAGCATCACATCGTGATGGATTTGGCACTATAAATCCTTTTATTATAAATCATTTCACATTCAAAAGAAATACACACATCTGTAGACAATCTCAAATGAAATTACATTATACAAATACAATTAAAATAAAATAAAATACAACAAATGCCTACACCGTTAATAAATACAAATCTTCCTCCTAGCCACTACTGTTATTAGTATAACTAGTATTAGTATTAATATATCACTTCATACACAGTCATTTATTCATGACTATTCTGACATTTATTTGGATTGAATAATTTTGGAATACAAAAAACACATCAACCACAAAATGTATAATTTAGCAAGGAAATGGTATAGTAATTCGAGGGCAGATTGGACGTTCCAATTGAACGATTCGTAACCATAACTTCGTGCTTAATGGGACAGTATCGTCACGATTAGAGCAGACCGATTCCAAACAGGGCATGGAATCGGTGTCCTAGTTTAAGATGAACACAGTGACTGAAACCTTATCATGTAGGGTATCATTTTCAGTTAATCTAATACTAGAACCTCGATTCTATGCACTGATGATCGTGATGATGTTGTCCCTTTAACCAGTATGAATGGCCAAACAGTGAGTTTACCGCGCTTAAACATGAGAGTGGAATATGAAACCTGATTGGTTGATCTTGAGCATAACTGTTTGTGACGTACAATCTCCTGTCCGAGCAGGAAAAAAACAAGAGGCCGATATTGTGCAATGCCATCAGGTGGTCTCCGTACGTGCAATAGCCATTACTGTCAGCGTCGGGTACTGACAAACCATAACAACCCCTTGAATTGAAAACAAGGCCAAATCAATCCTCCTGTAAATGATTGCGGCGATAAGATGTGAAGAAATTATTAGAGGTGGTGGAAGTGAAGCTAGGATGTTTTCTGTCATAATAACGTATCATCGTGTAATCAAGATTGTTTTTAGACCACAGGGGCATGTACATGAGTAAACCTTAATACACTGGACCAAGTTTGTTTCCTGTGATTTACTGCATAAGCTGAACTGCCTTGAATAAAAAAAGATATCAAGTGCGTATTGCCTCATGGAATATTAAATAATTTTATTTAATGATTGCAATGCTGCAATGCTGCATTTAATACAATAACATACATTATTTTCAAGGGCATTCACTGATGCAGTTATAAATATAGTAATCATATTGAAATGCTTACTTATGTATAAGCTTGCAATATTCATATGTTTACTTATGATCATGATTATGATAATTTAATAACGCTAATTGCTGCTTCAATTGTGTAACACTTTTATCCGTATATCTGAAACATAATGAATTTTGTTTTAATAGTGTTATTAATTTAAACATTATGTTGGATTTTCTTGACCACGAAAGACAGGGCATGTCTTCTCTCAATGCTAATTTTAACATTATTCCTTATCCAGAGTAAATTATGTATTTTTCTGTTGAACCCAGGATCCAAGATGCTTGAAAAGTTGACAGAGGTCATTACTGGTACGAAATTACTAGGTAATTCTAGTAGGGTTTATACCACGCTTTGCAAATCCATGCAGCAATTATAAAACAACAATGGGTTCCCCAGGGAATTATCACACCCAGTAAGCATGTCAGATGCAAGTGATATATGACTAGAATGGCGGAAGGAATGAGAGGACTGTATTGAAATCAATGATAGCGATACTTAATATGCAGCTGTCGGAACAGTTACATTGCGTATACATGTGTTTCGGTGGGTAGAAAAATTACATACTAATGCCAATATGTTCCACTTTCTTGTTTCATACAAACATGCGAAGGCTAACGCTTCATTGGCTACATTTGTTGAGATGCATGACTTATACGATCATTCACAAGACAAAATGAATGTTTAAGACATTGTTAATTTTAATAACACTATTCCCAAGAGACACATTTAGCAAATTATATCTGCACAGGAAGTGAAGTAAACTATGCCTAAGCAGTGAAGCTTTTCAAAACGATTTAAAATGTGGTCTATCCAAACTGAATGGATTAGATGTGTGGTCATGTTCGTGGAAATATTGATTATTTAGCTCTTCTATCATGTACAATTATGCTTATAGCACGAGTGCCCATAAATTGGCTGCTTGTGGGCTCATTATATCGTTTAACAGTTGTTATATCTGATCACAACAGTAGCATCTCGAGTGTGTCATTTGTTGTGAAAGGAGACAGTAAATTAACACTTGTGGTTAGCAGATAGTACAGTGATACGTTTGTTTTGACAAAGAATATGGTACGTGTAAAAACATTAAATACCGGCTAATTGTGCTAGGCACCATGGGGGGGGGGGGGTGACGTTCACTCATGGTTTGATATGATACTAATGCTTTTCAGTGTTTTCAGACGCATTGATATTGATTTGCATACAGGAAGCCTTTAGGTACCGGTATTGGTTACATATTTTTGTAATGATCAGCGTTATGTATTTGGATGTGTTTAGTGCACCGAAGAAAATATAATTGTATTTGTTTATTTTGTCTGTAAGTCTATTATCTAAAATCTAAGTTGAATCGATCATCGTGAGTAGTTGCAATACCTCATCAGTCAAATCCTGTTATCACGTGAAACTAAACGTTAAACGTTTAGTCAACTTTCTTCCAAAAACGCAATATACAACAACAAAAACCGAAATACAGACGCGTCTTGCGATCATACAATATAACATATCTGTCACTTCTTTGTACAGTAAACGTGAATTGTCTACACTTTACACAAATAATTTTCTGTAAATGAAGAAAACATTAAATCGGAAAAGAAATTTAAATTAACTGACAGAAGTTGACTCTAAATTCGCCCAAGGCCGGTTTTCTGCCTTAATGCCTGCATGTCCGAAGAAACAATAAAAAAGTCACTTTTTTTCTCTGCAAATGTCATATAAGCTGTACCATTTCCAATACATCACGCCAGACAGTTTTGAAATAACATTTAAAATCTTTATTTCCTGACATACAAATTAATGTAACTTCAAGTCTTCCACACGGCCTATTCTACCCCATTTATTATTGCTATATTCAAACACTCAGGCCTAAATCCATCAGGATAGCGCAAATAAATAGGCACTGTTTTCGTTTCAGAAGGCAAATTGGAAATGTTAGCTCATTTTGTGTTATTTGAGCATTGAAACAACTTGTATTAAAATGTATATATGTACGTACATATATATATATATATATATATATATATATATATATATATATATATATATATATATATATATATATATATATATATATATATATATATATATATACTTGTAGTAAAACTAGTGGAACGCTGGTAGTTGTAACTCCGAGTTTCACGCGTTATGCGATCATCAGACAACTATATATATATATATAGTATATAGGTTGAACCATCACGTGAACCCAGATCTTAACACATTCTAAAGGGGTCAAGTTTCAAAACGTGTTGAAAAGAAATTTCTGAATAGAATGTTTAATATCTGGGTTTTATTTTCCCAATGACTCGTAACATATACCAACAGTTTGAGAAAGGTTGTCTTATTTTATAGCCAATATTTTCATATTCCATCACAATTCATGCCATAATTCATGCCATAGAAACAAATCTGACAGTCAGCATTCTAGCCGCGCCAATGATTGTGTTTAACGACCTCCCTACCGAACACCATTGAATTAAATTTGTCAGAAGGTAGTCATTTTAATTTTTTTAATTTCACATTTTCAAATAAGTATGGTGTTTCACCGTTTACAGTGAACCGAAATGAGGGTTTTTTGATTAGCACAAAAACTAAAATTGTAAACTCCACTTAATGTCCGACTACTGGACTGCGTTGAGCCAATAACACATTCCACCGTATTTCCCCCAACACAGATACGGTAATCTTTTAGAGATATATATCTTGACCTTAATTTAATGGCATTAGAACCAAGCCCATAGTGTAGAAAACAGAAGGTAACAAATAACATAAACAAACAAATTCATTTTATAAATTGAAATCAAACATTAACCGAGAATTATCTCGACGAATTTCGTCTGCTAATGACAAATTGCTAAATACAATGAAAAGCATTCTTATCTTTTGGACATTCGGACCAATTTATTGTGCAGAAAGCACACGTGGAGATGACAGGACACTGCAACTTACATGAGAAACCACGTCATTACACTTTTAAAACAGGGAATTGTGTAATAAATGTTTGCAGTATTAACATGTTAAACGACATTGCAACACGTCCGCAAATACTTGCAGCTGGCGACCTCTGCAGCGGATAGTCAATATAGTTGACTTTACTCTTGAACACAGGCAACAAGCTGAAATGTGATTAATTATTACACACAGTAATCGAGCAAACCTCTTGTTGGTCGCTCACTAGAAACTAAACAAGACCATAGATTTATCTGCATTATGCACTGCGTGAAGTGGGATGTATTGGACATTTTGAATATAACGGATGATACCCGGTAGTTTAGGTAAATTCGACTTGACTCTGGACAAATGGAAGGATGGAAATTAATGAGCATTATTTGTAATACACACCTTAGGTAGAATACATGTATTCAATAACAATCCAAACATTGGTATTCGTATTCAGTTTTTTGGAAAACACTGGATTCCATTGCAGTCCTCACGTTAATTCAATTATATATTTCTTTAAAAATAGAGGGATTGATTGAACCTAATTCGACTGTATTTTTACAAATTCTATGGTTAAATTATGAAAGTATGGGTAAAATGAAAAAAAAATATGTGAAAATAAATACAATAATATTCACAGATACAGGTTTATTTACATCAAATACATGTAAAAGGAAAAAACAGACAAAAAAATATGTGTAAAAATAAAGATTTTTTTTACAGCGTACGGTACCCTCCAGCGCAACGGCTACAAACCCAGCAAGATCAACACATCGAAGCCTGTCCCAAACCCAGACCGCAACGTCTCCCCTAATCTAACCCTTTCCATTTGTCTCCCCTACCTAGGTTCTACGTCACATAAACTTCAGCGCATCCTCCAACAAGCAGGCAAGTTTGCCACTCCGCCCCCAGCAAACTACAAGGACTTCTCCACACCCACAAGGATAAACCGGATCCCAGCAACAGAGCAGGAGTATACCGGATCTCCTGTGAGTGGCAAAGTCTACATTGGGGAAACAGGACGGAATCTCCCAACGAGACTGAAAGAACACCGAGCACACGGCCGCAGAGGAGATTTTGAGAAGTCAGCCATTGTCAAGCACTCCCACACCAAGGACCGCCAAATCGACTGGTAAGCAGCTCAACTCATCACACCCATCGACACATGGCACCCCAGACGCATCAGAGAGGCCATCCAGATCTTCAAACACGACACTGTTCCACAGGACATCGGTTTCTACATCAGCGATATTTGGCGACCACTATTACGGACCGAAGGATCTTCTATATCCAATATCCACAACCCACGTGATCTAGGAATAATTCCTATCTAGATAGGAATACGTTACACAAGTATGAATATATATATATATATATATATATATATATATATATATATATATATATATATATCTGCGAAAATGAGTCACATGGGGGGGTGAACATAATTGTTTAGTTATAGGCCTATACATGGCTGAAAAGAGCATGCAATAAGCTTCATGTTGATACCTGTTAGACAACTGTGGCATGTCCGGTTCAAAAGTTATCACCATTTGAAAATATGTATTATGTCAACAATCGAGTAAACCCGTATAGGAGAAATTGCCTATTAAAAAAAAACCTGTAAAAACCCATGACTTCAGAAGGTTACTAATAAAATGTGCGTAGTTACCAATATGTTCCTTAAAATTTAATGCTAGCGGGTTTTATATTTTTGCCAAGCACAATCAACGTAAACGCAGCAATTTATAGCGCATTGTAATGGAAACAACGGAGGAAATGAAAACAAAAGGCACACAAAAATCTTCATTTATTCCACTTTCTTCATACAAATCAGCTTTTTTGATTTATAAATATGAAAATACAGATACTGAAGAACCGAAATAATGGATAATCAGAAAATCAATTTCCATTTTTTTTTCACCCTCCAAACATTCATCAACCCTGTACGTGGAAATAGGCAGTGCGAGAAGCTACTCATTTTCGCAGAGCCCGTCACATATATATATATATATATATATATATATATATATATATATATATATATATATATATATATATATATATATATATATATATATATATATATATATATATATTAATATATAAATTAAATCGGGAGGGTGGCCTTAGCTTTCGATCCAAACCGGACCTTCATCATAGGCTTTGACAAAGTACAAACATAAAAAACACATCCATTTATAGGGAAAAGGAAAGCAAAGGATCATGGGCGGGTCCAAAAAGGCGGGAAAATAGTAGCCAATTAAAGATAAGCACCAGTCTAGAAAAGCCAATATGAGTATCAGAAGTGAACAAAGGAGGGATTATTTAGCCACACAATAGGTAGAGGTGGCAGTTTGTAGTAAAGCTAGGGTAAAAATAGGACAATACACAAAGGGATACGACAACAAAAAGGGGGTTTACAAATTGAGGAGTTGGTGTGTGGGTGTAAATAGCTAAATTAAAATTGTATTATAAGAGACAGTTGGAAAAATGTAATAATATACAAGATGAGATAACATAAAGGTAAAAAATATATCAAGGCAGCTGATGAAATCCAGCAGTGATATAGGTGAATAGTAATGATATAGGTAAAGGTAGCTGGGTTATTTGATACCTGTGTTGATGTTGAGACCATATGGTTGAAGTGTTTTGAGTTTATGTATCCAGTGTGACTCCCTAAGTTTGCGATGTGTATCATTGCTAGTGCAGGCTTCAATTACAATGAATTCAACATCATTAATGCTATGATTAGGGTTGTTAACATGGATTGCCACAGGGTAGGTTTTTTAAAGTTTTCACAGAGGAAACATGGTTGGCAAAGCGGAGACACAATTTGGTCTTTGTCTCCCCTACATATTGTATACCACATATTTTACATGAGATTGCATATATATAACATTGGGTGTGTCACACTGGGATTTAGTTCTGATTGTGTAGATGAAGCCAGTACTGTGGCTTTTCACTTTCTGAGCAGGTTTGAGATACAAACAGGTTTTGCATCTCGAGCGGGTACAATTAGAGCACCCCTGTGGTGATTCATGATCAGTGACGTTAAGGTCACTGTTGGTGCTAGGGAGCCTAGCCCGAACCAATATATCGCCGAGGTTACGGGGGCGACGGAAAGCAATCAAAGGGGGCCCAGGGATGGCTGAGCGTAACTTATCGGAGGAGTGTAAAATAGTCATGTTATCATTTACGATAGATGAAAGTCTGGGTAATCTGGGGTGATAAGTAGTGACCAGGGGAACTCTGTTGGGAAGGGTTTTCTTGTTACCCAGGGTAGCCAAGAGGGTGCTACGGGGGGTACAGAGGGCCCTGTTGGTAGCTAGTTGGACCGTGCGTTTGCTATGACCGCGAGATACAAGGTGTTGCCTCAGTTCAGACGACCGTCTCCTGTATAATGTATCAGTGGAACAGATACGTCTTATACGGATGGCTTGACTGTAGGCAATGGCCTCTTTGCAGTGCTTGGGGTGGCAGCTGTCAGAAAGGAGGTATTGATGAGTGTCAGTGGGTTTACAATAGACATCAGTCGAGATGCCCTGGGGGGATTTGTTGATGGTGACGTCTAGGAAGTTCACGCTATTGGGAGAGTAGTTAGCGGTGAACTTAATTAATTCATCTAGGCTATCTTGGCCACCACACCAGATGGAGAAAATATCGTCAATAAATCTCCACCATACTAGAGGACGGTGGGGGGCAGAAGATAGCAATCTGTCTTCAAGGTCAGACATAAACAGATTAGCGTATGATGGTGCCATCTTAGTGCCCATGGCTGTATCTTGTACCTGGAGAAAATTTCTGTCTAGGAACGTGAACTTGTTTTTGGTCAGTATATGTCCGATAAGATCTGTGAGGTGTCTCACAGAAGGTTTGGTTTGGTTGTTGGATCTGAGAGCATTGGCACATGCACTTATGCCTTCGCCATGGCTAAAAAATTGGCTGATGCCGGACGCGAACCCGCGACCTCTCGAATACCGTACGAGCGCTCTACCAACTGAGCTAACCAGCCCCTCTGTTGGTGGGTGGTCCACTTATGCCAATTATCTATTGCTCTATGAGGCCAAACCATATCTGCCGAGTAGCCAGGGATCAAGCCCCTTTAAAATTCAGCTTCACACCGACATAGCATGATTGATGATTCAAATATTGATGTATGTTACGTGAATAATGATGGCTGGGGAATATATACGCGTTGGCATGACGACAAACACTAATACATTTGCTATTAACATGAAACCTTGCCCACGGAGGCAAAAATAATTACTTTGTCCTTTACCTTTCCGAGTTATGAAAATATACGTTCCAAAGCAATTTAAGTGCCACATTAAATGATGCATTTGTGTATTCCAAATGATTGTAGATATTAAGCGTGAAAATATGCTTTAGATAATTTCGGAGAGATAAACTTTGTCGAGCTTAACATGAATTTATGATAATAGACACTACAGCAACACTGACCTTGAAGCTCTCTTTTCGCAGTGGGTGAGCTCAAAATAAGCATTTCAACATTGTAAATAAAGTTCAAAGTGTGCTGAATTTTACTGCTTATAGTTTATTTAGTATCTGGTTCAAAATTTAAAAGTGAATACTGGCACAACAAACAGCATTACAAGTTGATTTGTGACTAAATAAATAAGTAAATAAGTAAATAAATAAATAAATAAATAAATAAATATTACATGTAAATCGCACTGCACTGGCTCAATTCTGAAATAGGAGTTTTTAGAACTGTTTTTGTCTCATTAGTAGTTTTTATGAAACATTAAATCAGACATAACCAAAAACAAAATTCTCTATTACTAATAGAGTAGAACCTTTTTAAAAGAGCCTCTATGCAGAGGCACTGAGTGGAAAAACACAGGGTTGCGAAATGTAGGGTTGAGTGAGTTAGTCAATTCTCGTTTGCAATTCCATCCAGCACATGCATTTACATTAAATTCTGAACTCATAGGCAGCATAAGCAAATGAATATTATAAATGATTGATGAATTGCAGAGCCAGCCTCCCGGGAATTGATACAATCTCTTGAAGGAAAAAAGTCGGAAAATTAATGGACTTTCGGTCAGCCGGGGAACAAAACTGAGGGGCCGGTAAGAATAAAAGGAGTTGTCGATTTGCGTCATCAGCTCTACTGGTATAATATTATATGCGATTTTTCGGCTGGAATGTATCTTTCTGCTGTAAGATGTTTTTCAATTAATAACAATATGGATCTTTTCATGAATCTGGGTTTCAATATGTAAGTGTGTAAAAAAATCGGGAAAAAATCAAAAACTTAAAGGCCACGGCAGTTTCATATATTTTCATAAATGACATAAGATTAGTTTGTGTTATATACTTACATGTTTGATTAACGGTTCGTGAGATTTAAAGATTACTTTTTGGATAGCGGTAAACTCTCTTTTTATAAAGCATCCACGAAAACTAATATACACAACTTCTGATCTATGATGTAGACCTCGAGGCACATCGAGGAGATAAATTTGTCCCCGATGGAGAATTTTTGACGTCATCTAGAGAACGGAAGGCTCTTGAAAGGCGGATATGCACGAGGCAAGAGGTTCAAGCGGCAATGAGCTAAATGTACGCCGACACACGCCAGGGAAATGCTGCAGTTTCCGCAAGAACTGCATTAGAATCAACACATAGCTTGATTATGGTCGCACTATACAGCACGACAGTAGAAACCAAACTCCGGAGTATAATGGGGTTGGACTTTTCTATTCAAAACCATGACAACTGGTTCGCATTTTGTGCCAAAACTTTAAAGCAGCAGGTACAAGTGAAATCGTTAAGATCATGTATGCGATTGGCTGATTGACGCCTCAGTCCCTGAAAAACTTAATGCAAAATTAAACAAAACTAATTGGATCCGAGTGTGCAACCATGAAAATCCCATACTTAGGTGTCTATGAGGAGTTTCAGAATATTAGATTTGTCGAAGCGTTTATGATAATATATATTATATAATTGTGCCCACACCCCCAGGCCTTAGTAGGGTTAATACCCATAATTAATATAGACGTACGAAACCATACAGGGTGAACCAAGACAGGAACCATGGAAATAATATGTATTTGGCGCCGGAACTAGTAACAAGTTGTTATAACATTTTATCACAATATGTTCTTTCGATCCGCCATAACAAAGTGAAACACTGGTCAGTACTTTAGACATTTATGAATCAACTACATGCTTTTGCCAAAGCAATCTATTTATAAAATGCATTTGTCAAATGCAAACTTCAACAGTACCCTTTCTATACAGCCTAAACTAAAACAACATCTAGTCAGGGGAGGTTAACCAGAGACTATCTACTCACAACCTCGTCCACCTGAGCCAATTCCACCGCGTAAACGGCCTAAGGCGCCGCTTTTGGAGTTTCAGCTGCTTCTTACCGAACGTTCTCAAGCGATGCGCTCTTTTTATCCTCTAATTCAGAAATACAAGACGAATACTGCTTTTGCCGAGTTCTCTGAAGGGCGAACCCTAGGATTCCTTTTCAATTTATACGCCAATCAATTATTCCATTGTGGGACTACGCAGTGTTGCAATACAGAAGCTCAAAGGACTTAAAACTTACATTAGCTTTTGCTGAAAGCGAAACTTCTATAAACCTCTCTAATGTATTACCGAGACGTTATTCCAGGCTTATAGAAAAGTACCCCATCATCAGTCATGTAGCTGCGCTCACACATACAATCAATATTTGTTGCTTAAATAGCCATGCTATTATGTTCTTGTATGTTGTGTTTGCTAGCTACACTGACCTCACCCTATAAAACAGAAATATATATATATATATTTTTTAATATGACTACATAACAACAAAGACTAGTATCTGATTAAATCTGGCGCAGGGATCACGTCATCACTGTTCGTTCTGTACGTTCAAAAACCAATGACTCATTCAAATAAAATCTTCAGAGATAGGTAATATCGATATTTTTATTTAGAGTCTAAATGTAAATTGTTGATTTATGCTACATGTAAATATATAAATTTTGTAATGTTGTTTTATAAACAATATAGTAATATAGTTTTATAATATAATTTCGGAATATGTTAATATTGAGTGGTAGTGAAGTATATTGGTCAAAGTTATACATCGACTTTTTATAATTTTGTGTTAATTTTGCAAACGTTACTGTTTAGAGAATGCAAAACAATTATTTTTGTTTCAGTCTATTCAACACCACCTCAAACATATGGATTGCTATGCACAATTTATACCATCTACCATATTGGTGTTTGTCAATAACCAATCCTCTATCTAAACTTTGTGCGGCAAAAATTGTCATTGTAAACATCCGTACTTTATGAAGATCAGAACTTAATAAAAGAAACTGCCTTTTTAAAGTTTCATCTGAATTAGCTCATTAATGAGATAATTTAAAAAATGCATAATCACTCCGCAGGTGGAATAATCATTCAGTGTGATTAGCACATTTGGCATCTTTACCAAAAAATGTGTACAATAATATATTATACTAGATGTATTTATAAATGTTTCACGTTCTGTGACATTGTGGGCTGACTATCTCCCATTACTGCACTAGGGCTGTGCCAGGGATCCAGGTATTCGGATACTTGACCGAAACTGCCATTACCCGGTTCCATTTTCGGTTCCAATTACCCATAAACGACTGAATATTTAAGCCACACAAATTGAAGTCTCCGATTATTTGTTAACAAAAGGTGTGTGTGGAATCGGAATGCTACGAGTCGTTTTAAATACAGAGGCGTGAAATTATTACAGTAAGTCCACATTTGTTATGACTCTCGGGAATATTTATGTGTTTTTGCAAAATTGTTTACGGGTACCCGGATATCCGAAGATTTCCAATTTCGGGTATACGGTTCCCAAAATAACCGAAAACGCACAGCCTTAACTGCACCTACCGACGGCGTCGTGTAATTTCAACGCTTAATACAAAAAATTTAAAAATAAAAAAAAATACGTAAAACTTGTAGCTTTGCATGGTGAGGATGATAAGTAAGACTAACTGCGGTGACACCATGTGGAATCTCAATTAAGTAGTAATTAGTTCTGAAAAGAACTGGAGGCAGCGGCGTAGCCACGAGGGGGGCCTGGGGGGGCACGTGCCCCCCCACAAATTTCCAGTGCCCCGCCCAGGTGCCCCCCACGAAAAATCCTCATAATGCCCCAAAAAACAGAAAAAGAAAAAGAAAAGGGAAAAAACCCATACCCCTGGGCCCCCCCCCCCACTGAAAAGCAATTCCCCCCTGTGCCCCCCCCCACTGAAAAAGTCCTGGCTACGCCGCTGACTGGAGGTACCTCCAGTTCTTTTCAGAACTAATTACTACTCAATTGAGATTCCACATGGTGTCACCGCAATTAGTCTTACTTTAAAAAATAAATACAACATGTTTTATTTTTTATTTTATTTTTTATTATTGGAAAGGATTTATTTTTTTATTCCAATTTACTAAGTTTCACCAGAGTCTTTTTTCTAAAAACATACATGTTAAATTTTTAAGGTATTTTTGTTGTGTCCTTAGTGAGACAATTGAACATGCATTTTAATTATATGTATTCTGATGCGGAAATATGGATCACGCATAAGATCCATTTAAATTTTTGTATTACATTTTACGTTCTCAAATATGACAGCATTTGGGACGAAACTATTTCTCAGGATGTTTCGTATACCAGCAGCAACTTCACATCAAGTACGTTTTAAGAAAAAAAAAACGAAATCAGTAATTTGTTAGTTTGGTGATTACACTCCATTTAAAACATAGACTAAATTGATGTCAAAGATAAACCGTCACCCTAAATGAGTCGTTGCACTTTTGTACACTCATTGGCCAAAAGTATTGCAACATGCTCAAAGTAGCACTTTACAAGTAACAGGTGAGATGATTATTTAATCCGATTTCATCGATCGTGTATTACATAATGTCTTAGCAAGAACAGTAAAAACAGAACATTGACTTCAAAACACAGGCACTTTCAAAAAGTCTTAATTAGTGTAAATAAAATAAAATAAATTATTGTAACACAGTTCTCCAAACTGAACTTTGGGGATGTTGCAATACTTATGGCCAGTGAGTGTACAAACTATGAAGTAATTATAAATTTTAATTGGGTCAGAGGTTCTTGATCTTGCGGGTATCGAATTACCACCTAAAATGTTAAATTCCAGATTTTTTGTGAGACAGCAGTATCCCATCAAGAAATAATATACCAAGTACTGAGGGAGCCCGTGGGACAATCGAGCCGGATTCACGGCACATGTCGCCAACGCGATCTAAATACCACAGAACTTTAACGACTGCATTAGTGTGTTAGCTGTCGAATACAGCTAACACTATACTGCATGAATATCTTGCACAAAATCACTCGACTGGCACGTGCGACTCGCCCTGCGATTGTTTTAAAACAGTTTACATTCTTCAGTACATAGACAAATTTAAATTAACAGCATTTTTAAAGGTCTATAAATAATATCAATGAGGCTTTGTTTGCAAGTTGTGTATCTCACCACGGTAACGGTTACGTTTTTAAAGGATTTCCCCAGGTAATCTAAATGAAGCTGTACTGTTCCTAAAATTCCAGCTAGCCTAACCAGCCAACAGGGAATATTATAGGACCAATTACACTACATGTAGTCATTGTTGGATTTCTTTCTAGTAGACGATTCATTCAGATTACCTGAGACAGATAATAAATAACAAGACTTACCTGTGAAAATTTAAGTAGGAACACTATGATATCTCAATGATCACACTGAGGGAACACTATTATATTATGATCACACTATAGGGACACTGTGATATCTTCATGGTCACACTGTAGGGACACTATGATATCTCTATGGACACACTGAGGGAACACTATTACATCTATGGTCACACTGTAGGGACACTATGATATCTCTAGGGACACACTGTGGGGACACTATGATATCTATATGTCACAATGTGAAGACACTATGAAATCCCTAAGGTCACACCGTGGAAACACTATGTCTATGATATCTCTATCTCACTGTGCAAATTCATAGTGACGAATTTGAGTCTGACGACTCAACCATCACAACACAAGTCCAATGTATTTAACCTCTTGGCCAGGGCACATAATCCATCGTTGTCCAAGGGTCAATAGCTCCAGATCAAAAAAATCGTCTCTGCTAGAAATCATTCCGATTTTGGAAACTGGCTATATAAGATGGCATTTCTCTCGATTAACAAACAAACAAAACAAACAAATAAAATAAAATAAAATAATAGGTAAAACTTGTAGCTTTGCATGGTGAGGATGATAAGTAAGACTAATTGCGGTGACACCATGTGGAATCTCAATTGAGTAGTAATTAGTTCTGAAAAGAACTGGGGGTACAACGACGTTTCGATCAGTATGCTCTGATCGCCCTAGTCTTACTTAAAATAAAATAATAATAAAAAATAGACATAAGTTTTTGTCTTAAAAAAAACTACGTGTTCAGGTTAACATTTGGTTCAATCAAGTGAGCGATTGATGACGTCATAATCATATTTTTGAAAATGTTTGACATCCTTTATCATGACAATGTCAATTTCATGTTCAAATGACCTATAAATGTGGTGTTAGAATGTCTTAAATTTTAACTTCCTGTTTAGAACGGATGTAAAGGTCAGATCAGGTAATTTGAAGGCCATATATATGACACAATTATTCTTTGTCATGATCATGAAAAACAGCATTAATAGTTTGGTTCAATATCTGATATGGGAGCACTCCGATCTGTGATGATATCATGAAACATTTTTTGGAAAGCTACTAGTCACATCATAATGCAGAATAATGCTTAAAATGTTTAGGTCCTAATCTTTATTTATTTATTTATTTATTTTATTATTTACTTATTTATTTTTTGCTGTTTTTAGATATCAAAGACAAAAATATAATTAAACTTATCATTTGGTTATTACATGAATTAAAATGAAAAAAACTGCACTAACCATTTAGAAATTTGCTAACCGGCTAATCAAATCCAATATTTAAAAATAAACACCCAACAATTTTGAAAAAATTTACCAACCATTTTGTTGTTCTAGACTTTTTTTTGCCCCATTGGTTATTAAACAATTATTGTGGGAAAAAATTATACACATTATTCCATTTGCAAAATTAAATTTAAGTTGGTAAAATAATTTAAAAGAAAGAAAAAAAGATCTGGATCTCTTGCCTCAAAATCAAAAGTAAATGATTTTAAATTAACTGCAGTGCCTGAAAACCTTTTTCACCCGATTTCAAATTCAAGCCACGTTTTAACAAAATTACATTCACAAAATAATATGTTTGGGTGTCCCAGGATAATTTTGACCAAAGGTTCAAAGCTGACTGTTGACAATATTCATTTTAAAAAGCCTACAGTTTTATCATCACTACATTAGTATTAATCTTATATTGAAAAGTTCACATTTTCATCTCCTGGCTAATCTTAAAATCTGGTCTGTGCTCTGACCATTTTATAAAACACCAAGGTGATTTAATAATTGTGAGGTTCGACTGTTCTTTCTGAATAATGGACACATCAGGGTATTTCACTGCAGTGGTAACGTCTAGTGTCTTCGGTTCCTAAAAGTTGGTTATCAACATTCACCATCAGCTCATGTGAGTCATGTCGTACTTTGGGTGGTTTTTGTTTCTTCTTACGCTGGAAGATAATAATAAAATGAATTCAATTTCAAATGTTTGTTTACATACTCTTTCAATAAAAACACAGATCTATGTATTGCCAAAAATAGAATTATTATGAACCCATCAATAACACTCATTCTGGAACTTCTGGCATACTTCTAACAACAAATTTGTGAAATATCTCACTTTAAGGTGATTAACTTCCTCACTACAAGGGAAATACAAGTAGCCAGGGAAGAAACAAAGACATGGACCATACACCTACTTTATGTGACGCTATAAATGTATATGTATACTACATTCTTAAAAAACGGCTTACAAATAAAGCATTGCCCTTTTTGAGATTTTGTTTAGATATTTGTGTATGCCTAGTGTACAGGGGTCCTGGGGCCCAAAATGATTACCATCTTCTCCAACATATCTAATGAAAAGTAAAGATGCGAATACAATAAATAGACTTAAGTGCAGTACATGTGTCACAGGTCTCTCTAGAGTAAATATGTATTCATGAGAAAATTGGTCGGTTCATATAAAAACATGTATGTGTACATGAAGTGTTTAATATTAAAAGTCAAATAATTTTAATCTTAAAACTTTAAGAAAAATTACCTTCTATAGATGTGCTGGAAAGTCATTATAGGCACAAAATCTGCACTGACAGTCTCAGCCTTGTAATTGTAGTTTGACCCGTTCTATTTTAAAGCAAGAATCTGCGAAGTGTCTGAGCAAAGCACAGATTTCATTGATGGTCTCGCTTCATATTGACAAGCCATTGCTGTAAGACATGACAGCAAGATGAATGGATGGAAAGCTGCAACGAATGTTAACAAAGATGTTATTAATTTCTGTTTTCATTATTATTCCCCTTGCTTATTTATTTACTTCAATTTTAGGTGCACCACATCAATATGATTTAGTTTTATGATTATGAATATTGTTAAGTTCAGTTCAGTTCATTTTGTTTCATCTTAATCAGTAACGATTAAGTGGTGTTGTCCAAAAAAAGCAAGCTTGTCAAAAACCTAATAATGGCAACATTGACTTTAGTGCAATAAAGTGTTTGTTTTTTCAAGTCTTACCACGTACAAACTTCACTTAACTACACCAGTCTTTGCTCTATTATGTTGTTCAGTAAATTTAATGATATTTGTAATATTTAGCGAGAAAAGGCTTCTTTTTGCATTATTTCCCACATGGATAGTAACGACATGTAAATGCATAGGTGTAGTTACATGTAGCAACGTATACAACAGTACAACAGAGTTCCACTCTATTTTACAAACAAATACCGAAAAAGGGAAGACTTACATTATGGAATGTCTTTCTACATCCACAGAATTGTCTCTGTGTGCAGTGTATCGACGCACAAGCTGGCATTTTACTGGCAGAAAACCTTCTTTTTAAACGAGAAATAACCCAGAGTACGGTATTCATCTGTGTATGCACGCTGTAATGTATTATGTACAGTATGTGAACAGTACGTCGTTGTGTCTGAGGCGTTGAGGGTGCATTTAAAATTAATTACTAATAATTCAATATGGAGTGCCATGGTCGAGCGGTTTTGCATCGGATATTGTGTTCTGATGGCTGAGTCGTCAGAATGTAGGTTCGAATCCCAACCGTGACCATGGTGCTTGTGTCCTTGACCAAGACACTTTACCATAATTGCTTCTCTCCACCCAGGGGTAAATTGGTACCTGTGAGGAAAGAGTTGGTTGTTGTGTTTGATTAGCCCTATATGCGCCGATATGGCAGCAATTGAGCTGTATACTCCCCAGGGAGCTGAGATGGTTTCAGGAATGATTTATGCGCCTGATGAGCAGGGGTATTATAATATAATGCGCCTTGAGCACCTGTTTGGTGGATACGTGCGCTATATAAGTCCACATTATTATTATTATTATTATTAATAGAAAATCAATTAGTGATTACATTCTTACGTCATCGTATTTAGACCAATCTAGTGTTAGTGCAAAATATGAAGTCATTCTAAGCTTGGCAAGTATGAAAATTTTTGTGGATAAGTCTCACGGGGAACAAGAAGCAAAACAATCTAGAGCTGAAGTGTTTGGTTTTTAACAAACACTAGGTTTTCGGGTGAACTTCCGGTTCAATGAAACGATGATTGATGACGTCATAATCATATTTTTGAAATTATTTGACGTATTTTATCATGACAATATGCAATGGAACGTTGGCATATGCCAACTGGAACGTTCTTTGCGCCTTGAACGTGCCCAACTTTTCAGACGCTCCCAAAGTGGGGCCAAGGCTAAGTTCATGTGAGCACCAGCATGGAATCTTCTACCCAGTCAGTATAATAGACCAAAATACTTAACTAAAATACTTAACAGCCAGTAATAACAGACATGGTTCACTACTCTGTTCTACTATGTCCCAGAGCGCTCTATCTATGACGACATTAACTTCACAAAAGAAACCATCATGTACGCCAATTCAACGGTTCGCATGTCCTTCTCGCCATGTGTAATCTCGATCAAGGAAAGTTTTCAACAATAAAAATCATGATTATCTCTTAAAGATACTCCAAAGGATGAGATTTGTAGGGACTCGGGGATGTTTATCATCGATAATGTCTTTCCCTTTTTATGTTCATGCCCCTTTAATGTGATTTTCGCGGGTTTAACGGCCTTAAATGGCATAACAATTACGTTTCAAGTAATGCGGTTTGGCTAAACGTCCGCCTCTCGCTTGCTGGTCCTAAAGTGCCAATACTTTACTAGTCTGCAGCTCTGAAAAGACTGATCAGTCCACGAGTTGAATGAATGTTAGGCCTATCATGGGCCAAGAGGAGAGTGTAAACATCAACCAGTTGTCCCAACATATCCAATAGAAATTAAAGGATCTAACCACCCGCTCCTGAACAACTTCTGGAGTGGGCCGCTACATCTAGTTTATCGATGGGAATTAATTTATTTCAAATCCAGAGTACCTTTTATCAAAATACTTACCCACTCTGCTCACCAAATAATCTCCTATTTCCTCAAAAAATACGGGAACTTAAACCAAGACTTGCAGCTGTTTCTGTTTCGACCTCTTATTGTGAAATCCTCCAAGTATTGTTAATTTTCAAGGCTTGGCTATAATCACACCATCTGCATCATTTGAATTTCTTTGTTACTTACCGTTAAACAGTTATCTCATCCGACAGGACAACCTCTCGTCTCGTCTCTTGGCACACGGTTTAACACTTATTGGACATTTAATCAACAATGGTTACTCGCCGAGTAGCTGGAGGAGAAACACCCGGTGAAAGTGTCACGTCGAGTCTCGCTGAGAACACTTCAAACAGACCTGAACAGCATCTCAAATAACTCCTGCCGCATTCCAGTCATGGTTTATTTGTTCGTACCTGGCTCCGTCAGACGACATCACCGCCATTCCACACCTCTTGCCGGATTTCACAGTATCCCCAGACATCAATGGCCACACTGTTCCTTTAAACCGATGTACATATTCTTCAACTCAGAAATAACCTCCTTACTAAAACTCATATTTCCAAAAATCTGGAACATACGCAAATGACCCCTTTTGGCGCACTTTGGTTTCGCCCTGGCCCACTGTGCGCCCGGCCCGGTGAAATCGAACAAAAAATCCTGGTCTCTTGACTTCATTGTGTGAAATCTTCATGTAATAGTCAGAACCCCCCGCATCATATATAATATTGTGAAAACCAGCAGCTTCCTTTAAGCTAAAAAAATTAACTCATTTTACGATAACATTCACCCAGTCATTTTGCCATAAAACGTTTATGAATGTTTGCTATGTTGACTTAAACGTCCTATGAATTAGAAAAAAAATTCCAGTGTAAACTATAAAATATGCACACATTAACCTATAAATGCAATTTAAAAAAAAATGTATTGGAGATTTACATCGCAAAAAATTTAAAAAAAAAATTTGGGGGATGAACCCGCGCCCCTAAAAGGGGACAAATTTGTGACGTAGACCTAGGAACACGCTGTTTGTTGGCGCGCATCGATCGATACATATGAATGATACAACGTGCAAACTTATGTAACTGTTTTTGTTGTTATGCCGCCAAGGTGTATTGTTGCTGATTACAGCAACACTTCTAAAGAATGGTGTCAGTCTGCACAGATTCCCATCAGATCCAAAATATCAACGAATTTGTTTGGACGGCTGCAGTGAAGCATACCAGAGCATAATGGTCAGGAATGTGCATTGTCAATGTCCTTTGTCATTCGGTGCCTAGGTCTACGTCACGAAAGGCGATATCAAAAGGGACAACACAAATTTTGGGGACAAATTAAATTGTTATAACTCATGACAAACTTATAAAAATAGTAAGTATTATGTTTTATTAATACAAAACCATATATTAAGCCCCAAAAATGTAATGTGAAAAATTACCATTTCATAGGACCTTTAAAATTCACTTTATGCAGCATTCATTCAAAGTACTTGTTCGATGTGTGGAAATATACAGGACTTCTGGGATCTGAAAATGTTTCGTACTGAGCCTCGGTTTCAATGCGGAAGTCGCAGTCGGGGTCAATTTGAAATTCGTCTATAGGTGGAATTTTTGAGAGAAAACAATACGAAAAATTATTTGATGTTAGTTATGATCTGGTAATGTTGTCAGACATTTGAAGCAGTTTTCTGGCAGTCTTTCGAATACCTACATACATCACATTTTATTTCGAATGTCATTTGCTCTGGATGGAAAAAAAAATTCTCTATCAATAGACCATAATAAGCCTTGTGCAAGTGACCCAGACTTTGACCCCTGTGCATAGCGACTGTTACTATGCCACGTGATTCGGGGCAAGCTTTACGGCCGCGCCGGACGTAAACGATGCAACCATGCGTGTTTGAATAGGCCTTTATGTAGTTTCTAAAGAGTTTCGGTGACATGATTTTGCAGGAGTTTTTTCTAACGTATAGTGGACAATCAAATACGTCAAAACAGCTGCATTAACTTTAGTTCTAAGGAAGTTAAACGTTATTAATGCGTTGATCATTGAGTTATATGTTGCAGGTACCAGACCACGCACCGCTGCAGTATTGTTGGTTTCTAAGAAAAAGCGGAAAAAGCTTGCCCCGAATCACGTGACTGGCAACAGAGACTCGGCTGCTGACATCCGGTCACGAATAGTCTGGTGCGGGCGCACTATAAACTGATCTGCGGTATCAGTGTTACAGGGTTCCGAGCCGATATGTTAATCAACACGCAAAAGGCTTATTGGACCAGTTGGACCAGTGTCTGTCGTTATGGGCTGTCGATGACTATGACACTATGACTTCCATACCAAAATCAATTTGGTGTCCGTTTCTTTGCGTCACACATCATAAATTACATCTGTCTGTGTTTGGTTGGTTGTTTATTATTTGTTTGCATACTTTGACATTATATTTGCAGCCTGAGTCGATTTTCACGCCTTAAATAGGTAAAAATCAATATGAAAATCAGATGATAAAGACCAATGCTTCAGAAACTTGCTGAACGTGAGCTTTCAAATTTGACCTTGGTTTATTTCTTGTGTACAAAACTACAATTAATGCTGGGAGGAATTTTCACTCTGAACTGGGAGTATGTGGGATACTTTTCTGACATTCCATCATCATGATTTCACCTAAACAAGTATTTTAGGGAAATTAGAATGCCACTTTTACAGCGTATAACATTCAAATTCTTGTTTCATATAGGCGCATTTGAATTGGTTTCTAGAATGAATGTTTTATTAATACTATTTTAAATTTTGTCATTTTGATTGACCACACGATTGGCTTGCACAAATTACTTCCAAAACTTTGTATACGAAAGTAACGAGATTATGTGGGACAATTTCTCCTGAAAGTCTGAACGTAAATTAAAAACATGTTCATGATTTCACTGAACGTGTATAGCCTTAAATGTAGGTTTATTGAATACTACTTCTTGTGAGACTGGTTACGGAGAATATTGTGCATATCGGTGACGAGTGGTTGAGATCGATATTAGAGGTTGGAGCAAATCTATAGCCTGGTTTCTACAGACAGAACCAAGTCTCACATGCATGGAATTAAATTGTTAATAAAGCTGGGACGACTGGAGTACAGGCTAGCAAGGAACAGACATGATTTAATTTGCCACTTAGCGCAATGGGAGTGAGAAGCTAGTGTGTGTGCTTAAAATTTGCACGGTTTTACAGAGTTCGGCCTTTTTCTCGTTGTTGATACAGCATTTAATGCGATTTGTTTCCCACAACTGCGGCACTCTTACTCGCTGAACTCGATAAAAATTTGTGAAAAAAATGCACCGCGGTTTTAATTTTCAATCTAGTATACGTACATCAGCATGAATGAGTATTTGGGAGAATGTAGATGGAAAGGAATAACATTGGTGTGTATGACATTACCATAAAAATACTTCTAACTGTGTGTGTTTGATGTGTCACCTATATCAACACGAGAAGTGAACTATTATTTGGATCATGGTACATTGTAATTTAAATTTTTAATTTCAAATTCATTTATCAGACAGCTTATTTATGTAGGCACATGGACGCAGGATAATTTTGTGTACGGAAATTTTCAAATAAACTAAACATATTAATTAGAACAAGACACCTTTATACCATTGATGGCCACTTTATAGACATCCATCCCATATATTACGGCACTTGAATGCTCGTATTTGAGTGAGAGCAATTGATTGCAAGTTAACGAAGCGGAACCAAATCCTCACTCTTCAGATAAGTGAGAACGGATTGGCGCCACAATCTCAAAAGTTCATTAAATCTTATGCACTTTGCAGTACAATGCAATGACATATCAATATTGTTACTGTTATCTTCAGGCCATTTCCCTTTTTGAAATCGAAACTTTGCTTTTTTACTTAAGGAAAGGAAAATGAATACTTTAAATTAAGTGAAAAAATACTCGTAAAACAATGTATTTGTTTATTAATTTATTAATATGATGTTTGTTTAAACAGCAATTGATTCTCGAAATAAATATATAAATGGTACCATCATGATTTATTAAGAAAATTTAAAAAGTCAGTGTTACTGCTCGTGTAAGTATACATGAATTAACGTTTGTAAAGGCTTCAAATATGGCGGGCTGCACATTGTATAACAAGAACACTGAAGAACTTATGAGCTTTGAAGCGAACCCCGTGCACATTTTCATTATTCTAATGCTGTTGGTCATTGCTATATAGCCTACGTCTTGATAGGTCTGGCTAGTCATGCCGGAGCCTTCGCTATCATTAAATGTCTAAGTGAAACTCAATCTTCCATTTGATACACAATCCCTCAAAATGGCTGCTTTCAAAGAAGTACATTCCCCAGCAACCTCGTCCTCAGGGTCTATCGCGTTCTCACTGTTAGACCCTAGTGAGATTAATGATTTCCGCAAAGCCGAAACAAATGTTCAATTAAAACATCTTTATATTTGTCTTATTTATTATATAATTTATGGTGTCATTACATATAATGTTTTAAAGTCAAATATTTGTTACATTTAATCGAAAAAGAATGCTGAATTATGACGAAATTAATACCTACATGCAATGCGTAGGATTTTATATTTGATTGGCCTTCTGCAGCACAACGCTGTTAACCCTGTAACGATAACCCCAGAATAAAACACGGCTACAAGCACTTAATTTAAATATCCAAGATTTATCGTACCATTGGAACTGAAACCACATACCATGTTTTTCAAAGACAATGATCTAGCAGTATGCACAAGTACCTAAAGAATAAAAATACATCACACATTCAACTTTATAATAATCTTTCAACAACTTTATTTCAACATTTCATACACTTGTTTCTAGCACTTTTGTTCTTAAAGCAGGACGTCAACGGAATATATTACAGTGTTTTGATGCTGTTAGGCTTACAAGAAGTGTGTAATGATTACTTCTATATGATTAAAATTCACATAAAGTAATTTCTTAATGTAAAAAAAAATTCATTTTGATCAGCATTTCACTATCTAGAAAAGTCGTGTTTCGCAAAAAGCCCGAACTCATGAATAATTCATATCGTAGTTGTGACGTACAATCAAGGACTGGCATTCGCTGCTTATGCCCCAGATAGTACGTCACACTTACGCTGGTATTTCACCGTTCATTTCGTATTGTATTTCTATGGGCCTTTGCTGGGAACCATGAAAGCGCGCAGCCAACGGCGAGAAAAACCACTCGCTCAGAAATCTAAGAAGGGGCTATTTTTACAATCAAAATTAAACAAAATAACGGGGAATAAAACCATCGTACTGATAATGAAATAATAACTAAACACAACATAAACAAGACTCAGGAGACGATTTAGTGTACGAGCTCTCGTTGAAGTCCATCTTTAACAACTTTATGCATCCCATTGGTTGACATAATTATGATATTAAGACATTTGTATACCTATCAAGGAAGGAATTTTGCTTAAGAATAAAAGTATCCCAAGCATTTTTGTTGTACTGTTAAACACAGGTTTTGTTTTGTTTATATACTGAGTTCTTGACTTCAAACTTCTGAAATTTGACTTTGAAAACGTGTAGATTGAGTCGCAATCGTTGACATACAAAACAGTGCGCGAAGCAAAACATGTGAGGGGCCATTCGATTGGAAAACGTGTATATTTGAGTCGCAATTGTTGGCACACAGTGTGCGCGGAAGGCAGTGCACCATGTGAGGGCCGGGGCCATTCGATTTGAAAACATGTAGATTGAGTCTTGGGTACCGGTAAATTTGAAGTGGAAATTTTCACAAATCAAACGTATTATGTTTTATACACAGAAAATTGGTAAGTTTCATTAATAAATAGGCCTATGAATGACGGGGGAAAAAAAAAAAAAAAAAAAAAAAAAAAACCGACCCGAGATTTCAGCACTTTTGGGTCGGTCGGTGGAGGGCAACTTAATATTTTTTTTTTTGGCCTAATAAACTGAATGACCTGGGACGAGGTGGGTTCTGCAGCAGAGTTTATCTGGAGACGAGATGGTCTGTTATAACAAAATTTGATCCGAGTCTCAACCCTTGACGTAATACAGAATTCGCACAGACGTGATATGCTTCAGCGTATGCTGGATAGACCATAAGAGGAAGGTATGTGTTCTTTTCCTTAAGATGTAACCAGAACTCTTATTACATACACGAAGTCGTGTAATAATAACCTGGTCCACGGCATAGTACTCCAAGATATATAGATTTGAGCAATAATTGACGTTGTTTTCGACAACCTGACGTGCAAGGTCTCGAATAAATAGAGGCAGTGCACCCTGGGTGACATGCCGGCGTCTGCTATAAAGCATTTCGTTCTCATTGTGCCCCCGTATGTTCTGTATTTTCCGTATGTTCTGTATTTTCCGTATGTTCTGTATTTTCCGTATGTTCTGTATTTTCCGTATGTTCTGTATTTTCCGTATGTTCTGTATTTTCCGTATGTTCTGTATTTTCCGTATGTTCTGTATTTTTCAGCCGATTTTCATGGCACTTTTAAGTATTTTTAGGTTGGCCATGAAAACTTCCATAGGTCGCCATTATGGGGTCTATACCCATTGTTTGGTAAAACAAAATTCCAACAACGTCCTGAATTTCCATCCGTTGACAATGATATTTGGCACAAATGTTGTCCCCAATACAAGCAACAGTGTGACGTCTCTTAGATCACCGCTAGAGGGCGCTATAATAAAAAATGTTGGGTAATGTTGTTCCAAAGATATTTTTTTACGATTTTTACCCAAAATTTTGATTGTTTTACCAAAAGTACAATAAAGGCAGATATTTATAATAACATTCATGGTACTATTCATGTGATCAATTTAAATATTGAGCAAAACAAATCTGGAAAAACCTTGAAAAAATGTTTTTGGGACAAAATATAAGCATTTAAACATAATGGCGGCAATATTGGATTCCCAGAAAGCATTGAAAGAGTTCAGACCACATATGCAACAAAGAATAGTTAGAAAAAGTCAGAAAATTTTCAGTGTGATCGGACAAAGCGTTCTGGAAATTTTTGTTTTGTTTAATGCCATAGTGGCCCCTCCCCAGGACTGATAGTGTTAACACATACGCGTTGAATGTATATTGTGCCTGTACTTGTGCGACTCAGCTTATATGCCAAGTGGAATCTTGCGTCAAACGCTTACCCCAACAAGTCTGTAGCTAGTATTTTCCAGACCATTATTTCGACAGTTATTCATATGTACGTATTTATGTGGTCATCGGTCAGCGAAGTTTTTGAGTACGTACAAATTACACTAAAGGGGACCGCTAAGATAGCAAACTTGTGATCCCCTGTATCCTACCCATATAGTATCCAAATGGAGATGTATGTATGGCACTGTTGCAACGTGGAGAAACAATTCATTATTTCATTCATATGCACTCGACCAGTGGTGTTGCCACTCCTTTTAGAATCAAGCATACATTGCGGGTTGCAGCTCTTGGTACGAACCAAACCATGGGAGTATTGCTTCTCAATTAATCGGCATTCAACAAAAGCAACAAGAGAAAGATTGTCTAGTTGGGATGTGCTAAAAAGGGAAATATTCGCGCTGTCTCCTACTTACCCCTGCACCCGGCTCCTCCATTACGTCATGACGTAATAATACATGAATCGTTATGTGATACTGCAACGCTACATATTGGAAAACATGGTGCCCAGGCTTATTGGCGGTACAATAAATCAGGTTAATGGGAGAATATTAGGGGAAAAGGGGACAGCTGAAAGACATTTAGATTTGTAAAGGTCTTTATTAATATACCTGTAAATCAGAGACGTAACTGGGCCACTCTTTAGAACGAATTATGCCAGGCTCGTGCCGTATGACTGTGTCCCAGCTACGACGATAAAATGCTGCTGCATAGTAAATTGTAGGCGATGGCCGGAAGCTTGTTATGCGTAATCAGTACAGCTCGGCAAGGTCTGGACGCATGGCGAATATGAGAGGACCGAAAGAGGCAAATATCGAATACATCGATTCGCTCACGATTACTCTTTATTCTGCAGTAACAGTGACTGATGTTATTCTAGACTGAATACATATTTTAATAACAGAAGGAAAATAAACCGCATATGACTCGCGTGTCGAGGGCTATGAGCAAATGAAGTGAAATCAATGGAAACGATTTGAAAATTTTACGGTGTACCGGTACCTTTCCCCTAAACGATCAGTATTTGGGAATTTTCGGGAACCATTCATGTAAATTGTTCTTTCAATTATAAATAAAACCTAATGTTGTGAGAGACTTATAGACTGCGGGATAAGTTAATTATAAAATAGCACTATTTGTTTTCTGATGTTATTTAAGAGAAGCCCCTGATCGTTGGGAATAATACCGCACAAACCAGGTAGTGTAGTAGTTAGGACCTATCGTTCGTTATATTGTCTATCAATATCCTGATACAAATTTGAATAAGTATTACAGTTCTGAACAATGTTTAGGGGCATATACACCATTCCAACTGTATTGTCTTAAAATAAAAAGATCGAGTACCGAGGAGCTTTCGTATAATTCAAAATAAAAAATACCATATGCTTTATCCAGCACTAATAACTCATTAATTCATAACGGATGCCAGACAGTATTTAACTCTTTAACCTATCACGTACCAACCAACTGGGAATGCGATGTTGGTCAGTGCCCAATCATCGCACTCCCAATTGGCCTACCACTGACCAACATCGCATTCCAGTTGGGCTACCACTGACAAAATAACGCATCCCCATTGGGCTACCACTGACAAACATCGCATCCCCATTGGGCTACCACTGACAAATAACGCATTCCCATTGGGCTACTACTGACAAACATCGCATCTCCATTGGGCTACCACTGACAAACAGTTCAAAAATGGTCATGTGATCAATATGCAAATAACGCTTAGTTTATCGAGTTTAACAAGGAAGTGGATAATATTCCATCAAATTCCAAACCATAATTTATCATACTTTACAATGAATAGTATTCATAATATATCATCCCAATATTCTAAAGAAATATAAACAACAGCTGATGTGCGTCCTTAACAATTATAACACACACGTGTATTCCATTAAACGTGCTGTCACATCACTGTCACGCACCGAAGAACTATATTTAGGAAACGGTAAACCATCCATGTTAATAGAGTAATTATTGTAATGCAACATAAAGACATTTAAACAAGTCTATATGATAAGTTGTGACGTTGACGCTGACAATGAAACCTCCGTATGACCTTTTCGATATGCAAATTTTTGTTCAAATTGTCAGACAGTTTTTTTCTACAGTTTTTTTTTTCATTCCCGATGATGTAGACTTCGCATTGACTTAAAACCTTTCACTAGAAAGTACGCATACTAAAAACAATACGTTTTACTAACAAGAGCAATGTTATATATTCCCATCAAACTGTTTAGAAACTGGGATATCTATCAACATTATATGTTAGGATAGTTATTTATACCTAACCTTATCAGGCATGGGGGAGGGGGCATGATGTTTCCAAATTATTATTATTATTATTTTTAATTTTTTTATTTATTGTGTTATAGTCAGAACACTTCGACCGATCACGCGCATATTGTCCGAATTTTCACACATATTATTTAGGATCCCCTCATACCCAAATTCTTGCTAAATATGTGCATTTACAACATAATTGTACTTTTGGTGAAATAACTCCAATCCTGTGTACACATCTTCCATAATATTGCCTGAAATTTAGATAGCATTTGTCCCAAGTTCGATAGGGTTAAAGAAAACATTTGGGAATTGTTACTGAAAACAAAATACCAAAACATGTATATATGTAAATTATCCAACATCACTGATACTATACCTTACCTTTGAGTTCCCTTACAGCTAATAACACATTGATATTAAAACACCTGAACATGGTTCCCTGCATCATTTAATAGTTAATCACTCACAGGATATAGTGAAACCACAAACTAGAGTATCAAAGACGGCGCGTGACATTTCAGACTGTGCAAATGTTTCAGTCCAAAATCTGAACCAACATATAAATATTGCTTGGAAAGATTACAATACGCATGACTGAACATTCTAATAATCTTAAATTAAGCCTGACACACGCAAAATATAAACCAGACTTACATTTCGTCAAAAGAAAAACAATAATACGATGTAACGACTGTGTATATCGACCAAAAGATCTGAATGTAAACGGTGTTGAGGCTGGCAACACGGTTATACGTTCAATATGATATGTATACATATACAAACGTTTGTGCATTTCTTGATGTTATAGGAGCTGATATTTGAACTAAACTGTGCCTTGAATTAACGCTTTAGTGCTCAGAGTTATATTCATAATAATATTTACAGTGTCTCGCGTGCGTGTTCGGCGAGGCGCGATGTACGTCGGGTGGTTCTCTTCGTTAAAGGAAAATGATTGCTTCTCGAAGCGTGAAATGGTATTGTTGTAGATGACGACCATTCCTTCAATGCACTGGCATTATAACGGCGATGTCTTTCATAAAAAATATGAATAATTATATAAACGCCAAAATTATGCATGATTAATTAATACAATAACATGTATTTCATACGTTTAACTATGTTCCCATGTTAAGCGAATGAAATATGGTGAATAAAAAACGTATGTTGTGGTAAATACGTACGTTAGCCTTTCAAAAATTATGAATGTGATCAATTTATTATTCGATACGTACTGTACATATGTAATATTTGTAGAATGTGGTTTCTAAAACCAATGTTCAACCCAACGAATTTTTTTTCATGATTATGAAAAAGAGCGAATGCATATTAATGTATCTAGACATCTGTGCATGCGTGCGTTATATGAAATCATTCATTAATTCATCATTGATGCATAATGAGAACACATAATGAAGACAAGAGACACGCCCCAGGCAATCAACAGAGAGCTTAAAGGTGTATCGCCCATTTTTGCTATTTTGAAGGCAATATCCGAAAATGTTCTTTTTCATCTGAATATTGCTATTTTACTTTCTCAAATTAATCATAAGAAGCATGGTTTACAGGTTATATGTCCCAACATTAATTAACGGTGGGTCCAGTCATAAATAATTTAGGCATGTACCGGTACTGTTACATTTTTTCTTTTAGGAAATGGCGGAAAACACTGCCGATACAACATTCAATAGCAAGTTTGCCATTCAGAGTTTGATTATGCTGTCTAAATTTGTTGATGTATATATGACAGAGATGTCTGTAAGCAAACACGAACTATCGCGATATTTATTTACAGTTTATTATTACAGTTCTGATGAATTTTAAATCGGTTAAACACAACCTGAACATTATGTTTGACCCACCGGCATCACCCATATTCAAAGAGCAAATATGTTAACTTCGACATTTAATCAGACTGACGTCATAGTCGATTGGCTAGTCACCATATTTCTTGCTGTAATGCATATATCACCATCAACTCATTAAGCCATCACATCATAATATTATGGGTGTTTCTTAAAATGTCAGAGTTAACTTCAAAAACAGTAATGAGCATTTATGTAGCTATTAATATATGAAGGCTTACATAATAAAATCGTTATCAAACATATCAAAATATTTACTTTTATATATATGGCATTATAACAAAAATAATACGGGGAATGCCATGTGTTGAATAAATCAACACATTTCCAATAATTATTAATTTCATAGGATTAGTTAATTAAATGGAAATGTCACGTATGAGTGGCAAGATATCATAACGGTTTGCGATTTTTGTGTGTAGGTCACTCAACGTTGCTTATGAAAGGGCTGTTTTGTTTTTGTCTCAAAAATTACGCTGTTTCCACAACTCAGTTTTTATGTTGACATTACTTTTCAACCTTTTGATTGCCAATTTGTGGATGTTTTATACCTTGTTGTCACTTTTTGGTATATTATGTTAATGACAATATGAATATTCATCAATAAATCAGTGATCTCACAGAGTGATTACATGCAACACCATGTTGGATGTATTGTTTTGTTAGATGAGTGATTGATTACCAATCAGTTAAATTTTCCTGTTTTCTTGAGAAAACTTTGGTATTTTGATTTTGTCTACATTGAGTGTTGCTATGGCAATGAGACTTGTATCTTCATGATTGTCAACGATGAGCATAAACATTTGTATTAATGTTTAAACTTTCCAGAAGCCCACGGGCTCTTAATATTGAATGTAACTAAACTATTTTAGCTTTACATTATGTTGCCAAATTATCTATATAGGGTTGGTTTTTATGTGACCATAACCTTTCGACGTTTGAACTTAATTGTCCAAGTCTTTCCGAGGTTCAACCATATTTATTGGGTAAAGTGGTTATTTATAGGTATAGATATAGGTATAGCATGGCTAAAGGTTGTTTATACACGTTAATTCATCAAAACCAATTGGTTATATATTAATACACATTTCAGTTAGACAGTAGTTTGAATATCATACATTTTGTTTAATAATATTAATTCAAAATTAGTATTTTCAGAACGTATTGAATATACTGTTTCATTATAGTAGTTTATAAGATTTAGCATTAATCCACTGGAACATTAGATACACAGTGTTATTACTATCATTATTTTGTAACACTATCCTCAATTAAAAGTATGTTTAATTTAGCAGATAATAAATTAAACACATCATGCATTGTTGAATGTCTAATCAAAGGGAGTGTGTACATTTGTACATTATATGACAAAGGGCTATAGTTGACTTTCTGACGGGTTTTCATCACGTACACTGTGCCATTTGATTTGGCTCTACCGCTAGCTTATTATTTTGCACATCATCTCGCATTTGAACTTAAAAGCGCATAGTCCTGCGGCTTTGATATGGACTATGACCAGCTGGGTCACCTTTCATGCTTAACAGAAATCAGAAGATGGAAATTTCAACATTTATGCTCATTCACCATGTAGCAGACCTGCACAGCTGTTTGTTATCGTAAAGTAACATTGCAGTTCTGATGGGAAACATCGCATCGTTGACCAACGGTATATGCACCAGTTAGCCACTAGGAATAAATTGACGTTAGTTATAATGGTACTTGATCGTTCGCTTATCTCGTATGCAATGTGCGTTCGTAGCTACAAACACTAACAACATCGCAAAAATATGATAATGATGCAGATAGGGAATGTTTTTTCGGTGTTAGTGCGACAGCGCGAACACCCTCTTTGATTTGTTTTTCTTATTCTTCTTCTCCTCGATGAGACTTGTCGAACAAAAAAGTTCCAAAGTTCACAGATCCTTCAAACATGTGACATTTCGTACACAGACATGACCCAATCTGACCTCTCCTTCCGGTCGAAACCGGAAGTTTAAATGAAAAAAAAATATTCTGAGATGAAGCACTTTTGTAGGGTCCCTGATATGGTATTTGTACCTGCTTTCAGTGGACGAAATTACTAATGACATGTAACCTTTTTAAAATGTGACTGAATACGTCATCACCTGTCAAATAATAATTTTCTATCTGAAAAACGATAGGAAATTTGAATATGACTTCTGTGAATAAAGTGATTAGTGATATCTTATCTGTTCCAAGCGCCCCCTAGCGGCAGTTTTAAAAAGGGAGTATTTTCCAATCTCTGAAATTGAACCAAAGCAGGTACTAACGTTATTTTTTCATGATCATGAGGAGGTCATATATATGACCTTCAAATCATCTGATCTGACCTTTACTTCCGGTCCAAATAGAAAGTTAAAATTCAACACATTCTAACGCAAATTTGATATGTCTTTTGAATATGAAATTGATATTGTTATTATAAAAGATGATATACCTTCGCAAAATATGATAATGACACCGTGTGTTTGTTCCAACAAACACTTGAGCTCTAGTTTTTATTTTTTATTTTGTTCTATTATGTTTTTTCGGAGGGGTGTTATAGACTTTTACCTTGTTTGTGTTACCTAACTAGGGATATTTAGTGCATTGAGACTGCTGTGTACTCGGGTTTGTTAATTAAATGGAACAATGGGGCTTAGGTTATGGCTGGAAATGTCCTCTGTTGAAAAAAACAAAAAAACAAAAAAAACCTGTAGACAGTAAATGGGACTCCAACAACAAAGAGAACAAATGAGGTTCTTCTTTATCACCATAAACAAATGTATGTGAGTATGCAAAAGCACATTCTGTTATGAATTATCATAACAAGAGGTTCTGTCATGTCTAGTATAATATGAATTATTGGGTATGGCAGTTTTTAGGGTCCTACTAGAAATGATAATCAAGCCCGAATTGCAGGTGTAATGGGATGGCAACACCAGAAGTCGACGATAGATTTCCAGTTAAAGGAGCAGCGAAAACGAAGCACTTCTTGTACATAGCTACAAAGCTACTGCCCTCTTAAGATTGGGTATCATGAGTTGCCATAGAGACGGACTTAATATGCTGCATCCATCTTGAGCAAAACCCTGACTACCAGCTACAATGGTGTACTAAGGAAGAGCTGATATCCAAACATATTCAGTTCTAAAACAGGATAACTAAATTTTCGTTTATGTTCCAAAGAGGTAAGATCCACAAATGAGAGCAGAGTTAAAACATAATTGTTATTTCGCTCGTGCCCACCGGTACAATCCAGTACTGCTGGTACACTCCAATTCGTTTCACAAGATCTTGTGAAGGAAGTCGCAAATTATCATGGGTGGCCGGTAAGCCAACTATTAATAGCTCTATCGTCAACACACATACATCATGTACAGTACACGTGTACACATGGGCGGATCCAGAACATTTTTTAGGGGGGGGGGGGCTGAGAATCAAAAACAATTATTTTTCAGTACTACAAAAATTACAATGAAATAATCAAAGGGAGAGAAAAACAAAGCACGCTGTGGGAATGGGAGTGCGTTCTCCCCTCCCCTCCCCCTCTCTCTCTTTTTCTCTCCTTTTTTTTTAATTTTTTTATTTTTTTTTTACGATTTTAGGTGGGGGGCTACAGCCCCCTTAGCCCCCCCCCCCCGGATCCGCCAATGGTATAGTGTGTACAATATGTACCGTTTTTATTTCTGTCACGTGAAATATATTCTGACTTGTGCTCAATGATCGTAGTAACTTTTTGCTCCAATAGTCACCATCATCTGAAGGAAAAATGTACTTGCCTTGTACTCATCCAGCATTTACAAATTTCAAACTGTATCTGCATCAGCAGTGGTAACAATTACCGGTATAGTCTTAGTAAGATTGGGGTGGGGTGCAGTGGGAATGGTAGGGAGCAGGAACCATGACCTACTGCGCACTGCCGCCCATGGAAACCCAAGCTTGGTGGGATTTTAAATCAATAACATGGAGACCGAGAATAAATATTATGTACATTAATTCCTTCCTCTATGTTTCATTGCACGAACAACCCAACATAGTGAACAGATGTGCAACCGCGTCGGTCGAGTTGGCACCCCGTGTGACACAGTGGAGGAGAGGGCGAAGTGACTCAGCCGTAATATGGACAAAAATGGAAACGTATTCAAGATAAGCTATTTATCAACACTTGTACTTGAGCACACAAGCTAAAACGGCGCATTTTCTCTTCCTCCATGTTAAAAACACCGCTTCCTAGGCATCAAACACGAAAATGAATCGTGTTTCATCAAACATAAAAAGGTAGCAACCGTAGGTCACATGGGGTCACCAAAATTAACCAATGTGAGCTCAGAAATATCGGAGTGTACCTGCACATTTGGATAAAGGCAGTGGGGACGACAGAAAATTGTTATCTATAATGTGACAATTTATACAAAAGTCAATTATAATTACTTTCCTTCGTTTTTGCACTTCTTCAGTCAATTTAAAAAAATAATATAAAGTCTACGCTTACGTAATGCAAATGTCACACCTTTCTCTATGGTTAATTAAACTACCTAAGAATAATACCACCAAGATACCAGCAAGCAACGTGAGTATATGGAATGTTATTGTACTATATCACAGCTACATCAATACCTCCCTTTAACCCGTGCGCAGTTCGTGAGCGAGGTTGCTTTTCAACTTGTTTTCCCAGTATGCACAAGGCTAGTATTATTTCAGCTGGAACATAATCAGGTGATTAGTATTTGGAATATGAGTTCATATGCAGTGATAAATGATTGGATCAAATAATAGTTCATATGTTTAGACCTATTCTGCACTCACGATACAGCATAAGTCATTGGGAAAACCGTTTGTATACATTCAAAAACAAATAGGCCTATATTAGTTTTAGCTTCTCATGTCGCAAACGAGAAAATAGGATAAATTGTAATTTCAGACAGAGTACTTTTTCATAACGTTGAAATGGAAATTATATAATACACATTGGACAAAATATTTCTAGGGAAGATTGATACGATTAGCAGTTTGAAACCCGGTTAGTGTCATGTTAAATTTCGACCCAATTCTATATCTACCACATAAGCAAGTATTGTTAAACCGATGAAAATAATACACGGACGTTAACAGAGGAAATCACGACTAGCTATACACGCAATTTGACACGTGTTATTTAATATCTCTTTGAAAGTAATATTAAAAACAATATAAAAATAGTGCTTTGTTCCCTTTAGAAAGGCACAAATTTACAAAAGTAAGGTAATTTCTGCCTTAAATTCTACAGGGAAAATACAAATATAGTGATTAAATGAAATCAATAAAGATCTGCAGCAAATGGTTAACCAAGATCTGCAGCAAATGGTTAACCTGCAGCAAATGGTTAACCAAGATCTGCAGCTAATGGTTAACCAAGATCTGCAGCTAATGGTTAACCAAGATCTGCAGCTAATGGTTAACCAAGATCTGCAGCTAATGGTTAACCAAGATCTGCAGCAAATGGTTAACCAAGATCTGCAGCTAATGGTTAACCAAGATCTGCAGCTAATGGTTAACCAAGATCTGCAGCAAATGGTTAACCAAGATCTGCAGCTAATGGTTAACCAAGATCTGCAGCAAATGGTTAACCAAGATCTGCAGCAAATGGTTAACCAAGATCTGCAGCTAATGGTTAACCAAGATCTGCAGCTAATGGTTAACCAAGATCTTTGTAAGGTCCTTGTATTTATATTGTAGTGTAATTTATTGTATATAGATACCCATAGACCAAGCCCACCGTGTAAATATCTGTAATTTTCGTGAATTTTATGTGTATTTTTTGTTTAGTTTGTGTAGTCGTTTTTGCTGGGATGGTCGCCATGGCCAGTCAGGCGGGAACCTCAGACGTGGGTCAGCCAAGCGTGGCTGGCCCCAAGCCCATTGTTCCTGGTGACGAACCGTTCGCGGGCGTCACCAGGAAGAATGGGGCGTCTTTCAGAGTCATAGACAATGTGTCCATTGAATCCTATATGCAGGAATTTAACAATTGTATGCCAGCACACATTCATGTTGTCTCTGCAAGTAGAATTTCTAATAACCGTATTGCCGTGTACCTGGGTTCTAGAGAGGAGGTAGCCGAAGCTATTTCGCTGGGTCTTACCCACGGCGACTCCTTTCTGGAACTCAGCCCCATTGTTCAACCAACCACCCGCCTAACCTTGTCTAATGTATATCCCGAAATCCCTAATTCTGTCCTTCTTCACAACATATCGAGCTTTTGTAAAGTTGTATCCCCTATCCGGACCATACCCCTTGGTTTTAAGAACAAACAGCTGTCCCACATAATGTCATTTCGCCGCCACGTCCAGGTCCTAGTCAAACCCAACGTCACTCTCCCCAGTCACATTAATTTCTCCTTTTCTGGTGCTAACTATCGTGTTTTTTTATCTACGGAGTCGGTGCGATGCTTCAACTGCGGTGAGTTTGGCCACATCAGTCGCTCCTGCAAGAAGCCCTGCCCCCCCCCCCCCACCCGACAACGACGACGAACCACAAGAACCGACCAACCCCTCAACCCCGCACCAACTTTTGTTCACGGTAAGAATAAGAAATCTGACCCCAAACACCTCCCTAAGAAGTCCAACCCCTCCACCGCCCCGCCCACCACAGAACCCTCTAATACCACCCCACTAGCCGGACCCTCCAAGGCCGCCATTTTGTACCCCACTCCGTCGCAGGAGGTTTTCAAACACAGAATTTCCCCCGTCCCTAAGCCCCGCCCCCTTTCACACCTGGGGGCTCCTGCGGCTCCTGCGGCTCCTGCGGCGGGGTCCTCGGGGGCGGGCGCCTCCTCTGCTGGGCCCTCGGCCTCATCCGACAAGCCGGTCGCAGCTTCGGCTGCGACTGCGGCCGGTGGGGCTAGTGGTCCTGCTGGGGTGGAGTCTGCCGCCGGGACCTCGTCCGGGTCCTCACGGCTGAAAACAGCCCTTAAGTCACCTGCTCGTGACAACCCAATTCTTATTTTTGGCACTCCCCCTCCCCTCACTAGGCTCTTCACTGAGGCTTTCACCAAGCGCAAGCTTTCGCCCCAGAAACCTGAAGATGACACACCTCACCTGGTATCCCTCAAATCCCCGCAGCCCCAACGTAAACTAAGGAAAAAGGCTCAAGGCCCCGAACCCCAGATCCCGACCCTCTCGCAGCTCCTCGATAACGACACACCTGATGACACGACACACATTTTGACACTCAGCCCTCCCCCTCTAGTCCTCATCACTCCGCTACCCCCTACTCTACCCCTGTCACTAGCCCCGCTCCCACCCCCACCCCTTCCCCCTCCCCTCAGTCCGCCCCTGACCCCACTCCTGCCCATAGCCCCGCCCCTACAGCTAGCTCCACTCCCACTCCTAGCCCAAGCCCCGCCCCCACCCCTGTCCCCATCCCTGCCCCAAGATCCGTCCCTAAACCTACCCCCAACCCCCCCACCTCCACGTCTACCCCTTTTCCGAACTCCGTAGTTGCAGCATCGGACACCGACTCCTCCACTTGGGATGGTTCACAACCATCCACTGATGATGAATCATCCCAGATAGTGCTTCCTATTATGCCCGGTCCCCTAAACGAGTCACAAATCGTTAAATTCCTGTCAAAAGTAAAGTCACAAAGAAACCCCATGTCCATCGCCCAGACCTTCACCAAGGACATTCAGGGCCTCATACAACAACTGAGGCCCTTAAAGAATAGTTCCCTGGTGCCCTACAACATGCAGCATAGGATTCGCAAACTGGTTAAGAAACTCGAATCCTAATTTCCTTAAATTCATGATGGATAGACGGTACATTCTCATTTCCTTGCTTATGGCGCTTCTTCATCAGTCTTGTAATAAAGGTGGACTTGGTCTGGCTTGTCTCCAGGCACGCAGCCTCACTTTCAAGTTCAAACATCTACAACATTACCTTCAATTTAATACCCACCCTTGCTTTTTGATGATGGACGTATACTTACGTCAATATAAACGTTTAGATTTTAATTACCAACTTTTCCTTCTAAACTTAGAACCCAAATTTTTCACCAGCTTGCCAGTTTTTTACAGTGAGGTCTTGCGTGCCTGATTGACCCTCGAAGCTCGTATTGAAACACCTCCGGACTCTATCAACCATGTCCTAAATTTACCGGTAATTTACCCACCTTTAATCGATCCCTTGCCGGGCGGCACGGCTTTCGCCTCTCGACTCTGGGACAACAACATCTATCTCATCAAGAACCTACTCAACATCAATACTGGAAAGTGGCTTCAAGCTCAGGAACTCCAATTGTCTTCTGCATCTTCTCGTCCTTTGTCATCTCGTCTTCTGAGTAAAGACCTCTCTCGCCTGCACCAGTCCTTGACTTCGTCTTTCCCAACGCTTTTCAACTTGACTGGATTCCTTCATCTCCCTGCTCAACTTCGCGATGTCCCCTCTCGCCCTACTTCACCAGGCCAGGTTCTCTTCGATGTCGACAAAGACGCCCTTTCTTCAACCTCTAAGACTTTGTACAGTTTCTACAACCAAATGAACGACTTGCCTTCAGCTCCACTTACTCCCTGGCACGGACTTGGCTATTTTCCGCCTTCCCACCACGTTCCTTGGAAGGCAATTTATCAGTTTCCCACATCAAACAAAGAAGGGACGTCCAATACCAACTTATACATATCGTCTTACCCTCACTACCGGTCCTCCATCATCTAAACCCCAGCATCTCCTCCACCTGTGGATGGTGCGGCGAGAGAGGCACTTTTGTCCACCTGTTCATCACTTGCCCATCCATTCAACCTGCTCTTCGTCTTCTCCATCGGCTCATCGACCGCCTCCTACCCAACCTCGCTATCAGTTTCGACACCTATTGGACTCTCATTCCCTATGCTCAGAGTCGAGACAAAATAGCCGTCCGCCTGGCAAACTTTCTCATTATTAGCTTGAAAACATAATATATTGGTTATACCGTACGTGCAGTAAATCTGACCCTCTCACTGTCTGGCAATACCGCCTCAAAAATAAAATTATCCTTGAACTTAATTACTACACACTTATCAATTCTATCTCATCTTTCCTTGACAAGTGGTCAATCAATAACACCCTTTTTGTCTACACTACCGGTAAACTGACATGGTTAATTTAATTACAACATAAATTCTTTCTAATGATTATAAAACATATATACTTGTAAATACTGTCTTTCAAGGAGTTTTTGAATAAACATTTTCCTTGAAAAAGTAAAAAAGTATTTATTATTTATTTATTTATTTATTTATTCCCTCCCTCCCCAGGTCACCGAGGCGTGGGTAGTCGCCGCCCCTCCTCGGCGGGACGTGGTGTCTTTTCACCGCCCACCCCGGTGGCCTGACTTTTTCCCAACAGGGGCCTACTGACAGTGGGCACGAGGTGCCCACATCCAGACGCCAGTGGGCCCCACTCCTCCTTCCCCTTCCCTCCCTTCCCTAAGTCCTCACCTTCCCCGCTTAATTATTACTGATTCTTGCTGATCGCTATTTTTTGTTTCAATTATTATACTGATTGATTTAATTATAATTCATGTATATTGATCTCATAAATTGACTGTCAAGTTCTGATTTAATTATTATTCTTTTAATTCTGTATATACTGTATTCCTCAAGGATTTTGAAATAAAGTTTTCCTTGAAAAAAGTAAAAAAAAGTATTTATTTATTTATTTATTTATTTATTTATTTATTTATTTATTTATTTATTTATTTATTTATTTATTTATTTATTTATTTATTTATTTATTTATTTATTTATTTATTTATTTATTTATTTATTTATTTATTTATTTATTTATTTATTTATTTATTTATTTATTTATTTATTTATTTATTTATTTATTTATTTATTTATTTATTTATTTATTTATTTATTTACCGAAATTGTCAATACAATAACAAAATATTCATATGAAATATGTATTTAAGAAAACGCATATGCACATCAACGTGAATGGCAAAGTTAAGGTTGCCGGTCATCCTCATTAACTGTTTAGTCTGAACTCGTGTTTACATTTAAAATATACATATATGTGAGTTACAAACGATCGGAGCAAAGGCGATCGAAAATAATGAACTAATTCAGTAAATATTTAACAGGTCAGTTTCTATACATAGGCCTATGTCTTTATCTTCATCAAGTACGGATTCATATACGGATTTGTGATACCAAGTGCGTATTATAACTTAAGTAACCATAGAAACATACCCTTTTAAGTCTTAAGTGATAGACGAAGCCATAATAATCAGTTTATTTCACCTTCAGTTTGAATTTTTCATTCGCAGTATGCCCAGATTGCCCTTTTTAAGCGTTTTTGTATTCACTCTTTGGAAATGTTGAACCTCTGTTAGGCCTCCAACTCAAATCTTTATGTGAGAAAGGCCATGGGAAAATGTGTGTAAAATACAGCCGGTGGCGCGGAAGGAAGCAAGCGATATAGCTTGTCTTCCACCAAAGATGTTCGCGTGAAATCTACGGTTGGCTGCAGACGGCTTTTTTATGAATACATATTGATTGTGTAGCGCTTATTAAGGATACGAAGTGGGAATAGGCATTATTAAGTTTCAAACAGCTGTTTGTAATTATTTATTTTTTAAAGTTATATTATTTTGGGACGAAAATCTCAATACTGCATTAATAATAGGCCTATTTAAAATTATATACAGAGGTCAATATGCCTTAACATTATTTTGACCAATAACGGACTGAAAACCAAAAACTTATTTACAATCATGATCCTTTAAGGTTCTGCAAGTTGTATCAGAAAACACATTATGTACAATTGTACATGCAAGGGGAACTTTGCTAAACATGTCACGGCAAATATCATGTGTAATAATGTGACAATTTCACTGATTTTTGTTCATACCAAACGCGCTTCCTACACAGACCAATACAAGTTAAAGTCGCACATTGTAGCTATAAAAAAAACGACAACAGCAGACAATAATATATACCCACACCTTTCGAGCTGTAATCCAATGTTCTCATTCCCTGGTTTTTAAAACAATAATTTGAATACAATTAATGATTATCTAAGTTTTTTTTTCAGTCGTTAGTTATTGAGATATCAGATTTCTGACGTGCTCACAAATGAGTATGCATGAAACTGCCCTAGACAGTTACAACATCTTGGATACATAACACGTTTTAACAAGTCAAGGTTATTGTAATTTGTGGAAATAAAACAAATTACCTACCCAAGGAAAGTGCAATGTAGATGTATTTTTAAAAGGCTCGCTATAAAGAAAGAAACCAAAATGTGAAAAATAAACAAATACACTGAAAACAGTAATGTGTACAAGAAACCCAGTTGTTGTACTGCTAGAGGACTTCAATGGTCACAGGTGTATTCCACCTAGCTATTCAAAATTCAGATCGATTTTCACCATTACGGGTTAAAAGAGCAAAGCAGTAGTATCTTGTTCGTTTGTCTGGTTTCTTTCTTTCCTTTTTCCTTTGCTTGTTTACACTGCAGAACACCAAACAGTACTAACAAAGAACTTGTTCCCGAACAGTGAAGGAAAATAGATTTTTACAACATGTTATTCAGTTTCCAAACACTTGAACATTAAATTTGGTGAACAATTACACAGCGACTCCTGACTCCAGATTGTATGTATATTTTGCTATATAAATATAGTACCGGTAATACTTTTCTCAATGTTGCCTGGTAAGACTATCTTACAAAATAAATCGATTATCAATAAATACTTTAAAATCAGTACCCACAGCAGTTGGTCCAATGGCTTAGTGGTTTAATGAATTGGACAGGTGTTATAATGGCTAAGTTATCAGAATGCTAATGGTGGTTCGAATCCTGGTCAGGATCGTATGTTCTTGTCCTTGATAAGCCACTAGTGCATTGTATCAAGACATTGGAATTGTGCCCAGAAGACTGCTGAAACAGTTTACAAGATAAAATAATGTAAGGCAATTCAAAAGGCACTCTTAAGACAATGTTTTCAATCGCACGTACGGCCTTTTCAACACGAGTTTGTAGTTCAGCTACAATTATAGACAGTCATTGTACAAACAAATTACTACGCATGTGCACTTTGACCGCGGCTCCAACTGTATACGAATTACAAGTACAACGAATTCTACATTTAAACGCTACACTTGCAACTGGTACATAATTATGAGAGTTTCTTTGATGAAAACAAATGGCAACATCTGATTGACAAAAGCCATTCTGTTAATTTAAGCCACTTTTTCCAACATTCGTGACATGCATACTTCAACCATAACGAAGTAAGCTGGCCATTATCAGAATGTTTAGTTATTAACCTTCTTTATAGGATTTTTTATGAATCTATTTTTGGAAACGGATTTAAATAATGATAGGGGTGGATATACTCTACCAAAGGAGTTGTCATCAGAATTAGCTGCAGGAAAATTGCTCACAAACGGACTCCATTATTAAAAGCTACAATATTTAGGGGCCTATGTTATTCATCGCTCTGTGGTCATTTAATAATGTTTTAACGAAAGACAATTGAAGTAATATTGCCGACATACTTTAAGTAACTAGGAGACTGGATATAGATGATGCTATAGACAACAGACACCTTATTACGCTAATAACAAAGTTCCACGCGGATCGTAGGCCTACACAATGCGTGCTTCACGAACACGAAACTCAAACGAACATGTTTGGAATGACAATAAACAAACCTGGATGAATTATGCCCAGCAAATCTAATTGAAAACCCAAGATTAAATGGTGATCTTGACAGTGCTGCCTTCACCAAAAACGTGAGGTGAAACAAATATGGTTTACTCAGTGGTAGTCTTGAAGATAAGGGATCCAATAATGAAGGAGGCAGTAAAGGGGACCAGGGAATTATGCGAGGCAAGCTTCGTAGGTAGATTTATGCTGTCCCTCACAAGCCAGAGGCGAGCTGATGAATGCATCAAACTTCATTAAGGCCCGCACTCATGATACTCAGGCACGTGTTGTCTTGTCGCCTCGCATAAAATGACAGAAGAGCTTGGACACGGCTCGAGTCCCATAGCTGTGGTTTGCTAAGAGAAATGCATATCGATTCAACAGAAGAGGTTTCCTGGGGCCTCAACGTGTAATACAGGTCACGAAATCAGCTCATATTACCAATGCATCAACAGAAAACCAACCAGGTTCTATGGCTACGATAATCCCAAAAGTATTTCAGCTTTTTGATGATAGAGAAGTAATAACAACTCCCTCGGTTTATAGAATACTGCTGTTGTCATAACTAAAGACGACGTTTTCTTTGAGGGAATGTTGAGAAATGTCAGAAAGGAATTCATTCATTTCTTCCTGACAGCAGGACGCGCTGTATAGTATTTTCAATAAATACAGCTCTCCTTATATTTGTCAACAAAGAGTACCGTATGGTGCCTTAAATAGCATCACAGTAAGTTCGGATCATTCAACAAATGACTGGCATGCAAACATCTACATAATATCCGTCTTATCCACTTGTTATCATTGGACTTTATAATGTGATCAAATGTCTTGATTAAGTTGGAATGAACATAATAATTTATGATTCTATTAAAGAATTTTTTTAAAGATTGTTTTAATTGTTGGTAGTGCCAAATATTGTTTGGTCAGTACGCATTAATTCCATTTGAATAACTAGAGTTTGAAATACGGCTCCTCTAATTCGCCCAGAAATTAAAACAAACAAGGCCTATTTAAATTATCACTATTAAATGTTATTGGAAACACTGAACCTAGGAAAGAGGTGATTTACCATATTTCAAGTGGGGATTGTTTTTTTCGTTAGAAATGTTCATTGATTGTTTCACCATTAGTTAAATGTAATTTATTTAAACTATTCATTTAGAATGTTTGAATAATAAGGACCGTTCTTTGCCATCAAACTCAGAAAAAGTGTCATTGCAAAGTATGTTTTGATGGATGGATGAAAAGCATATATTTTCCTTATTTTGCTGATACAAAACATTATGAGGTTATCTTTGTTATAGTCAATGTGCAGTTGGGTACTGTTTGATCAATAATATTAAAACAATTTCAAATAACCATGGTTCAGTAAATGATTGCTTTAAAAACTTTCACAATAACTATTACAAAAACAAACAAGTTAAACACACATGTAGTTTTGTTTTGTTTTTGTTTGCTTGTTTGTTTTTTTCTAAATTAAAAAGTCATTCAGATTGAAATTATATTTTATTCAAAAGGTTCATATTGGCTTCACTATTTATTATTAATGGAAATGTTATCATCAGGATTCAGAGATATATCTGGTCAAATAAAAGTTAATGTACAGTTTCTGGAATCAGTTATGCATAAACATCGATATCAAGTTAATTCCAGGGAAACTATATTGCGTAAACATTTTATGTGGAGAGATATATTTATGTAAAAATGTGACTTACCTCCACCCATACTTGATGCAGCGACCTTCTTAGGATATCTGTCTCCGAGTGAATTACTCATGAAAGCCTGGTATCCTTGCCGAGGCCTGGATGATGAGACCGGTATTGAGACTGTATGTGGAGTCATCAAATGCTTGGAACGCCTTACTTCTCTTTCTACCATAAGTGATAAAGCTCCTTTCAGGCCGAATTTGATATTTTCACTTTCTCTTTTTCAAAAGAAGTATCCAGGTTTCTCCTCGACATTGCTGAATTAATGGTACAGGGTGATGCTTTTCTAAAGCACGGCTCAGCCAGTACTAACAAGCTTGAGTGGGGAAATCCAGAACAGCGTTGCAGTGAAGGTATATTATCAGATTCCGTCACATCTTCTCTCCCGCCCTTTTTTGCAGCAGGATGAAAACACTATCGTCTGCTCATAAACTCGCATCTGTCTCCGGAAAACTGTATGTGTGCGTGCATAGCGAAGCCAAACGCTGGATCGTTGGCATTGGATAGATCACGTGTTTTTACTGACTATGAGAACGACGCAGCCCGCCCATCTATTATTTGGAATATACCATTATCACGCCGGGTGTGTTAAACACGTTATAGCCTGTGGGGTGAGAGACATACAGGTGGCTAATAATAATCTGTACATTGATAAACGCTGGATGAATAGAGGCGAATTATGAATGAGATCAAAAGATGTTATCTCTGTACAGAGATCGCTTTATAAAAAGGCTTTCGTGTTATTATGTTATGAAATATGATTACGATTGAAAAGGTGACATAGGGTGATATAAGTAAGTAGTGTGATCTACCATCAGGGTCACTATACCAGTTAAGGCTCAACATGTCAATATTATATCAATTGTTTATATTTTGTAAATGAAGGTCAAATTAAAGGTAAACAAAAATAAAGGTAAAATTTTAAGTAGTTTTCCGAGTTCCACAAATCAAAATATAACTTTGTTAATATTTTTTTGGTTTTTTTGGTTGTTTTTTTTTGCTTTTTTTTCTTATTTATTTATTTATTTATTTATTTATTTATTTATTTATTTCTCTTGAGTGGAGTTATACGACTCCTTTTATTTCATAGCATCGCATACACTGTTACGAATCCACAATAACAAATAATAAACAAATTGCCATTAAATAGCATAAACATACATGTATATAGTTATCTGGATAAAATAAATTACACTAATATATACAATTTAGAGTGAAATATAATCACGAGAACAGAAAAAAAATTAATTAAATTAAATTAAAAACCAAAATTTAACTCTCCATTATCATTAAAGAAACATAACGCCTTGTTTGTGGTATAATATGCCTTAAAGGTTTCATGACTCATTCTTTTTTGTTCCAACAATAGAAAGGCCTTTAAACTATTTTTGTAACCATGAATAATATCAACATCAGTCGGGCAAGTGTGACTGTCAAATATTAATTTACACCTGACATTCCATATTTGACGCAACATTTTAACAACAACAACACTTTGTACTGGTTTAAGCTGATACCCCAAAATTCTATTAAGATCGGTAAGGTAAAAGTATCTGTTCCCTGTGTATTTTCTTAATAGACATTCAAAAATATTCCAAGCATTTATGGTACATGAGCAGTAAATAAAAAGATGCTGATGGGACTCGTTCTCAGTTTTACAAAGGGAACATAAAGTGTCGGGAACTTTTTGAATCTTGAGAACATCTCTGGTAGGAAGAACTCTATTTTTCACTTTGTACCAAAACTGTTTATCTTTCGAATCCAACAAATTATTTTTAAAACCTCTCTCCCAAATTATGGGCCACTCAATATGAGAAGCATGATGAACAATTTCTTGCCATTTACTTTGAGCTTTAGGGACAATGAATTTATCTAAAACGAGATAAACATAATTAGCTTTTGTAGTAGTTTTTGAAATAGGCACTTTCTTACCGTTATTTCTTTTAAAAACCATCCAATTGCAGATGTGGTTCACAGGACCTTCTCTAGTACCGCAGACCAGATCATGGTCGATGTTTATTCTTCCAATAATTCTTCCTGCATTAATTTTCAAAATCCCACATTTATCAGCAATTTCCTGATAGGTTATTAATTTGCCTTGTCGAACCACATCTTTAATGTGAGTAATCCCGACAGATTTAAGCAACGGGCTACCCATGGTAGAATTGTTTTTAGCAGCCTTAATATTGTTCCACAGGGGCACTTCATGATATTCTAAACAGCTAGTAAAATTACAATTTAGACTTCCTTCCGCTTTTTTGAAGGCGAGGATTAGCTCAGAATAAAAAGGTGTTGTTCTAAGAGGTAATTTAACATTACAAAAGACATACCACCCTAGACGTTTATCACCGCTAGCTTTGTTAATCCAGTACTCAAAAAAGTACTTCCACTTTCTGGTAATGGAGACATACCGAGCAAGCCACTGCATTTTGAGACTCATAAGTTTACATGATATATTTACAAGTCCGGTTCCACCTAAGCTCTTAGGACCCTGGATCGTTTCCCTCTTAATGGTTTCAATTTTTCCATCCCAGAAGAAATTCCAAATAATGTTGCTCATTTTTTTATCCATTCTGCGGGGCAGGCAATAATGCTCCCCAAATAATTAATTCCCGCTCCAACAAAAGTATTAACAATAACGGCCTTCCCTATGTAAGTTAAATGACGTTTGGACCACTTGTGTTAAGAAGACATTGAGTTTTACTTATTCTCGGGCCCCAGTTGTCTTCAGGACTAACATCATTACCGAAAACAATCCCTAGTATTTTCAAGTTGTTATTTTTCCATTCGAAATTACAAGGCTTGTCTTTTCTATTTTTTCATTTTCCAAGCCACAGACCTTTCGTTTTGGTTACATTTAGTTTAGATCCATTACCTTTACAGTAAATGTTCAGGATATCTTGAATGATGGAAAATTCACTATTGTTGCTGATGAAAAGGCTATAGTGTCATCGGCATGCTGAATTAACTTAATACCACTAATACAATTAGGAACAGGAAAGCCTTTAATACTGTCATTATTTTTTATCATACTGGCTAAGCCTTCAGCACAAATAGAGAACAAAAGAGGTGATAAAGGACACCCTCGTCTGATTCCTCTATACATACTAACGGGGGGGCCTATAAAATTATTTAAAATGATCCGACCAGTAGGTTGCCTGTACACAAATTTAATCCATTTAATCAAATTTATGGGGATACCAATTTTCTCCATAATAGCAAACATATATCCCCAATTAATCCTATCAAAAGCTTTTTCTTGATCGATGTTAACAATGGCAGCTTCAATCATTTCCCAGTTAGCATAATCTATAATGTCCCGAATGATCATCAGATTGTCTTGAATTTTTCTGTTTAAAACACCACATGGTTGTTCCTCACCAATAATGAAAGGCATAGCTTGCTTTAATTTGTTCGTAATAGTTTTAGATAAGATTTTGTAATCAATTGACAGGAGACTAATGGGCCTCCAATTTTTAAGTTCGTACCTGCTCCCAGAATTTTTGTAAATAAGTCTAATTAGCGCCGTATTCATAAATTTACTTAAACAACCTTTGTTAAAACCATAGTTGAAAACTTCTAAAATATCAGTATCGAAAATATCCCAAAAGGTTTGATAAAACTCAACGGTTAATCCATCAATGCCTGGAGATTTATTCTTATTCGTTTGAAAAAGTGCATTTTTGAGGTCATTGACAGTAATGTTTTCTTCGAGATTACTCATTATATCATCAGAAATGGTTTTACTCTCAATATTAGAAATAATTACATTCATACAAGGAAGTGAAATATCCTCCGATTTGTACTTGTCACTATAAAACGAATTAGCATAACTTATCATAGTATCTGGTTGATCACAATATTTCCCTTCAGGGGTAATTAACATATCAATTTTATTATTTTGAATTTGTTGTTTTTCAAGGCCCAAGAAATAGGCTATTTGGAGGCCTTTTCCCCTTCATCCTTAAAGGTATTACGGACTCTAACTTTAATAATAATAATAATAATAATAATAATGTGTGGACTTATATAGCGCACGTATCCAACAACTAAGTGGTGCTCAAGGCGCATTCGTTTTTACGTGCATTACACAACACACGGGACCTACGGCTTTACGTCCCATCCGAAGGACGAAGCAATTATGGTTAAGTACCTTGCTGAAGGACACAAGTGTCACGACCGGGGCTCGAACCCACACCCTGCTGCTGGCAACACCAGAACTTGATTTCGGTGCGCTAGACCGCTCGGCCACGACACTCCACTTTAGCTTTCTTCCACTCCTCAACTTCATACTCTTTAAGCTGTGCCTCAACGTCCTTGAGAGTCTGAGCATCAATGTGGGTCTTGTTAATCTCATTATTATATTGTTTTTCAAGATCCAAATATTTTTGTTTCTTAGTCCAAGATTGTTCTCTTCCAAAATCTTGAATAATTTCTTTAATTCTAAATTTATCCGTTTCCCACCAGTTGAGAAGACAATCGTAATTATTTTTTTGACTTTTCCAGAAAATCCAGAAAGTCCTAATTCTAAAGGCACAATCACTGTTAACCAAAAGATCATTATTACATATCCACCTCCCTTGGCCATGAGAGGAGCTGATATTATTTAGTCTAGTACAAATAACATGATGATCACATAAACCATACGGGTTGTTTAAAACATCCCCCACAATATTTAACAGATTTGATGATATGAACATGTAATCAATTCTACTTGGTTGTTTGGTAACTCTGTGAACATGAGAGAACCCTTCTTGTTCTGGGTGGACAGTGCGCCAAACATCAATGAGGTCTTTTTCTTGTAAGACATTTTTTAAAACAATTTTACTTGGTTCCCTCAGATGAATATTGTCAATATTACAATTAAAGTCACCCCCAATGATCGAGTTACTATACCCAATAATGCGATCTGAAAGGCCATCGCAAAAATACAATCTTTCCCTTGGTTCGTTAGGCGCATATACAGAAGCAACATAGTGTGTATTGTTCCATTTAAAATCCCTTTTTATCCATCTGCCTTCATTATCAGTCTCAATATTAATAATGTCAATTCCAGATTTCTCCAAACTAAGTATGGCTACTCCCCTTGACTGACGATTCCCGTGGCTAAAATGAATTTTCCCTTTCCATTCGTTGTACCAGTTCAATTCATCATTACATTCACTGTGAGTTTCTTGGAGTAAAACCAAACTAAATTTACGTCTGTAAAGATAATCGAATAAAATGTTTATTTTCATATCATTTCTCATGCCATTGACATTAATTCAAGCTACAGATAATGACGACATGATGAAAATGATGATGAATAACTCTTTCATTACAGAAATCTAGAGAGTTACCTTTAAGGGCAAATGTCATTAAGTATTTCTACTCCTTCCACGCCCTCTGTTGCTATTTTTTGGACTTTTAGGAGTTGAGTCTTGACTCGACTGGCTCGGTTGTTGTGCCGACCTTGTCCCTGATCCTCGCTTTTTCCGCATTCGTTGGACACCATGCCTTGTGTAGGGTATGAATTCACCTTCTGTGTCTTGAGTTTCGCCCTTGTCTTGAATTTCATGCTGTTTTTCTTGTGTATCCATGGTATCACCTTTGTCTTGTGTTTCCTCGGAAAGAATGTCGTATCCGGCCGCCACTTTTTAAGGGATTTAAACCAAAAAAAATTGCAACCACTAACCAGTTTAAAAAAATCATTCTATCGATTTTTGGTGGTACAGAAAGCGAAAACTGTCTTTAAAATCCACTTTTATGATGGTTTTCGGACTTGATTTCCCTTCTAAAAAATCCTCCCCTTCAGAAAATAGATGGATCCTATTATAGTTGCCACTACGCATGTACAATGACTGTGTTGGTCACTAATAGAGGAGTTTACAAGATCAGACTGACATGACTGAGGACGTCATCGTATACCAAAAAATGCCTGATTTTTCATAAAATAAATATCCTGGAATAATTTGAAGTATATGTCCATCATCATCCATATGTTATCCACCTTACCAGGTAGGTAAGATTACATTATTGGTTATATTTAATGAAAAATAGTGGCGGCCAGATACGACATTTAAAGACTGGTTTGAAGGTCGATTGTCTCTATCAGTTGTTTGTGTCGTTTCCACGTTCATGTGCGATATGTCTTCCCTTTCTTCTCTTGCTTGTTTTGGCTCATTCTCCTTGTCTTCTTCGGTTGATTTCCTCTTTCTTGTATATATCTTTCTCGAATGGCGGTTCACTGCCTCATCCCAAAACCCATAAGTGGCTGGGGTTTTGTGGTGGTCGTTCCGTTGTCTTTTTGGTTAGCTTGCTCTTCCTTTCTGCTGTCGCCCTGAACTGCTTCCTTAATTTAATAAGCAGCACCATTTCCCAGAGTCCGGCATTCTCCTGAGGACGATCAGAGCACACTGATCGAAACGTCGAGTTATACCTCCAGTTCTTTTCAGAACTAATTACTACTCAATTGAGAATTTCACATGGTGTCAACGCAATTAGTCTTACTTACATTTCCACAGTAAACTGCCATAAATAAGTGCATCTGTCTATAAGGAAGACATGCTTAGCTTGTTAGGATGACCTAGGAGACAACACAATGTAATTTGAAGGATAACTGTAAAATGAAACGAAACAAACAATAATGAAATGATCTTCTGATTGTTATATGTATTTATTTCTCATTAACTGTTGAAAATACATGTTCATAAATCACAAAGTTTTACAGACGCTGACACACCTCGTAGCAGTAGCACAAGTGTGACACATTTGTATTACCAGGGTTTATTGGTTTGGTTCCAATCTGGATTGAAAGGGGAATTTTGTTTTAAAAGTGTGAAGGTTTAATACTTGTGTCTAGTTATGATATGATGGGCTGTACACAATTACATTTACACTAAATAAGATACATGTATATTCAATATATACTGATTATACTGATGTATATATGTTGGTGTGGTCTCCTTTCAGTTTTTTCTATAAATTGATATTCTTAAACTGTTATTCATAATTAAGGTTCTGCTAATACAACCTCAGCTTAGATGGTGATGATATATGCCTAAGAATTCACAGGGCCTATAAAAATGATGGATAATCAATCATTTATTCAATGTAAAAAGAAACAATAAACATTTTAAGCATTCTCAACGCATGCTAGTAATTGAATGACAAGACATCTTTTACACATTTGGTGCACCATTATGCCTGTGTACTTCAAATGATTTGTATGCTACTGGGCTTGTCACCAGATTCCCAGCGTGCACTTTAAATGATTTCTTTTGCTTAACATGTCCTGCTTTAGACTGGTTGTCATCTTCTATTTTGGATTCTGTTCGTTTCGGGTTGTCTTCTTGATCTCTTTATTCAGATCCTCTTATGCTGTCATTCTCTCCATCTCTCTTTGTGCTCTTTGTATTTTCCTGCAATATTGATTGGGATTCTTCCTCCTCTGATCTGCAGCGCTATCTGTTGCCTCGTCGTCTGTTGTGTATTTATCTGGCTCATGTGTGTTGTCTATATCCTCCTCATCGTTATTGCTTCCAACCTCACTCTTGTTTTCTTCCTCTTCGTGGGTTTGGTAGTCGTGCCATGCAGCGCGGTGTTTGTAGCTGCCGCAGACAAAACATATCCCCCTTGCAGGACAGTCTCTGGCTAGATGATCAGTTTGTTGACAGATCTTGCAAGTCCTTGGTTGGCCGCGATAGCGTACAGGCACTGTAAAGCCTGCAACTCTAACGAAGCTTGGTACTGGCTTCTTCAAATTCTTGACGAGGCAACTTCTAACTCCCGTTTCAATGTTTTCGTCGAAATCATAATGCTGGCGTCTTATGTTGGCAATTGGTCCATACTCTGAGAGGACATTGGCTAGTACTTGATCAGACATCTCATAAGGCACCTTGACGTAAACCAATGCTGAATTTTGCACGTTTGCCCTTTCACACTGGATGAGAGTCTGCTGCATGAACACCCCACTGGCCGCAATCTGTACACAGTGGTCTTCAATGTCGAGAGTTACATTGTACCACCTTGTTGTATAATTCGGCGATTCATTTAATTGTTGCTACGGTGTCCAGTTCGTATTCAATGGCTCTATACACTTCCTCTGGCATGACAACATTCTTAAGATGGCGCGTGTTGAATCGAATTGTATTGGGTCCTTTCTGCCCCCTGGTTCCAGCTGGTCGAGCATACATAATGGGGTGGATTCAAGATGGCGTTTCCCCGACCAAGGAAGCCAATCTTGGAAGATCGAAAACCCCCAATATGTGGATTTGCTGGCCAAAGTTCAAAGAAATTGTTCTCAAAATGATCTCAGAACAAGAATAAAACCTGATCTTACAGAAGAGGAGGAAAATTTACCTGATACGCTGGAAAAAAAAGCTGAAAATCTCAGACTTTTCGGGAGCGAAGAGAGAACACGTCTTGCGCCCTCTGACGCTTTTATTTATTTATTTATTTATTTATTTATTCATTTATTTATTTATTTATTTATTTATTTATTGTTTAGGTTTATGTTATTGTGCGATTGTAACAACAACTACTTCCAGCATCCACTTGTTTGGTAAAGTGGCTGGAATGCCGTTATACAACAGTGGACCTGGGTATACAATGCTATAGCTACATCGGTAAAGGGCAAAACTTAAATCAGTCGACATAATCATTATGCAGTGGGAGCTTACATTGTCCCCTATGTCAGATTGCTATTAAATATGACATGACAACCGTAGTAACACTTCTAAGAACGTGTAAATGCAAACATATCCAACTGACATGTTAATCAGCACATCCTTGCACATTGTGTTCATTTCTAGCTTTTACTGATGTGTTGTTCAAGTATTGTAAGCAAACAGGCACTGTGATCACATAGCCATTAATCATTTTGTGATGGTTAAGTTTGCTTTATTACCAGGAAAATGTTCGTGTTTTTATTGCACGCATTGTTTCGATCGATTAATTGTTTGTTAAACTTATATTTCTAGTGAAGAATACGTTTGCAAATAATGTCAAAAGCTTATAAAAAGACATGATATTTGAAAGGATGAAACATTATTTCCAAAGATGAGTTTATAATTTGACAAAGCCTTCCATACAATTGCGAGTTGTTTGTTTATCGACAAATACATATAAAACTACCTTACACGGACATATGGTCTTAGTTCAAAGTGGTCTCATATAGTGCCACCCTGAAAATTCATCCAATGAATATTGCAGACCATCTGAACAGAAGTACCCATCCATTTAGGTAAACATTTGATTGTTTTTCGAAAAATAAGTAGATTTAAAAAAATCTTCCAGCCAACACTAAATGCCATCTCCATACAATTAGACCTTTTCGTGACGGCCTATGACATTTAAAGAAAAATGGTACACAATCGACTCTGTACGGCTGAAGATCAGCCCTGGTGTATAGTCTTGAGTTCCACGCCTCACTTCGTACTCACACAAAACTTGCTATACTTAACCTGGACACGCAAAACCATGGGGGTAGAGCACAGACAAGTGATAGCTGCCGAACATCACCCCATAGCGTCAGAAAACTATTAACATTATCATTTAGCAAATCGATACATTTATCCAAAAACATTCGTATTTGTGATCCAAGTCTTCTATTCTCAATAAATGGCTTATTTACAATATTTGTTTGTCCATATTACTGTATTCTGAATACATAATAACATGTATAATCTGTCGACTATATTCAAAGAAGAACTGATCGGAAGACTTCAATTGCCCCGTGGCAAGAAATACAGAGAGAGTCTTGGGCACCCACTCGACCTTAGCCAAGTGCGTGAACATTGCACTGAATATTATGCAGACAAGACCCCGAGGACAATAGTGCCTCAGCCAAAGTGTAGGCCTATGCCAGTACAACAACTGTAGTGCCGTATTATTAGGCAGAAAGCGATTATTTTTAGAAACCTTTCTTATATTTTGAAAGAAGGGATCTGCAAAATAAATAAATCACGCATATAGTTTACATGAACCTTGTTTCGTTGATAAAAAATACGTTTTTTGTTTTAAATATTGATTAGAAAAATGTTTGTGTTGTGTATTATGTGTAATTTAAGTGAAGTGATTTAGTTATATTTAAACGAGTGTATTTAAATGCTAGTTTGTATTATTAGTAGGGTTTCGGCCTGGTTGCCGAAACCCTATTGTTTTCGTTCGATTATTTTTCTTCTTGTTTCCGCCAAAAACCCATAGGTTTAACCCCACTGAGCATCGTCACATCAATAAATAATAAAAAATAATAAAACTTAAATTTATATAGCGCATATAGCAAAGGCCTCAATGCGCTTTACAACAGACCACACTCTAAGGGCACAAATTTAAGATACAATGAGTAGCAGAATTTCATAGCATCAGATTAAAAAACCACATCTTAAAAAGTACACATCTTACATCTACAAAACAAGTTTTAAAATTTAAATATACACGAGATAAAAGAACAGAACTGATAACTGATAAAAATTCCGCAGACAATATACAGAACGGAACTGATAAAAATCCGCAGACTATATACAGAACGGATTTTAAACACCATACGCATCTTTAAAAAGGTGAGTCTTTATGCGAGCTTTGAATTGAGTTAACGTTGTAGAACTACGAATGGCAAGCGGAAGGCGGTTCCAAAGTCTTGGCGCAGACACAGAAAAGCTCCTGCCGTATGTTACCGATTTTGTGGGTACCTCTTGAAGTAAGTGCTGAAAAGATGTTCTGAGACACCGAGATGGTTCGTAAGTCTTGATAAGCTCCGTGATATATGTTGGAGCTAAACCATTCAGTGCCTTGAATGTTAACAGCATGACTTTGTACACAATTCTGTGTCGCACTGGTAGCCAGTGAAGACGAAACATAACAGGTGTAATATGATCATGTTTTCTGCTCATGGTGACGACTCTCGCAGCCATGTTCTGAACTCTTTGAAGCTTATTGAGTTCTTTATCTGGTAACCCGTAGAGAATGCCATTGCAGTTGTCAATCCTAGAAATAGCAAAGGCGTGTACTAGTTTGTCAGTGTTTTTAGCTATGCCACAACCCGTAACGCGAGCCTTGTGACAACTCGACCTAAACTCGACATCACTTCGCATGTTCACATAAAATACTAAATATACACCATATGAAAGCTCGTAATGTGACTCAGTTTCTAAAACCGATGACGTCATTAATACGTCTGTAATTTTTTCTATGAACATTTCAGTGTAATGTTCGGGACGTATAACGTTAGCTTGGCGAGAATTTTGTACACGGGAACAAGTGTCGGGGGCGAAGATTTTTGGCGAGAACGCATACACTTTGTACACGGGGCGAAGAGGTGTATGCGAGAAATAGAACCGACGCATTACATTGAACGTTACATGCAAAACATTCACACTAAACTGAAGCATTCAATTGCATAAAGAATATGCTTCCCAATTTATTGCAGTTTTTTTTTACTAGTGTAACAATATCTGTACACTGTAAAAAAACAAAAAAACAAGTACATTTACAGCAAAATGTAGGCAACTCTATTTCCAACAATTTGCTGTTTTATAGTTTTACATAACATGTGTGTTAAACCCTCTATGGTTAAACTGATTTACACAATTTCTGTAAACGCTTAATAATGAAACTGCAGTACGTTTCCATATTTGTTTGTTTTACCCATTCTGATTCTCTTTTTCGGCCCACAAAGAATATAGCCAAACAAATACACAGATAATACTACAAACAATAATGTGAACTTATCGTGTATTTACACCCAGTTAATAATAATAATAATAATAATAAAGATTTTTAGCGCGCACATATCCACCCTGCTGGGCGCTCAAGGCGCGGAAACAAAGAAAAAAACATTAATACAAACAATATACAATGATAGCATAGGGAAACAAATATTATGTACCGAGATACATGTACCTACAATGCAATTACAAATAACTTTATACATCATCTTTAAAGAGTTGTGATATAAGATGAGTTTTAAGCATCGACTTGAATCTGGTTATACTATGACAAGATTTGAGTTTAGTTGGAAGACGATTCCAGAGTCTCGGAGCTGCGACAGAAAACGACCTATCACCCCAGTTCCGTTTTGAAGTTGGTTCCTTTAGGAGTGACATGTTGCTGGAGCGCAAATTGCGTGATGGAGTGTAGACTTTAAGCAGTTCAGAAATATAAATTGGAGCAATGTTATTAAAAGATTTGTGAACAATTAGCATAAGTTTAAAAACAATTCTCTGTGAAACAGGAAGCCAGTGCAGTTTTTTCAAGATTGGCGTGATATGGCATGACTTTCTGGACAAAGTCACAACACGAGCTGCTGTGTTTTGTATGTGCTGACGACGAGATATTTGATTCTGCGGGAGACCGTAAAGGAGAGCATTCCCGTTATCGAGCCGTGATGTGACAAACGCATGTATAATTTGTTCAGCAGCACTTTTATTCAAGTATTTCCTAATTCGGCTTATATTTCTGATATGAAATGATGATATGCGAACAATGTTGGAGATATGTGGTTTTAAAGTCATTGTCGAGTCAAATATAACACCCAAATTACGTGCATGTAATGAGGGGGTTATCTGCGAGTCACCAATTGTAATAAATGGAAGAGAAACTTTAGACAATTGCTAACGTGATCCAAATAGAACAAATTCTGTTTTTTCATCGTTCAATTTCAGGAAGTTTTGTGTCATCCAACTTCGAATCTCTTGAATACATTTCTCCAGTGTTTTAATGCAGGAATCGGCAGGTTCTTGAGAAGATTTAAAAGTAATGTAAAGCTGCGTGTCATCAGCGTAAACATGGTAATTTAAATTATACTTCAAAATGATATCACGAACTGGAAAGGTATAAACAGTAAACCACTGTGGGCCGAATACAGAGCCTTGGGGTACAGAATAGTCAAGAATAACAGGCTCGGAGATAGCGTTACCAATACAAATATGCTGAGGCCTATTTAAAAGGTAGGACTTACACCAATCCAGGGCTGTGTCCTGTATTCCAAGATGATATTGAAGGCGGGAGAGAAGGATTTTATGATCGACCGTGTCAAATGCGGCGCTTAAGTCTAACAAAACTAATGCAGTGATTTTCCCCTCATCCATGGCAGATAAAATGTCATTGTTGACGCGAAGAAGAGCAGTTTCCGTTCCATGAAATGGTTTGTAGGCTGACTGAAATGTGTCCGACAGGTTATTAGCACGAACATGGTCAGAGATCCGTGATGAAACAACTCGCTCGATTGTTTTTCCAAGGTACTTTAAATTCGCTACTGGTCGGTAATTTTGAAAACTTCCTTGTCCAAATTGGGTTTCTTTAGAGTGGTTTAACATGAGCAACCTTCTGGCTATTAGGGAAACAACCGGAAGAAAGATATCTGTTTACAATAATTGTGATGTACTTAGCAAACACATCAATATTTTTGTTTTATTAGCGAAGTTGGCACTGGATCAAGTTCACATGATTTTGATGGCGATTTCATGATGAGTTTCTTGATCTCCGTAACACTAGTAGGCTCAAACATGGACAGTCTACATTGTGGATCCTTGCGTGATGGTGTTTGTGATAGAATGGCAGGTACTGAGGGAAAAGAACGACGGATATTCTCAATTTTTGTGACAAAAAAGTTTGAAAAAGCATTTGCGAGGTCCTGATCGGAGTGTGTAAATGGAAGCACTGGAGCTTTGGGTTTATGAAGCAGCTTTTCAACAATGTTAAAGAGTTTTTTCTGATCACCAGAGCTATCTTCCACAAGAGATGAGTAGTGAGTTATTTTTGCCTGGTTAGTCATGTTCTTCACAATATCACGTTGGTTACAGTATTCTTGCCGATGTACTCCAAGTTTCCCATTGTCACGCCATCTTCGCTCAAGTTGACGGCGGATTTTCCTTGCAGCACGGATATCATCATTGAACCAGGGGGATTCAGATTGTAGTTTAACAGTTCGAGTTTTTTGCGGAGCATGATCATCCAAGATGTTACGGACAGTAGATTCAAATAGACTGACACAAGAATCCAGCTCACCATCTTCAAGGTTTACATTTTCCAGTTGAGATTCAACATCATGACATAAATTTTTTATATTTACTTTTTTCCAGTGGCGAGTAGTTACAGAAATGGTAGGTATGTGAGGTTTTTTAAGGTTCAAATTTACCATGATTGCATAATGATCAGATAAGCCAGGATGAATAGTTATATTCGAGATAAGAGGTGAAGTATTTTCACGCGTTATCATGAGGTCAAGACAGTGACCATACCGATGAGTGGGTGCTGTGATGTGCTGTATAAGTCCATGAGCAGAGAGCAGATCTTTAAACTGATTTGCATAATTGTTTGAAATAATGTCCATGTGAATGTTAAAATCGCCGGTTAAAATAATGTCAGATGGGTGTAAGAGATAATCAACAATTAATTTTTCAAATTCCTGCAGAAAACTGGAGAAGTTTACATGTTTACCATCAACATCCCTTTCTGGTCGATAAATATTAACAAGGCGAACAGATCTAGAGTTGCACGTTACCTCAGCATGCAGAGATTCAAATGTTAGGTAGTCAACGTTAACACTTTTCATGCTGACAGAAATACTGGACCTAAAGAGTAGTGCAACCCCTCCACCGGCCTTTACTTGTCTGGGGATATGATGGAGAGAGTAGCCAGCAGGAGTACACTCACGGGGTAGCAGGTCATCATCAGGTTTAAACCATGTCTCGGTTATGGCAACAAGATCCAAATTGTTTTGAAGTACAAAGTCAACAAATTCATCCGATTTGTTACATATGGATTGAGTATTCAAGACACAGAGCTGAAGTTTAGACTCATCGTGAACATTTGGAGTTGAAGTTATGCCAATGTCGCTTGTTGATGTGGTTGAGTTCACTGCTGGGGTTGGTAAGGCTGGAGTTCTAGTTGTGTAAGTCTGTCCATTCTACGGCGACCAGCTTTTTTACCTCTATGTGTGCGGCGGTATGTTTGGGGTTGATTAGCAAGTATTCCAAGACAGTTCAATTGACTTAATGCTGAATAAGATAAAGCTACATCAGTACATGGAGCATCGCGAAGATTGAGTAGTTCATTGCGGCTGTAGGAAATTTTATGGAGCTGAGTGGCGTTTGTGGGTGTGTTGATCAGTGTTTCAGGTCCAGGGTTTGGGTTTATGTCACCAGAAATTAAAAGTTCCAGGTGAAAGGTGGCAGATGAATTATCATAGTATGATATAGGACGTCTCAAGAATTTAAGATGGCGGATTTTAGTTGAACAATCTGTAGGTTGCATCTTGTAGCCATCTATTGATGAGTCATTGAGACACAATGGTCTGGATAGCAGGAGTAGAATAAACAGGATGTGGACCTCCATTGTCTGATCACAAAGTTGTTGATCCAAACAAAAGGCTTGTGGTCAAGCTACAGGTTATAATCTCTAGCTACAGGTTATAATCTAAATCAGAGTTGACTGCACAAATTAAATGAAGATCCAAAATGTGTATACACTCAACAGTAAAAAAATTCTGCACAGACAGACAAAAAAACAACAACAGTTTTTCACTTATTATAAGAAAACAAATGTACAAATACTCACATAAAACGTCCAGTAGATTCCAGGTGTAATAAGAAATCCACTAGTATAAAAATTAAGACAAACTTGTAGCTACAAAACACTTACTTAGCACAAAAACTGGAGAGCTGTTATGAGTGGCTGCTTGTAAGGCGCTCAGTCACACATGTGATTTTAGCCATTTTACGGAGCCCCTAAAGGGACAGGTAAAGAAAAAAGAAATGTATTTTGTTTCCTCGAAATAACATTTCATTCCCTCAAAATAATGTTTCATTCCCTCAAATTATTATTTCGGTCCCTCAAAATCTTTTTGTTACCTCGAATTAGTATTTCGTTCCTTCAAAATATATATTATTTCGTTCGAACGAAATATAGTATTTTGAGGGAACGAAATCCCACGAAATATAGTATTTCGAGGTAACGAAATCATTTCGTTCCCTCAAAATCATTTCGTTCCCCCAAAATCATTTTGTTACCACAAATTAATATTTCGTCACCTCGAAATAATTTAGCTAGTACGGAACACTTGATGTGCCATTTGATTTATCGGGATATGAAAACTACATTTAGTGTACCTTTGCGAGGTCGCTGTAATTCCGAGATAATTAAATATTAATTTGTGGTAACGAAATGATTTCGAGGGAATGAAATGATTTTGAGGGAACGAAATGATTTCGAGGGAACAAAATGATTTCGAGGGAACGAAATGATTTCGAGAGAATGAAATGATTTAGAGGGAACAAAATGATTTAGGGGGAACGAAATGATTTTGTTACCTCTCGTTCCCTCGAAATTATTTCGTTACCTCAAAATATTATTTCGTTCAAACGAAATATAGTATTTCGAGAGAACGAAATCATTTCGTTACCAACAAAATGATTTCGAGGGAACGAAATGATTTAGAGGGAACAAAATGATTTCGAGGAAATGAAGTGATTTTGTTACCTCTCGTTCCCTCGGAATCCTTTCGTTGCCTCAAAATATTATTTCGTTCAAACGAAATATAGTATTTCGAGAGAACGAAATCATTTTGTTACCACGAATTAATATTTCGTTACCTCAAAATAATTTAGCTGGTACATAGCACTTGATATGCCCATTGATTTATCAGGATATGCAAACTGTTTAGTGTGGCCTTTCCTAGGTTGCTCTAATACTGAGAGCATATCAAGGGCTCCGTACCAGCTAAATTATTTCGAGGTAATATTTGTTGTAAAGAAATGATTTCGAGTGAATTAAATTATTTCGTTACCTCGAAATATTTTATTTCGTTCCCTCGAAATACTATATTTCGTTCAAACAAAATAATATTTTAAGGTAACGATATGATTTCGAGGGAACGAAATACTATTTCGAGGTAACGAAATGATTTCGAGAGAACGAAACAATACTTCGAGGGAATGAAATGTTATTTCGAAGGACAATTTTTTTTTTTTTTACCTGTCCCATTTTTTCTTTACCTGTTCCTTTAAGAGCTACGTACCATTTTGTACTGTTGGGCTAATATAATACTGCACAGATAATACTGGAAACAATACTGTCAACTTATCATGTAATTACGTGGACCCTATGTGAGTCGAGTTGTCACAATGGTCAAGTTTTCTCGTGGGTCGAGCTGTCCGTGTCGAGTTGTCATAAGGGTCGAGTTGTCTTAACCCCGTGACAAGCAGTCATAAGACAACTCGACCCTTATGACAACTCGACAATATCTCAACACTGTGAATTAACACAATCCCAACACTGTAAATTATAGTGTAATTTAAATACGTATTTCACTTTGAATAGGCAGTATGGTATGATTTACTGGATAGTTTGTGCTTGTGAAAGTGTATCTAAGTAGTCATGGTTGTACAAATCGGTGATTTTTGGAGAACGCATATACTTTGTAATTATTATTATTTTGCATAAAAATCTTGTTTTCCTTTCTGCCGGTTACACCTCAAGTCAAGCTACAGTGGAGAAAGCTCCAGTGAACTTTGACCTGGCTAAGAATGTTAGGGTGATACCACGAAGATGTTGAACCTTTTTTTCTGTCATTTGAGAAATTAGCCAAAAGTCTAAACTAACCAGAGAAATATTGGCCCTTACTACAGTTAAGGCAGCCATTCTTAATACATATCAGCTAGTCGCTGAGGCTTACAGGCAGAAGTTCAGAAGAATGACAAGGCTGGGAACCCAGACCTATTACGAATTTGCAAGACAGAAAGAGTTAACATTCAATATGTGGTACCGTTCTCTAAAAATAGAAAATCATTTTGAGGAATTAAAAAAAGGTTATCCTCAAGAAGTAATTTATTAACAGTGTTAGAACTCACCAAGAAGAACATAAGGTACAGTCAAGAATAGACATCCTCTGAGTGCTACAAATCGCCGTCCAGAAAAGAGAGGACTGCTGTTGGGAGGTGTAAGTAACTTGAAGTTGTAAGCCACTTTAATTGTAATTTAGAAAATTTACGATCATTGTATTAAGCTTTATTCAAACTCTGTAATGACAAGAGATACTGGGAAGAATGATGGGAAGAGCTTTACCCCGGTATGTGACCACTGTCATAGGACAGGTTACACTAAATCAAGATGCTGGTGTATTAATGCTAAACGGAACAAACTCAGCAAGCCTGTTGCCATTATACGAATCTCCATCGAGAGACATCTGGCGAATTATCATATGTCCCTGTTGGTCAATCAAGTAGATGAAGCTTGTTGTTACTTCATATCAGGGTGAGGTGTCATCGTGTTCATCTGGTGGAGCAGACAAGACAGTTGTCATCCTGCGGGATACTGGGGCGACACAATAATTGATGTTAGAGGATGCTATGTCATTGTGTCCGGATACTTCACCGAATGCGAGTGTTTTGATTCAAGGTATTGACGGAAGTTACATGCCCGTTCCACTCCATATAAGGTAAATTAAAAAGAGTGAGTTGGTCACCGGCCCTGTGGTGGTAGGGATTGTTGCTATGAAAGGTGTTAGTTTTCTGTTAGGAAATGATGTTGCGGGAGGTAAACTGTCAGCATCTCCCGTTGTTTATGATGAACCTGTGGAAGAGCAAGTAACTCACAGCCTAGAGGAGGAATATCCTCTAATTTTCCCGGCATGTGTTGTGACAAGATCCAAGAAAACGATGGAAGAGCAAAATGATGCAGAGTCTATGGCGTTAGAGGATGTGGGGTGTGGCTGGCTGAGACTTTCTTCAAAGATTTGGATAATGAAGATAGTGGTTCTCTGGATGCTAAGTTTAGAAGATCTTCATTGGTAGAAAGGCAACAAGCAGACTCTGGTTTGAGGAATCTCATTGAGACGCTGTGTTCTGAGAAAGAGGCTAAGAGTGTCCCTGGTGCACCCAAGGAGATCCAGTCTGATCAAGGGTCTAATTTTATGTCCGGTGTGTTTCGACAAGTCATTAAAGAAATGGGTATAAAGCAGTTCAAGTCTTCTGCATATCACCCACACTCAAAAGGAACCCTGAAGAGAGATCGCCGGACCCATAAGAACATGATAAGGGCGTATTGTCTCGAGTTCCCAGGACTGGGACAATGGAATGTCATTATTGTTATTTGCCACCATTTGTTCCTCTTAAGCTCATCAAGGAACATTTCTTGGCTTGACTACGTTTCCAACTTTTAAGGAGAGGTTGTCCAAGGCATGTTCTGTGGCCAAGGAGCACTTGAAAACATCTCAACAGGCGATAAAAACCCGAGCCGATAAGAACGCCGAGGTCCGTAATTTCACCCCGGTGATAAGGTGCTAATGCTGTTGCCTCTGCCAGGTAACCCCCTTCAGGCAAAATTCAGTGGGCACTATTGCATCAAAAAGAAACTAAATGATGTCAATTATGTAGTCAGTACCCCTGACAGAAGAAAGAGCCAAATGGTATGCCATGATCTCAAACAGAGCTTTGATAAAATGCTAACCCATCTTCCCGAGAAACAAAGAAAAGATATGGTTGGCCTACTTAAATATCAACTTTGGTGTTCATGATGTAGATATGGGAAATTCAAAACCAATTAAACAACCACCATACAGACTCAATCCTGACAAATTATCTAATGTTCGAGATGAAGTTAAATTCACGCTTGATAATGACATCATAGAACCGAGTCAGAGCAGTAGGAGTTTTCCCATTGTTACTGTACCAAAACCTGATAGATTTTGTATACATGCCGAGTCAATGCAGAAAGTAAGACAGATTCGTATCCTATAATAGAAGACTGCATTGACAAAGTGGGTAATTCTGCATTTGTCAGCAAAATAGATCTGCAGAAGGGACCAACCAAGTCAAAGAAATTTCAGCATTTGTGACCCCATATGGTCTGTTTCAATGTAAAAACATGCCATTCGGGATGAAAAACTCCCCAGCTACGTTTCAAAGATTGATGAGTCAAGTCATTTACGGCTTGAAAATTTGCACTGTGTACATTTGGTGTGCAGTGATAGCTAGGATGACCATCTGAAACATTTGAGTGCATTGTTTGGCAGGTTGGAAAAAGCCAACTTAAAGAAAGGGGAATTTGGCACGGCAAAAGTGACCTATTTAGGTCACGTGGTCGGACAAGGTTCGAGAGGCCAAAGTTCAAGCTATCAAAGATTTTCCTGTACCCACTACCAAGAAATAAATATTAAGATTTTTGTGTGTGAGTGGAATTTACAGTTTGTTTGGTCAGAGTCGTGCCAAGACGCATTTGAAAAGGTGAAAGCTGTTTTGGTCGCACCGAACTTCGAAAAGTTGTTCAAGATAGCTACCGATGCTAGTGATATCGGAGTGGGGCTGTTGATGATGATGCAGGGATAGAACGACCTCTCAACTCTTTCTCGAAGAAGTAAAAGAAATTTCAAAAGAAATACTCAACCATTGAAAAAGAAGCGTTGAGTCTGATACTGGCCCTGCAACACTTTGAAGTGTATGTCACAAATGGTACTGGAGAGACAGTCATTTACCAAACCCTAATCCTATTGTGTTTCTTGAGAAGTTCAAGAACCAAAGACTGTTCTGTTAGAGTCTTGTATTACAATCATTTGCTATTAAGATTGTTCACAATAATAATAATAATAATAATTTATTAACTTATATTGCGCAAATTCCATAATGAGATGTTCAAATGCGCATTACAAATTTACAATTACAAATGTACAATACAAATAAAAATATTAAAAAAATTACAATAAAAGCACATCACAGCAATATCAATAGAATGCCATACAAAAAAAATGTGTTTTAAGTAATTGTTTTAAAACAGTCAAACTAGTCGATTTCCGAATATTTAATGGTAAAGCATTCCATAATTTGGGAGCAGCAAACTCAAATGCCCTATCACCCAGTGTGATTTTAGTCCGACACACCGGGTAACTAAGGAGCATGTCGTCCCTGGCACTTCTAAGATTGTATTGAGATGAAGATTTTTTTTTGATAAGTTGGCATAAATATAAGGGAGCAAGACCATTTAAAATCTTATAAGTTATTAACCAAATTTTAAAATCAATCCTGAACCTCACCGGAAGCCAGTGTAAGTCAATGAACAAGGGTGTAATATGACAGTATTTTAAAGCATTACAAACCAATCTAGCGCAAGAATTTTGAACACGTTGCAGCTGGTTAATTTGAATATCAGGCAATCCATAAAGGAGACTGTTACAATAATCCAATCGGCTGGAAATGAAAGAATGAATTAATGTTTTGGTACATTGCCTAGATAAGTACTTCCTGATACGTCTAATATTATGTAAGTAATAAAAGCAGTAGCACAAGTTTTTGTAATATGAGTAGCCATTGTCATGTTTGCATCAAACCAGGCACCAAGATTCCTTACAATGGGGGTAGGGAAACCCTGGACGAACCAACATTAATACCATCAATGTTAACCTTAGCCAATTGTTGACGAGTGCCTAAGATAATAAATTCAGTTTTACCATCGTTTAGCATTAACCCATTACCAAGCATCCATTTGCGCACAACATGTATACAGCCCTCCATTGCAGAAAGTGCCGACGCCTGACTTGATACAGCATTTGGACAAAACGAAAGATAAAGTTGCGTGTCATCAGCATAGCAATGAACATTTGGGAGTTGAGTTTCAATTACTTCAAACAAACTACTAGTATACAAAATGAACAACAAGGGACCTAAACACGAACCCTGGGTACACCCCGTCGAGGTCAAATTTCTGAGACAATTTGCCATGAATGGAGACCTGCTGAGATCTGTTAAACAAATAAGATTTAAACCAAAGGAGAGCAGTCCCATCAATACCAAACTTAGAATGGAGTGTGTTCAGTAAAGTTTGATGATTTAAGGTATCAAAAGCTGAACTTAAATCAAGTAAAACTAATAAAGTAACACGTTGCTTATTCATAGCCATTAAAAGATCGTTTTTAACCTTTAATAAAGCAGTCTCGGTACTATGATACCTACGATAAGCCGATTGTGCAATCGGATATAAACCTTTCAGGGATAAATGTGACTGAAGTTGAAGTGCCACAGCCTTTTCCACCAGTTTAGAAATGAATTGCAGATTACTGACAGGCCTAAAATTTTCAATCTGTAAATCAAGACCAGGCTTTTTTAACAAAGGTAAAACCACTGCTGATTTCCAGCATGTTGGAAAGTGACCCATACATAAGGATGAATTAACTAAACTAGTTATAACAGGCAAAAGTACGTCTAAGGAGCCAATAAGTAACCTCATAGGAATAGGGTCAAGGACACAACATTTCTTACTTGAGCCTAAAATGAGATTACGAACATCGTCTTCAGAAAGTTTACTAAAAACAGTTAATGTATCGGCATCATCAACTAATGAAGGTATGGGTAAGGGGGCAACTAGCCGAGGTGAGCAGATCTCATTGCGCAATCTTAACCTGATATTTGAAATTTTATTAACAAAAACATTACCCATCTCATTCGCAAGAGTCAAGTCGTCCGTGTGTGAAGGCAACAAGAAAGACTTGTCAAGCTTTAGCAGAGACCTGCTCACCCTAAACAATTTCCGCTGATCATGGCTGTTTTCGTTAATCAGGTTAGAATAATAATCCCGACGTGCCCTATTCTTCAAGAAGATAACATTATTTCTATTCAACTTAAACAAGTCAAAATCGTGCTTAAGCCCAGTTGCTCTCCATCTGCGTTCAAATTTCCTACGCAACTTTTTTGCCGTTCTGATCTCATCGTTAAACCATGGAACACAAGGCCGAGCAATGATAATTTTTTTTACAACAGGTGCATGACGATGAACAATGGAACTAAGGATATTATTATATGAAGCGGCAAAACGATCAACATCACCAGATTTACTCATGACTAAATCTCCATTACACAAATCAGATGAAAAAATTTCAGTTTTGAACATTTCCATATCAACAGAATTAATCTTTCTGTAAGAAACCTCTTTCACAGATAGATCGGGTTTGTTTAAATTTAGTTTACACAAAATGGAATAATGGTCCGAAAATAAATAATCAATAACAGGTTTACTTTCAATTATAGACTCTGACTTACGAGTAATGATTAAATCTAATGTATGACCTAAAACATGAGTGGGTTGATCAACAAACCGTTCTGATCTCATCGTTAAACCATGGAACACAAGGCCGAGCAATGATAATTTTTTTTACAACAGGTGCATGACGATGAACAATGGAACTAAGGATATTATTATATGAAGCGGCAAAACGATCAACATCACCAGATTTACTCATGACTAAATCTCCATTACACAAATCAGATGAAAAAATTTCAGTTTTGAACATTTCCATATCAACAGAATTAATCTTTCTGTAAGAAACCTCTTTCACAGATAGATCGGGTTTGTTTAAATTTAGTTTACACAAAATGGAATAATGGTCCGAAAATAAATAATCAATAACAGGTTTACTTTCAATTATAGACTCTGACTTACGAGTAATGATTAAATCTAATGTATGACCTAAAACATGAGTGGGTTGATCAACAAACTGTTCAAGGTTCAATGATTCTAATAAATCAGAAAAACATATCACATCATGGTTCTCAACATCATCAACATGAATGTTGAAATCACCGGTAATTATCAGTGGCGCACTAGACAATAAAACAGTTTCAAGGTAATGGAACAAAAACAATGTGATTGCAGATGCATTATCCTGAGTTTAAGATATGAGGTATATTAATTTTATTTTCAGTTCATGACAAGCGGATTGTCATGTATTGCTTTGTAAATGAAGTTATAAGTGAACCTTTTTATATAAAGACATAATTGGATAACTCATATCTCTAATGTACTGTAAACTTTAAGAGATTGAAGTATATACAGATATACGCTAGACGAACATTTTCCTTTGTAAAATATTCTTCTCCAATGGAGGGAGGTGTTATTTAAGTAGCCTAGAACTTTCTTTCAGTAATTAAACTTGCGTGGGAAAGTTTGTTGAACTTTCGTTTAATAATAAAACGTGCGTAGAGAAGTTTCTGTAACTTTCTTTAAGTAATATTATAAAGATGTATGCACGTAAGTTCAGATTTTGCTAGAAGGATGATTTTCGTATAGAAGTGGGAAACATTTGGTGTAGCAGTAGGATAAGAATGGATAAGAAGTGCGTGTGTAATAGTCCATGGCCTACGGACCGAAACCCTCCCCCTGGGGATTTTCGGAGACTACTTTTTTTGGGCAGCCTATTGTATGCCATTGCAATATCTGCTTGTCTGCCAACATTAAAAATTGGTGGCTTAAGGATTGGGTGCGGGGTGAAATTTAACCCCCCCCCCCCCCTCCCCCAACGCACATCACATGTATGTAGTTCGGCTCTATGTGTCTTCCCCATGATGGATTGAGTATTTGGAAAATGATCTAGGAATAATACATTGGTATTTAAGGTGCTCCTTTCCTCCTCGGCCTCCCGGCCCCTACCCCCCAAAAAAACCAAAAAAACAAAAACAAAAACAAAAAATAATAATGTAACGCAAATGAGCTATGGCTTGCACATGGCGAAGGGCAAACTACGGAGGGCGGTGAAGTATTTGGTGCTGTGGGCATGCAATGTGCGCACGATCTTGGTTGGATCTTGTCTGAGACAGAAGTGCCAAGTACTTCCTCCAGTACAGGAGGCTACAGTAAGTGTGCACTACTTCGAATTGAGCGTGGGCCACTGAAAGGAACAGCAGGAATATGGGGTGGGACCACAGTGTGAAACCAAGGGAGGAACTCTGGATTAGTTTATGGTCCGTAAAGGCACTCGTATCTTGGAGGCTACAAGCAGGGAGGATCCAAGCTGGGAGGGTACACCAGTACCTGAGAGGCTACATGTAGTTGGAGCAAGGGCGCAGCATGAGGCTGCACCAAATTAGAATAGCATTAGGTAATTCAGGTTGCGCGAGATCCTGGGGAATGAGGGTACTAGGTTAATTAACTGATAGGCAAACACACAGAGCTTCTGACGTAGTGATTCATTTACTAATAAAACTCTACATCATAATTCCTTATATACACTTTTGTCCTGTCCATGGTTTGTCCCCCTCGGAGGTGAGAGAGTCGTGTGCATTTGGTGGTACATTTCCGCGCAACAGGCCTACATCACCAGTCTTGGTTTTTCTGAAGGGAGTACCGCACTCAACTGGGTGACCACCGGGGAATTATCAGTCCGGGGTATTTGGCAAATCCGTCATAAATGGTGACAGGAGTGGGATAAATGCACTCGACTTAACACTGGACAACATAATCTTACAAAATCAAAAAGGGACAACAAAGTAGCCTCAACTATGGAGGACACAAAAGAGGACACAACAAGGGGGACACAAAAGAGATCGACACCGCTAGGTGCAAGGAAAAGAAGACCAATTACAGCATTCATTCCCTCATTCTAGAATGAAGTTAAGGATCTGGAACAAGAGCTGGAAATCCAGAGGCCACAGCAGAGACTAACTAGACTAGAAGCCAAAGGAAGGAAAGGAGACTAACTTTCGACAATGGACGTAGATCAATAGATGAAGGAGACTCACCAGAAAAACTCAGGGTGGACTCTGGGCGCCTCGAGCCTTATGACTACTTATCTGGTACTCCAGCACCAGGTACTGATGGAGGCCCTTGGACCCCTCCTACAGGAATATTAAAAAAGAACAGGACGTGTACGCCACAGTCACATTCAACTTTGATTGAGGAGGATACAAAACCTCTAACGAAGGACTCTCCTGTGCGAGAGGAAGGAACTGCCGAGGATAGTGAAAAAGGATGTTCCTGGAAGCCTCAGGAAAGAGGAGTCTGTTGGAAACAAGCAACAAATTGCAGAGAAATTATGGGGGTCGGGACGACCCCGGATTGTACCAGACCAATTCAAAGGGAAGGAGCCCTGGGAAGACTACCGGTACCTGGAACACTTTGAATCCTGCAAAATCGCGAATGCTTGGGACGACGAGAAGGCGGCAGCATTTCTCGCTGCGAGCCTCAAGGGCCAGACACTAAAGGTGCTACTTAATCGAGGAGAGGATGGAAAAAGAAAACAATACAGGGAGTCACTTGACTTGCTGAATGCTCGCTTTGGACCCAGACAGAAGGTGGAGAACTTCTTAATGGAGTTGAGGAAACACAGACAAGGTGCGAAAGAAACCATTCAGGAGCTGGGTCAGATCAGGCGATCAGTGAACTGACAGCATTAGCATACCCCGAGTTTGCGCGAGGTCATTTTTCAGATGCGATTGCTAGCCAGTCGATCCGTGAGGATCTTCAGAGCTTCAAGGCTTCAAACAATTTCGAAAGGATAAGAGGCTCATATGACAGGTAATAAACGTGAAAAGAAGAAATACAGGATGCAGGATTTGGACAAACAGATACGTGACACTGCGAAGACGCTAGTAGAAGTAGTTTATTATAATTTTGACACAAGTTCTACAAGAGGGAGGGAGGGAGGGAGGGAGCTCACCAGCTCACCAGCGCCCACGTTGTCCAGTTCCTCCTCCTGCACTTCTTCATCTCCAGCCTCTGTCCGTGATATTATTCTACTCATCTCTTCCACCTCAACTTTCGTTAGCCACTGATTATGTTTGATTTGTTTTACCTGGTCGGCAAGCCGCTGTTCGCTTATTTCAAACATGCCTTTATCCTGCCATATGTTAATCATTCTCCTTCTGTACCCTCTGTTCTCTGGCTTGCTCCTTATAAAACATTCCATTGTAATTCTGTTATCGTCCTTACTCCACTTTCTCCTGTTTACAGCACGAATTCTGTTATTGTTCTGAGCAGTGTGTATACGATCTGGCGGTACCTGCTCAAGCATACCGACCAGAACGGGCGATGGACTTCCTCTTTGAGAGTTCGTCGCTGATTCACCGTTGAGTTGATGCTGCATAGCATTCATTATTATCATCACAAAATTGTGAGAAAATTTGTATTGTTTCAGGGGAAATTACATGCAAAAGCGATGTCTATTTCAATTATTATTATTATTATTATTATTATTATTATTAATTATTATTATTATTATTATTATTATTATTATTATTATTATTATTATTATTATTATTATTATTATTATTATTATTATTATTATTATTATTATTATTATTATTATTATTATTATTATTATTATTATTATTATTATTATTATTATTATTATTATTATTATTATTATTATTATTATTATTATTATTATTATTATTATTATTATTATTGTTATTGTTATTGTTATTGTTATTGTTATTATTGTTGTTGTTGTTGTTGTTGTTGTTGTTGTTATTAACATGCTACATGCTCTTTGCTAAAGTGAAGGATTTTGGAGGATTGAGGTTATTAGGCATACTTGCCTTTCCATGGTACAGGTACATCCATGTTTGTTGTAGTGATTGCAAGGTCAGTACTTGGGTCAGTGGACACTGTTTATTGCTCCATGCATGCAGGGAGGGTCCCTGGCCATGTACATGTATCACACATTAGAAACACATGTGTGCATACATGTCACGTGCTTGCTTTACTACTGAAGGATTCAGGTTATGTGTAAGCTCTCTATGGTGTAAGCAAGTGGGCCTAGGGAGTTAGGGTTAAGGCGTCTTAAGTGACAACAATTTATGACAACAAAATTGCAAGATAACAGGTCTGATACTTTATGATTTGTAACTGCTCTTTTATTATTCATATACATGTATAACAGTATTCTTTTGGAGGGTTACAATATTGCCAAGATCTATTGCCATTTTGACAGGTTCACCAATGTCAAGATCAGGGCAATTATTTAAAAATGAAGTAATTAAGAAAATAATTGTTTTTACAGAAATTCAACTTTACTCACTTTTCTTCATAAATAGTTCATACTGTACTTAACTTTTGTGTCATCCAAAATGTCAGTCATTGCAACACTGTGGTTATTCTTAAACTTATTTATTTTGTATTTTTAAACCAAGAGTAAACATTGCACCACCTTGAACATGTTTGTATCAAACATTAACAACTAGAGTACACAATAATTTTATTTAGTTGAACGTGGCTTTTATTATTACGATTATGTTAATACAAAGAGAATGTGTGCTGAACAAGAATAAAGGTATGGACATACACTAAATTTAATAGCAGTTTTCAGTATGAAGGCTTCCCAAGTTCCTATTGGTTTGATAAAATTGATATTTGATAATTCTGATGGATGGAGCGAATTGGTTTTCGGGCGAAACAGCGGCAGGTTAACTTAAATTAACTAGAAAAACGCGAAACAGAATTTAAATGAAATATGGCAAGGTCACCAATAACATTAAATACAAATTGCGGCTTGCGAATTTGAAATTATCTTTTAATATTCATCAAATAGGCCTATCAAGAAAAATCATAACTCCTGAACAAAGAAAAGATACAATCATCATTTGTTCATGATTGTAATAACAATGAAATATCTAGCATTAATCTCAACGAAATTATTTTGCTTTCTGGGCCAAAACAGGACATTTAAATTTAACGTATTCTAAATATTTTGAATCAGAAATTGATGTTATAATACAAATTTTTGGATAATTTCAAAAAATATAATTGTGACGTCATAAATGATAATTTCATTGAACAAGAAGTTCACGTAAACACCTTGTGTTTGTACCAACAAACACTTAAGCTCTAGTTTTATTTTAGGTGTTCGTGCGACAGCGCGTTTTTTTTCTTCTCCTCGATGAGACTTTAAAATTTCAAAAAGTCATATCTCATGAACCACAGAAGATATTATCACAATTGTTTGCATCATCTTAAACATCTTAAATTATGTCACATTTCTTTCACAGACATAACCCCAATCTGACGTCTCCTTCCGGTCGAAACTGGAAGTTTAAGTGAAAATATTGCTATTCCCTATGTATTATGTACAGCCATTTCGCGTGTGCACGGCCTTTGTGTACACACACAGTTCACGAGGCATAAATAGACTCAAGTCAAGGCGCACGCCGAACTAAATCCCACTTTCCCTTTTACAGCCGTATAGCCTCTTGTCCAGTCGCACGTTAGTAACATAACTGTTCAGCATAGCACATTAAATGTAATTTAATTTATGAACAATCATATCTCCTGAACTAAAGTAGGTACTAACGTTATATTTTTCATGATCATGAGGAAGTATTATTGTGTCAGATATATGACCTTCAAATGATCTGATGTGACCTTTACTTTCCAGTGCAAACAGGAAGTTCATATTCAATACATTCTAGCACAAAATGTATATGTCTTTTGAAGATAAAATTGATACTGTCATGATAAAAGACGTCAGACAATTTAAAAAATTTGATTATGGCGTCATCAATAATCTTTTCATTGAACCGGAAGTTCACCCAAACACCTAGTGTTTGTTAAAAACTTCAGTTCCATTTTTTAGGTGTTTTTCAGGTGCGACAGTACTTCCGGTACTATAACAACTAGCTGTTATAATTGATTCTCGTTTTAGACAAAGAAAAAAGAAAACCCCATAGGCTCAAAGAAATATGGCTAAGAAATGAAAATAAATAAACCCTTGCTACTTGGATACATGTCAGTGGCGTAGCCAATCGTGTCTGTGTGTAAATTCACAAGCTTGTTGGTATTTGTGAGTGACATAATTTGTTGCTTCATTCGAGTTTTGTGTCGGTAAATTTACCCCCCAAAAATGTCCCCCCCCCCCCAACTCTGAAAATCCTGGCTACCCCACTGATACATGTACACTTGTCATTAGACATTTATCTCACTGCGGCCATCTTTGTCAGATTTCCTGTTCACATGTACTGTAGCCGAGGAGTATATAGTTAATATCACCACGATCAACAGGGCATTGAATCAAAGTGCTATTTTTAGATTAACTCAGTGACTAAAAGAATTACCCCACAAGATATGATCATATAAATAACGTTGCTGCTGCATAAATAAGCCAGTAATTTACAGTCACTGTGTTCATCTTGCACTAGAAACCTGCTTCCATGCCCTGTTGAAAGTTTGCTCTGATAATGACCCTTTAACTCATACCAAATAATAAAGTAGTTATATATTACCTCTTCTGATATGATAGAGCTTTCTGTTGTTCACTTTGATTTCAGCAAAATCTTCTTGAAAAACCTGAAGAAAATATAAACAATTAAGCTAACTTGTACTGGTACGAGTTGACCATTTCGACGAGTTGGTTCGGTCAACAGGAAAAAGTACTGCACCCCAACAGTGTACTTTTTTTATTTATTGTAAAACTCATTTGAAATTCACAATACCATAAAACATTTTGGTCTGGAAATTTACAATACATTGTTCAATCCCAAGGCCAAAATTATTATATTTTATGGTAACACTTTTATTCATGTCATAATAAATGTCAGTAGGCAAGTAATCAGTAGCCTATGCAAGATGTTAAATCAATCATGTAGAGAGCGAATTATTATGTACATATCTGTACTGTATCCGTGTACTTTTATGACTCATGTACATGTAAAGTTATTGTTAGCAAAAAATCAAGAAGTTGGGTTCAAAATATTTGCTTACCTGGCTCAATTTTCTTGAATGCCATTCCAGAATGTTTGCCTGGCCGTGATGACATCTTTAATCTGAAGCCTGTTTCAGCTTGTATAACTAAAAGCTTTCGACCTCAAACTAACGTTAGTATAAAGTTTGACGATAAATCTCTATAACAATCCTTAATGGTAGAATGGGCAATGCAAATCTTCGATTCACGAACCGCTGCAGCCTCTGCTAGTGGCAGAATTCTTGACAATATTACATGCACATCCACCGAAAATACATGAGTTGGGCGTACTAATTGTCTTTATTTGAAAATAATGTAAGAAAACAGTACAGTTCGATAGACACCTCAAGTAAACACACGTTAAAAGATAGTCACTTCCGGGTTCATGGTACACACGACTCCCACTGACGACGTCACAGGCATCTGGGAGTTTTTCGCTGGTTTTCTTGACCACTGGCGCTTCAGTATTGATTTCGTATTGCATATGCGATAAGGCTATGCAGGTGCCATGGAAGTGCACCGCCAAAAGCAGGAGCATTGAAAGGTTTTCAAAAACCGAAGAATGGGGCCCATTTTTTCAACTAAATCATATAGATGTGGTGCTCTTAAAATTGAAGTAAATAAATATACAAGGGGAACAATAATGAAAACGGAGATTAATAACATCTTTGTTAACATTCGTTTCAGCTTTACATCCAATCATCTTGCGAAACCATCAATAAAATATGTGCTTTGCTCACACCACTTCGCAGAATCTTGCTTTAAAATAGAACGGGTCAAATAGAATGGGGCCCATTTTTTCACCTAAATCATATAGATGTGGTGCTCTTAAAATTGAAGTAAATAAATATACAAGGGGAACAATAATGAAAACGGAGATTAATAACATCTTTGTTAACATTCGTTTCAGCTTTACATCCAATCATCTTGCGAAACCATCAATAAAATATGTGCTTTGCTCACACCACTTCGCAGAATCTTGCTTTAAAATAGAACGGGTCAAACTACAATTACAAGGCTCAGGTTAGCCGGTTAGAAAATTTCTAAATGGTTAGTGCAGTTTTTTGTTTGTTTGTTCATGTAATAACCAAATGATAAGTTTAATTATATTTTTGTCTTTGATATCTAAAAACAGCAAAAAAAATAATAAAAAATAAAATGTTAAGGTCTAAACATTTTAAGCATTATTGTGGTTCTTTGTAAAAGTAAGGTTTTTCTTCATTCATAAAGGTGACTAGTGACTTTTCCAAAAAATGATTCATGACATCATCACAGATCAAACCGCCCCATCTCAGAAATTGAACCAAACTATTGCTGTTATTTTTTCATGATCATGAAAAAGAATAACTGTGTCATAGAAATGGCCTTCAAATTACCTGATCTGACCTTTACTTCTGTTCCAAACAGGAAGTTAAAATTTAAGACATTCTAACACAAAATTTATAGGTCTTTTGAAAAATGAAATTGATATTGTCATGATAAAAGACGTCAGACGTTTTCAAAAATATGATTACGATGTCATCAATTGGTCACTTGATTGAACCAGAAGTTAACCTGAACCCCTAGTTTTTGTAAAGACAAAAACTTATGTCTAGTTGTTATTATTTTTTCCTGGCTAACTTTCTCTGAGAATTTACTTATTGAACAGAACAATGTATCAACCTGAAATTGGCACAAATATTGGTCACAAAATGTAGATGTGTCTAACACCTTAAAAATCATAAAAACATCATCAGTTCCGGCTGTATGGGCTAAAACAATGGAAATTGACAAGCCAATAACTCCCGAACAAAACGATGTGCAGACTTGTAACTTGGTATTATGTAGATTTACCTCACATTCATAAAAAATCCATTCCTGAAATTTTGACATAAACGCTTTGCAGATGTTTTACTTTCCAAGTTTTTACCAAAACTTGTTGAGTTACAAACATACTTTTTTATTTGTTATTATTATTATTATAATTTTTTTGTTATATCTTTTTTTTAATATTTTGATGGACAATATAGACAGGGTATAAAACAAACGGTTTGAAAACTTTGAAAACTGCGCTAATTTGATTGATTTGACACGGTGGCACCATATTCCTAATCAACACACCCTATGGTGTGGATTGCCTCGTATGGAGCGCTTTAAATGTGTTATTTAAAATTGGGATTTGGAATTCCATATATGACTGATCCAGCATATTGCAATTTAGTAACTCTTCAGTCCTGTGTGAAACGGTAGCAGGCATGAAATGTACATATACATCGTAAGTAGTTTCTCTTTGGGCTCTACTGAACTGATGTTATTTTCAAGCCACCTGATTCTAAATATGATATATGGAGCGTTCAAGCAGTTAGTATTGCACTATGTTTATTACGTTTTCCTTCTTGCGAGGCATGTCAAGTATTGCTAAGTTATGAAATCCCTTAATTACACGCCGGTAGTGGCAGTGTATAAATGAAGTGATTTACAGTCGTGTTCTCAACAAAACACAGGGTTTAGACAATCAATCTTGCCTGACATTGCCAATCTTTCCCAGAACTTGGTTTATAATATTTCCCATAATGTTTCTTAATTTCCACTCGATGGTCTCCAAACTTGGTAAAAACCAATAATCAACATCTTTATTTTTCCCCCAAATGCCTCGCTCATGTCAGCCCAAACATACTGGTTATAATAGAATGAAGCACCGGGAAAAATACCATTCAAGAATAAGAATTATCATACGATAATGAAGAGTATGATTTCAATACGGATATTTTATACGGAAAATTATGTTTGTGTTTGTTTTGTTTATGCACAGGCAAATATTACTTAATTAACTGTGCAACCACTGGATGATTTGAATACCCATTACAGATCTAAACGGATTACATTTTCCCTAATTTTAGACATTATTTGTGTTTTGCACCCAAAATCAAAACCAATTGGGATGTTGTTTTTCACACTACCGTTTGTGTAGGCCTATATTCGGGAATGGTACCTTTAATGGGGATATATAATATGTTACCTCTGTAGGCCTATACACTTTGAATATACCCCAAGGGGGCGTGTCGTATAGAGTAACACAGTGTGTAAGTAAATTACCTTACTTGCGTTCAACAGCAGAAATGGCTCTCTCAAAGTGCCAAGCCGCGTCGAAAATGAGTGTATCGATATACTAGTATCTTATACCCACCATCTAACCGGTTAATTTGTCAGGTACCCTAGATATTTTAATATGTAATAGATATTACAAGAGGTTAGTACTAGCTTCCGAGACAAGGTTATCATTCATGAAGGTGACTTACACGTATAATAAATACCTCATGTGAATCATCCCACGGATATTTTTTATTTTTTTTTTAAGGTTTGTTTGGTTGTATGAGAAAACTCCGAAACTGAAATTTGGAATATACATTTGTGACATGTCCTCGCATGGTCTGCATTTATGGAAAAATTCTGTGTTTTAAGGTGTTTTGTGTTTACCACATGTATTTATTCTTCGTGGTACATACATGTACTGACCACTTGTTATATTGACCACTTGTTTATTTTTATTTTTATTTTTTTTCATTTAACACAACAAATCACTTTCGTACGATATTCTTAACCGAAGTTACAGATTTCCACAGTTGTAGAGGTCAAACCGAAGGTAAAAAGTTCAACGACCTGTAACTCACAAACCACATGACCAAAAACGCTCAAATTTAAGTTTTTTTTTTTTTTCATACAACCAAACAAACCTAGAAATTAAAATAAATAAATAAATAAATAAATCCGTGAGATTGACCTCGGAAAGTGTGTGATTTGACGTGGAATCACCCATGTATGTCTGTTAATCTGTATTTATTAGGTTGTATGTCCAGTGTCAATCTTGCTTGTTGTTATCAAATCTGTCCATTCGTATTTTAGTTGATCTGTCTGTTTTCACGTCTATATGTATGTTTAACCAAACTGACTATATTTGTATATGTGTGTGTCTTCCTTTGTCTGACAGACATCTAAAGTATCAATACATGTAGCCTAATGCATCATACACTTTGGGCAAATGTTTGTAAATACTATAGTTAAGAATATAGAGATACCAATCTTGCAAAGTTAATCTCAGCTTATTTCGCTCTGTCGTTCAGGAGAAATGCTAAGGAGATCCATTTCAAATTATAATCTGTGTTCACGTTTTCTCGAAAAGGACGTGTCAGACGGAAGAATTATCAACAGTGAACATTGAGAGACCCCAAAACTACAGCTTGTACATAGAGGGAGTTGTCACAACCAAACAGCAATGTGACAGCTAAACCTCGGTTGATCCGTGTAGGCCTACACTGGTATATTGTCTAGTTGTTACTTTTCCATTCGATACGCACACTTGAGTGCAACTATATACATTTTTTTTTAAAATCCAGATTGTAGTAGTGTTCATGTCGCAATTGTACATGTACCGGTATGGCATGTATTAGACCATGGGATGAACACTGAAATTGTTTCAAACCGTGATACCATCTTTTGGACCACGAAATTTGGATGTATAATTGAGGAAATAAATATAAAAATGTCAAAACACGATGTTGCTTGTCATATAAGTTGCACATTATCTCTAAATCTATTTGAATTTGACGACAATTTCGTGATTAGAAAGCTCTGAAATATACGCATTACGTCATCGTTGAGACCCAGAATCCACCAATGAAATTCCGTGTTGATCAGCCTCGTTCATGTATTCCGAAAATAATGTGTGGTAAATACAAGCAAACATGGCGGCATCGCTTGAAATTCAGCCCAGTTTTTGCTGCATTGATTGTTTATAAAGACGAAACAGGGAATATTACAACGCCGACCATTCAAAATGTAAAATCAAACTTTTTTATGTTTTAGAATATCATTCAGATGGATTTGCTGTAAATAAATCTTACAATAACTTATAAAGAATAAAGATTTTGCATTTTATTAATTTACCTAGATGATAGATCAGGACCAGGCATTTTTTTTATTGGGAGGGGGGGGGGGGTCATAAAGCACCCCTCTGTATGTTCCAAAGTCATCGGCCGATTTTCATAAAACTTGGCAGGAATGTTCCTTCCAGCAAAACCTACATGGCGACGTAAAAATAAGTTCCAAAGGTCACCACTAGAAGGTGTGTTTAAGTGTTTTTGCCCAAAATGCGTATTTCTGTAATATTTTCTGTATTCTTTGGAAAAATGTCATAAAGCTTGGCAAATAAAAATAAAAATATCATCGCATTTCCCCTGGGGTCATTGTTGGGGTGCTGTGTAATCCATTATTTCCCAAATTGGAGGCAAAAAACGATAATATACGTTTTTGTCATTTGAAAATCAACATGGATGTCAGCTTTTTGGGGCCTGGAATGCATTTCTGAGGATGAAGTGATATTTCTATATCCTTCCTAGGCATGAAAAGTAAGAAGCATCCATTGAGAAAACTCAATACGTTTTACCCCAACATTACAGAATAAAAAGACAAAATCCAAGATGGCTGTCAGCTGTGGTGGCCATTTTGAATTCCCATAATGCATCTGATATGATAATGTGACAAATACCCATCACATTTCTTAAAAATTTTTTTAAATTAAAAACAAAATGCAAATGAATACACTTAGGGGGCATATTGTGCGACGCCCCCCCCCCCCCCTCATAGGGTTAATCAATATTACAGTAAAGTAATAATAATTAATAATCTTTAAAATGTGCAATTTTACGACATGGCAACAATCATAATTATATTCAGCACCATTCAAACCCCTATGTTCCAAATTTTATGTGGTCCTGTGATAGGGATCACGAAATTTAAAAAAATGTCTCATTTTTAAGTTCATCCCATGGTATGGCTCTCCTGCCTCGTTTATATCTGAATAGCGAAGTATGCAGAGTACCGACACTCTAATCAGGAAGTCATGGGCTTAAGTCCCACTTCAGTAACTGTTTTCACTGGTTACACAACAGAATATATACAAACATTAATCTGGGGGCTTATGAGACAGGGCTTTTTTGTCTTTGTCTGCTTGTCTCTGTGTAATTTTCTCTTTCTTCGAATTTCCATCCAACCCATACAAATATACATATACAAAATAACACAATACATTGAATCCTTGCCTATGCACAGTTCGCATTTCTTCAGGCGGAAAATCATGCTGAGATCTTTTCTTCGTTACACTCACAATTCAAATTATATATACGTGAAGCGATCGGATGTACTTTTGCCGCAAGCCAAATGTTTCCTTCAGGCGTGCTGCGCGGGAAACTTGCGAAATTAAGTCGGTGGCTTGGTTAATAACACTTGATAAATTAACGAGGGACACGCCGTATAGATCACAAATAACCAGTCGTAAGGCACTGATGAATTGCGATGTAATTATACGATGCTTGTGTAGAGAAATGGAAGTTTAATATTGAACTAAGCAGACAGTCACGTATATGGACTATGCCTGTTTTCCCAAAATAAACACAAAAATGTTAAGTATCACAACAGATTTCAAAGAAATTGCTGCATCCTGGTTTATGTGGTTTAAGTTAAGTGGAAACTGAAATATGTAAACTACGGTATCTTGTATAATTAAAGAATACAATGTTGTGAATACATTTACGACTGATTATAATTTTAAAAAATGATTTTATAAGCCAATTTTGTGACACCATGGATATCTTAACCATCAGATAGATAATTGGCATAAGTGGACCGCCCACCAACATAGGGGCTGGTTAGCTCAGTTGGTAGAGCACTCGTACGGTATTCGAGAGGTCGCGGGTTCGAGTCCGGCATCAGCCAGTTTTTCTTTGCTCGCTTCCCGTTTATATAATATTTCAGGTCAGTTTCTTCTTATATATATTTATTCTGTGTACAACCACGTACAACCACGTAACTACTGCCGTTACCCAGGTTGTATGCATCTGACCGGAGCTTGATCCCTGGCTACTCGGCAGATATGGTTTGGCCTCTGACCTGGCCCCATAGAGCAATAGATAATTGGCATAAGTGACGAGAGAGAGAGAGAGAGAGAGAGAGAGAGAGAGAGAGAGAGAGAGAGAGAGAGAGAGAGAGAGAGAGAGAGAGAGAGAGAGAGAGAGAGAGAGAGAGAGAGAGAGAGAGAGAGAGAGAGAGAGAGAGAGAGAGAGAGAGAGAGAGAGAGAGAGAGAGAGAGAGAGAGAGAGAGAGAGAGAGAGAGAGAGAGAGAGAGAGAGAGAGAGAGAGAGAGAGAGAGATTGAGAGAAGAGAGAGAGAGAGAGACATTAAGAGAGAGAAAACAATAGAGAGATAAGAGAGAGAGAGAAGAGAAACATGAAAGAGAGAGAGAGAAGAGAGAGAGAGAGAGAGAGAGAGAGAGAGAGAGAGAGAGAGAGAGAGAGAGAGAGAGAGAGAGAGACACTTTCAAGGAAAACTTTATTTACAAACGAACTCCCTAATAGCAATGTTTAACAGGTGGTTTCCAATATTACTGGCATACTCTGGTGTGGGTCTTAAACACTCCAGAAAGACAAAAACATTAAAAGATCAAAGCAAAACGAAATAAACAAAAGGTAGAAAGAAAGGATGAGAAAGGAAAGGAAAGGAGGACCTCTAAAAGGGAGACAGCACCATGGGTAAGCAGACTCTAAAGCTCGGGTGGGAGTTATCATTACTGGTGTGGGTCTTCACCCAGCGGCTCAGAGAAAGAAAAGAAAGGAAAAGGAAAGGAAAGGAAAGAGAGGACCCCACCTCGTGAACAGTGGTAGAGACCTTGCCTCCAATCAGAGAGAGATAGGAGTAGCTGTTCGCCAAGGTGGGTCAAGAGGGAAAGGTGGACCGAGAGGGTCAGACAGAGAGAAGAGACATTTCAAATATAATCTTCATTTCGAAACATTTTAAAACCAAACATTTTTAAAACCAAACATTACAGAAAATGACATTGTATAAATTGTGATAAAATTAAAACTATGAAAGGCACATTCTTTTAAAAAATTCCAGCAAGTAATATGAACAATAATTATTATATAGATGAAAAGGATTTTTGTTAGAAAGGAAAGCTGGTGTATTATAAACAAAAACAATGTTTGAGTAAATGTACATGATCGAGGTATAAAATACAAATGGTTTTAGATAAGAAATATTGAATAAAAGCAAATATGACTTTTTGTTTAAAAACGATGGAGATATAAAATGTTTGGTTTAAAATAAAGGTACATTGAATAGATGAAAGGGCACAGTCAAAAAACAATAAAAACACAAGAAGCGCTTTGTGATTTTTTACATTTTTGGAATAATTTTGTTTGGTTTTTTGGTTTGTTTAATACGAAAAGCGTATAAAAAGGCACGTCAATAAATATAGGTAAACATAAAAACAAACATACAACAGTATATTTATTTTATAAATTTTTAGAAAGCCACGTTAATTCCCCATTAACAGTTTTAACAAAGTGCGTTTTTGGGGACCATTTCTTTTCGAAGTCATTAAGATTGTTGTTAAGTTTAAAGAAATAAAATCAAGTAGAATTTTGTTTTTCAACCGTTGTTTCCAAATTAAATGGGATTTAAAAGTGGCAAGTTCTATACAGGTAATATATAACGTTCTTGCAGCTGACGATGATAGTTTTGCGATTCGCACGGCTTGTTTGTCGCGTCTTCTGGCATGCGGAATCAGAGACCAGTAGGTATTGAAGTTGAGAGGAAGGCTTGGAAGGAGACGGCTGATGAGGGTGTGAAGGAGCGTTAGAGCTGGTTGTACGGACGGACACAGGATGAAAAGATGCCAGATCGTTCCCCTCTCTCCGCACCATCCGCATGAAGGTGGAATGTTCTTGTTGAGATGATGAAGCACTGGCAACGACGCCAAAATGTTATGGAACAATTTATATTGAACATCACCCTCCTTCTTCGAGGAGGGCAGTTCATAAGCTTCCTTCCAGTTTATCTCATTGGGATGGTTCAGGAAGCCGACGTCGTGCCAGTGCGTTCGTGTGTATTCTGGGAGCTCGTTGATATGTTTGTTGATTTGTTCATATATAACTTTGGATGGTGCGGAGATTCCGTTAATGTTGGAAGACAAACTGATTCCGAGGGGCAGATCTGGTTTTAAGTTGAAACTTACGGGAGGAGAAGACTGGACGAGACCGTGAAGATTGAAGACATTTGGGAAGAGACGGATGACAATAGAACGAAGACGAAGGAGTTGACGTTGGAGAAGACGAGATGAGAGTGGGCGTGGTCCGCACGTAGATTGGATGACGTCGCTGGCATCGGACCAACGCCCACTGGATGGATGGAGGAGATGACGAACTTGTTTGAATCCGCATGCCAGAGGGGCGATCGGTATCTAGATCATCGTCAGCTGCAAGAGAAGCTAGGATAGAACTGTTAATGGGGAGATTTATCACGTGACTTGTGTTGTCGTATGCAATTATAATTTGAGCTCGGAGGCCGTCCAAGCACGCAACACATCGCTGTAGAAACTGGAAGGGTAACATGGGATTCAATGTTTGTTTTTAGAAAAAATAATTGAAAATCGAATTTTAAGTTTTGATAGTTCTGGAGAAAATGAGCGAAGAGGAAAGAGAGGGGTGTGAGCGATTATTAAGAAAAAAAGCATGCGATTAAATCTATATGTGAGGGTGCGTGCTTGAGGCAGGTTAAACCAAGTCCCCCTTGTCGGGTTTTTGAGTACAAGTCGTCTCTCTTTAGCAGGTGTTTTGGATTGGGCCAGACAAAGTCGAAAAGCATTCCTTGGAGTTCGTCAAGGATGTAGGCAGGGGAGAAAGGACAGCGAGGGTGTGAAAAGTTTTGGAAGCAGCAAGTTGATTACAAATAAGGACTCTGCCTTTGAAAGAGAGGGACAGGATAGTTTTTCCAAGAAGTCAACGTTTTTTGAGTTTTTCTTTACATTTTTTCCAATTAAGTTGTTCATAACTAGAGTTGTTTCTAGATGAACTCAAGGAACTCTAGCCCCTCGCTGTTCCACAAGAAACCGAGGGCCTATCAACCCGTCTGACCCACGATCCGGCCCATAGCCCTGGGATTTTTAATTTAAACAAGCAGCAGAGGCGCGGCCGAGGTCGTAAGTTTCCTCGACCGCAGCGAAACCCGCATCGGAGGTGACAAACACAGACACGTCGTCTGCGTATGCCGAAACCGAGCAGTATTTCTCCGTATCAGGAAGTTTGAAGCCACTCTTATTGATGTTAGAACGAAGTTTGTTCAAGAGTGGCTCTATAGTGATCGAGTACAGCAGTCCCGAGAGCGGGCACCCCTGACGTATGCCCTTCTCAAAGGAGAAGGGCGACGTCAGGGAGCCGCACACCTTGATCAGGCTCTCGGAACCACTGTACAGGAGCCGTAAATGACGGAGAAACAACTCCCCAAAGCCCATGGCCCTCATTGTGTTGAAAAGATAGCAGTGGTCAACGTTGTCAAAGGCTTTTTTTTGGTCGAGGTTGACCACTGCTAACGGGGCGTCGTTGAGATCAGAGTACAAAATAATGTCTCGGATCAGATTGATGTTATCAAAAATCGACCGCCCCGGTACACAATAGGTTTGATCTTCGTTAACAACGCTGTGAATGCACTGTTTGAGCCTGCTGGCGAGCAACCTGGCATAAATTTTATAGTCCGTGTTAAGAAGGGAGACCGGGCGCCAATTTTACCCAATGTCTGAGAGGTCTCCTTCTTCGGAATTAAAGTAATAATAGCACGAGAAAGAACGCGGAAGTGAGCCGGAAGTAAAGGAAAAGTTGAGGACAGAAAGAAAGTCATTTTTAAGGGAATTGGCCAAAAGCACTGAAAAAATTCAGAACTAAGGCCATCGAGACCGGGTGATATATTTTTTCCAAGTTGCTCGACAGCAAGGTCAAGTTCCTCAAGAGAAAGAGGGCAGTCAAGGTCCTCCGCATCTTGAGGTTCAAGCCTATTGAGGTCCTCAGTGATTTCATCAAAAGCGCTCTCGTCAGTCGGTACCCGACTATAGAGATTTTTGTAAAAGGTGTGTATGTGGGTTTTTATTTCAATTGGGTTTTCAAGTGATATTGCCAGAGGAGACGTATTTTACTGATAGATTTAGATATTGAGTTGTTTTTTTCAAGGTTAAAGAAGTAGGATGTGGAAGAGTCGGTTTCATTTAGGTGTTTAAAGCGCGATCTGACGAGAGCGCCTTGAGCTTTATTTTTAAAATGTTCGTTTAATATATTCCTTTGTTCCCGGAGGACCTCTTTGGCTTGAGACGTGAGATCTGGCGCAGTTTGTAACTTTTCAATTTTGGTTCAGTTCAGAAATAATCCCTCGTCTTTCTTTTGCAATTTTTGACTATATTTTAAAGTAATAGATTTAATGTGGGACTTACCAGTCCCACCACAAGGAAAGGTTTGGAAAATTATTTTTCATGTTGCCAATTGGCCCGTTACAGATAATATCGTTATAAGCATTGTCGGAAAGAAGGGAGTTGTTAAATTTCAATAGGCGCTACCCTCTGCAGCAGAGGGCAGCTTAATTTGAAGAGAGATAGCAGAATGGTCAGAAAGAGTGCAAGGAATGATTTTGGAAGAAAGGACAGAGGAAAAAATAGTTTGTGGGCCGTAAAACCGGTCCAGTCTGGCTCTGGATGAGCCAGACTGAGACGAGATTATTTCTGAACCATGTAAATGTTTGAACATTCGGATTGAGACTGCGCCAGATATCACGCAACGACAGTGCACTCACCGCGTCGCTGAGGGCACATGCAACTTTGGGTCGATGCTCGACTGGCATACACAGACGGTCGACGACAGGGTCTTCCGTGCAGTTAAAGTCACCTCCGATGACGATGACGCCGTCGTTAGCAAGTTGAGCACAATGCTCGCGGAAGGACTGGATGGAATCTAAAGCGAGTTTGTCGTTTTGAGAATTAAAAATTGTAAAGATAGAAAAGGTGTTATTGGTCTTGATTTTTGTAAAAGAATGTGCCCATTAGAAATAATTTGTGAAGTAACAATAACTGTGTTTGTGTTTTTTTAATCAGGGTTGTCACTCCCGACCCACGGGTGGGGCTTAGGGCACACAGGGAGTGTATGGCCACAGTTTCAAGAGGGACTATGTGAAGTTAGGAAATGTGTTTCCTGAAGGAATATTATTTGTGGATAATTACAAATATTGTCAACATATGTTTTAATGGAGGCATTTTTAGAGTGGCCGTACACCCTCCTGTGTTGAGGCTGAGTAACGACAGCGTCATCGCAAAGAGTAGTGAAAAAAACATGTAGAAAGGAATGTTTATTTCTGTAGAGACTTTACGAGTTTCACTAGTCTCTGCTGCATGCTTTTAGAAACACTTGGGTGGGTTCTGAGGGGTTTTAATTGTTTGGCTAACCCCGGCAGATTGCTCGTAAATTTACGAGCAATCGGCAGGGGTTCTTTGCCCTTGACAGAAGACAGGAAATGTACAAGCTCGCTGTGAGAGAGCGGGCCCTTTTCAGAGAACACTCTCAGAGAACGGCTCGTCGCCGTCCGTCTGAGAGTCTTCCCACATTGTCGAGTCGGTGTCGGGGTAGTTGGAGGTGAAGTGGACATAGGTGTAGGAGGGTGTGGCTGGGTTTTGATGTGGGCGTGGGGGCGGGTTCGGATGGGAGTGGGGATGGTTTGCTACAGCGGGTGGGTTTCGGAGGGGATTTGACTGTGAGAACAGGGGGTTTAGGAGTGGGTGGTGGGGGAGTGGATTTAGGAGCGGGTGGTGGGGGAGGGGATTTAGGAGCGGGTGGTGGAGGAAGGATTTGGGAGCTGGGTGGCAGGGGAGGGATTTGGGCGCAGGTTGTAGGGAGGATTTGGGTGCAGGTGGTGGGGAGGATTTAGGAGTGATGGGGTAAGGAGTGTGGTGTTAGGGAGAGGAGAGATAGTATGGTCGACGTGCATGGGTGAAGCAATGCGAACTTTCATTATTTTTGGGGGAGAGGGTGCTTTGAGGGAATTAGGAGGGGTGTTTGGCGGGTAGGGGGAGGTGGAGGGTAATTTTACGTTAGGACACAACATCTGAGAAAAGACGGGGGGCAGGTGGTGGAGTTCCCCAGATGTTGACGGAAGTTGAAGGGTGGGGGGGCGAAGGGATATGGAAGGGCGAGGGGATCTGGGAGGGAGTGGGGAGATGGGAGGGAGTGGGGATATGGGAGGTAGAGGGGATATGGGAGGTAGAGGGGATATGGGAGGGATATGGGAGGGATATGGGAGGGAGAAGGAATGTGGGAGGTAGAGGGGATATGGGAGGGAGAAGGAACATGGGAGGTAGATGGTCTTGAGGTGGGAGAGGGTTGGGCTGGTGAGGGAGGGTGGACAGTGGTAGAAGAGTGGGTAGGTTTGGTTATGAGTGCGGGTTTGGCGGTGGGATTGTGCGTTTGTGCGTTTTAGCAGGGTGTTTAGGATCGGATTTTTTTATTTGCAAAGACTGGGGTGGGTCGAGGATTTGAGTCATTTGTTTTGTTAGGGGCCCTACTCTTCTTCACAGAAGCGAGAAATATGCCCCAGTCCGCCACAATTAAAACATTTTACAGTAAATTCAGTGGTGATGTAAACATGGTGGTTTCTCCCCGAGTGCTGAAAGGTTATGGCACTCGGGGGTGTAATGTTCTGGGGCATAATCACATGAACCTGCCTTCTGAAAGAAAGGATGTGGGAATTTTCTTTTTTTTTACAACCCAGGGGTAGAGGCTTTACCTGAGAGACGACTTTGCAGAAAGGTGATAGCTGGTGTACGAGAACATAGTCGGGTATTTCTGAGTAAACGTTGTTTAGTGTTAGGCGTACGGTAGGCTGGACCAGGGGTGTCAACTCAGGTAGGAGCCCTTGTATGAAAAACCAGTTTGTACAGCGTTAAGGGCTACCTGCCCGAGTCGAAGTAGACTACAACCCGGCCATGGGAGATTCGTGATGCTGAGTGGATGTATGCCGAAGCCAGTGTATCCGTCATGGCGTCGATGTACCGTTGACGGACACACTGGCATCGGCTTGAATGGGACTCCACTGTTCCTATCGGGACGCAGCCTGATAGGAACAATGGGATCAGTAGGTACATTGGGGCCGGGTGCAGCCATCCTGACCCAGCCTTTAGAAAGAAGCTATTGGCCATGGTGGCCAAACCAAGGTCCTAAAACTATATAGAAAACGAAATGATTTTACCTAAATAAATACGAAATTGATAATAAACCCGACAATATGAGGGGACTTATAGTAATCTATGAGTACTAAATAAACAAAATGGTATAAAAACTGTTACCATTGGTGTTTAAAATTAACGAAAATACCAAATTCTCCGAGCTCAAATGCACACGTCCTATCGCTGTGAAGAGAGAGAGAGAGAGAGAGAGAGAGAGAGAGAGAGAGAGAGAGAGAGAGAGAGAGAGAGAGAGAGATAATACAGGGAGCACCTACATATATCCTTAGAATAATAAATGGATTTAAACAAGGAATGTACAGAAATGATACAATACGTCAATGCAAGCAAATGTACAAATAGAACTATGATTGCATGTAACTATGATTGTAATTAACTGAAGATAGGGTCACGTGACATTTTCATTCACAATTTGCGCTGTAGCAGCACTCCGAAACGGCATTTTTCCGAGTACAATAAATCAATATTTCTTCCGTTTAGCCCCTAAAGATGACTATCGATGATCACAAATATAATATTTATAAATATAATATTGTATACAGATGGGCACTACACTGCGTGTGGCTACTATGCGTGCTTGCGCTGAATGAACTGTCAATGTTTTGGCCCTGTTTCTAATTATTTTCAACATCAGGTAAGACAAGGGAAGATACTTCACTCTTTGTGTAAAATATTTGATAAGTAAGATGTTTGAGATGCCTTAAGTAGACTTAAGCCAAACAATAACTATGGGCACAGTCATGTCAGTACTATTGTTGTAATGACATTTGAAACAGATCCCCTATTATTATTTTTTTTTTAATTAAAAAAACATTCTGCGCGCTCCCAAGTCCAGTCTAACTCACCGAGTCACTTTATCAGTGGATTGTGACAGTTGTGACTTGTTTTAATTAATTTTGGCATCTCCCATTAGCAAGGGCTACATCTACAAAAGTGTTAACTTGTAAAATGCGAAATCGAGTTGTTTCCATGGAAACTCGATTATTAGGATTATGTCCAGTGTGTTTCAAACATCATTTGAAATAATGAAGGTTTATATGAAGGTGTATAATTATTCAAACAACGCAACGAAATAGTTGTCGTTTTATACCTGAAATGGATAAGTGAACTGGTCACAAGACTTTCCTCTGTAAGAATTTGTGTCACAGAAAGCTCATGACTGTCTGAGAGAGAACTAGTCAGTAAAAACTTGGATCATGTTAGAATATAAAGAGTATAGTTGAAAGATTGAATTATTAATTCTATTCCGGTTTGATTACGAACAGGCAGTGGTGTATAAATCAAAAGGTGGTTTATTTACATGCGTCGTCAACAAGTGCAGTCAAGTATCGTTTAATTTAAACAAATCAAGTTGTGCAGATCTGTTTGTTGAATTAATTTGGAACGATGTGTATAAATGTATCTATACCGTTAGTACAAGACTGAATGCTTCCTGTCTTAATCTTGACAGATAAGTTATTCGATAGAGAATGAAAAATGGCTTTTAAAAGTGTTGATCACTAATTAAATCGTATGTTACTAATATCATGATTATATCCGCCATATAAATGTGTTGTATTCTGTTGCTAGCATATTCTTACTTGATGTGAAAATTGGGGATAAATTATTACCTCTAAATATACTGTTGTTTTACAACTTTGAAATATATCACGGCCGTGAAGTATTTGTCATGTTAGAATGCATACAAACAAATCTGAATGCATTTTTACAATGTTTTTGTTAATTCCACAATCAAATATATGAAACTTTGTTGGTTCTCTTTATATTATTATGTATGGATACGGATACTGATTTGAATAACAGACATGTTATGTACGACTAATATGTGCAATCCCAAGTTCAAACTGCTTCCTTGAAAAAAGCTATTCATTTTACTTTCATACTTGTGCTTTATGATTCTCAGAATAACATTCCCATTCTTTCAGTGATTCAATCTAAATTCCAAATCTACCTACGCAAATTAAATTTATGAAAATGTTCAGGTGACAAACACCACGAGATAGAGAGGTTAATGAATATCAAGGATTCAGAACAAGATGCTGGAATCTGCCCTTAGAGAGAAACACACTCTGAATGCCATATCCTTGGGTGACCAGATCAAACTCCGCTATCGACATTTAAAATCATCTCCCACGTGAAGACGCACAAACATGCAGTATAGAAATTGGTAATTTTGATAGTGAAACATGTTTACTGCATTCGCAACAAGTTATTTGTGATCGACACGATCGATCACAAAATCCTTCTCTCCCGCCTTCAATATCATCTTAGAATACATGACACAGCCCTGGATTGGTGTAAGTCATACCTTTTAAATAGGCCTCAGCATGTTTGTATTGGTAACGCTATCTCCGAGCCTGTTATTCTTGACTATTTTGTACCCCAAGGCTCACTGCTCGGCCCACAGTGGTTTACTGTTTATACCTTTCCAGTTCGTGATATCATTTTGAAGTATAATTTAAATTACCATGTCTACGCTGATGACACGCAGCTTTACATTACTTTTAAATCTTCTCAAGAACCTGCCGATTCGTGCATTACAACACTGGAGAAATGTATTCAAGAGAGTTGGATGAGACAAAACTTCTTGAAATTGAACGACGAAAAAACAGAATTTGTTCTATTTGGATCACGTCAGCAATTATCTAAAGTTTCTCTTCCATTTATTACAATTGGTAACTCGCAGATAACCCCCTCGTCACAAGCACGTAATTTGGGTGTTATATTTGACTCGACAATGACTTTAAAACCTCATCTCCAACATTGTTCGCATATCATCATTTCATATCAGAAATATTAGCCGAATAAGGAAATACTTGAATAAAAGTGCTGCTGAACAAATTATACATGCGTTTGTCACATCACGGCTCAATAATGGGAATGCTCTCCTTTACGGTCTCCCGCAGAATCAAATATCTCGTCTTAAGCACATACAAAACACAGCAGCTCGTGTTGTAACTTTGTCCAGATAGTCATGCCATATCACGCCAATCTTGAAAGAACTGCACTGGCTTCCTGTTTCACAGAGAATTGCTTTTAAACTTATGCTAATTGTTCACAAATCTTTTAATAAGATTGCTCCAATTTATATTTATGAACTGCTTAAAGTCTACACTCCATCACGCAATTTGTGCTCCAGCAACATGTCACTCCTAAAGGAACCAACTTCAAAACGGAACTGGGGTGATAGGTCTTTTTCTGTCGCGGCTCCGAGACTCTGGAATCATCTTCTAACTAAACTCAAATCTTGTCATAGTATAACTAGATTTAAGTCGATGCTTAAAACTCATCTTATGTCGCAATTCTTCAAAGATGATGTATATTTGTAATTGCAGTGTAGATACATGTATCTTATTACAAAATTTTTTCCTATGCTATCATTGTATATTGTTTGTATTCATGTTTTTTCTTTTTTCCGCGCCTTGAGCGCCCAGCAGGGTGGATATGTGCGCGCTACAAATCTTTATTATTATTATTATTATTATTATTATTATTATTATTATTATTATTATTATTATTATTATTATTATTATTATTATTATTATTATTATTATTATTATTATTATTATTATTGTTGTTGTTGTTGTTGTTGTTGTTGTTGTTGTTGTTGTTGTTGTTGTTGTTGTTGTTGTTGTTGTTGTTGTTGTTATTTCAACCCAATTTTGACGGATTTAAAGTTCACAAAACAAGATGATACAAATTATGTATTTCACATCTACACCATAGCCTCAGATATTCTTAGAATTTAAACAATTTTTTTTTACTCAATAAGAGTTGTATATGCCTATATTGCAAGCATTGACATGAACACAATTGTATATTAACAAAAATAAAATGGCAATATTTAGACAATAACATAAATGCTGAACAATTTAATCATGAAATGCTAATAACCAATGTGTAAGGTTATCTTGTATCAATATACAATACGATATTCATGATAAACACATCATTCCCAACCACTCGTCTTCTCAACGACCTATAATCCGTTCGTTAACCACAAAGATGTGAAACAAGCAGTAAACAAAAATTGGCCGCTGATACAACAAAACCAACAACTCTCGGAAATATTTCCAAAACAACCCTTTGTTGCATTCAGAAAGGCCTAAAACATTCGGGAGAAACTAATCCGAGCAAATCTCACAAATACAGATCCGAAAGGACCAACTGAGAAACTCACTCCCAAGAACCAGATGAAACACTTAATGTTCTGCTTTCGTTATTAGCAGAACAAATCACATAAACACATTAAACTTTCTCACTCAGACAAAACGGACATATTACTACTGTTTGAAAATAAGACAGGAGACAACCCGCTTCCTCTGAACCATTACATGCAACTGATGATTGCCAAGTGAGGCATGAAAGCTTAGCTATTGCTACCATTATTGGTACCTTCAAACAAAAGGTCTACTATTTCCACAATTTGTTCTTGTCAAATTGACAAACAATGGAAATAGTCAGATACAATAATTAATAATAATAATTAATAATAATAATAATAATTTATTCATTTATATTGCGCAAATATCAATTATAAAATTTTCAAATGCGCATTACAATAGATAACTACTACAACTATAATGATGATAATAAAACGAAACTATGTACAACTATCAATTAAATCTATTATAAAAGATATTAAAAAGCTAAATCAGAAAACTAGTAATCGTCTTAATAATTAATAAATAATATAACAATAAAAATAATAAAATTGTATATATATGTAATGTATTTAAAAAGTTCTAAAAAGGAAAGTCTTAATAGACGTCTTAAAAGCTTTAATGCAAGTGATGTTCCGAATTTCATTGGGGAGGTTGTTCCACAATTTCGGCGCCGCTACACTGAATGATCTGTCCCCCAATGTTACCATTGATTTGCCCTTAGGGGGCACAAGTACTATGCTGTCTTGTGAGCGTAAGTTATGTCTAGTTGAATGTCTAATGGTAATAAGGTCTGAAATATATTGTGGGGAGAGCCCATGAATAGCTTTAAAAGTCATTAAAAGTATCTTAAAATAAACGCGCTGCTTCACAGGCAGCCAGTGCAGTGATCGCATAAGAGGCGTTATATGGCAGAACTTACTTTCCTTAAAAATTAGGCGCGCTGCTGCATTTTGAATCCTTTGAAGTTTCTGTAGCTGGTATGGTGGTATACCATAAAATAAACTATTACAGTAGTCGAGCCTAGATGTGATAATTGCGTGGATAAGTGTCTCAGTGGCCTCCCTGGAGAGGTACAACAAGTCAACAAAGATGGAGTGTCACTGAATGGGAATGCACCATCATCTTTCACTCACTGCACCATCATCTTTCACTCGATATTCATGTTAAAGTGCAACATATTACATATTGTTATTTTAATAGATAATTCACTATTTTTCAAATGGAGTAGCCAAAAGGCCTGCGCTATGTGTGATGTTAAATTAAAATAACGGAATACCGTTTAGACCACATTCCAGCGATATTTGTGAGTTCAAAGGGTAAGATTAATGGTATCCACTTTGATCTAATTTCAGCCCCTCCCTACCAAAAGAGGGGGGAATCATAAAAATAAACACATCATGCCCAACCATGTTCCGACAAAGTAAAATCAAACAATATTGTATACCGATGCGAGTTTGTACTCGGCTTCCATATGGTCCTTAAAGTGTACGGAGGATGAAGCAAAGCGTGAACTCGTTCAGTTTATAATGTCTTACAATGTAGATCCATCACACTCTAAAGCAACACTATTGTAATTAACAATTTTCCGTATGACTAAATAATAGCTTATTCCGTATGTTTTGTAATCCAGGGATAATATTTAAGATACAACATAGAGACAATAAAAAGTTTATGAATAAAAGTTTCTGAAAAGTTTTATGTTGTTAAATCAGTTTCAATATAACCAACTTTTAAAGCGTTTTTCAAGAGGCCCAGTGTTCAATACAAAAGAGTATGCGACGTCGGTCACGACCAATTTGGGCAGCTGCATCAAATCACTCAGATCACATCAAATCTACATGTAGTCGGAATGGGACAAAACGGTTAAAATGAAGTCGAGTACTTCAATCAGGAGCAATCCACATAGCCAAAGCCTAAATAAAGGGAAGCCATTTGTGACTTCTACGAGATTGACCACTCTTGCCACCCAGAGTAGCGCTGAGCTATTTCCAGGGGATGTAGAGTTAGGCCAGTGTGTGAGAGAAACTGATGCACTTTGGAGCACCATTTGTTGCTACACCTCTGAACAAGGAAGCCTCCTGTGAGAAGAAGAATATCAACACTAATGATAACGCAGGGTCTTGTCCAAGCCTCTGGGAAATACTTGGCCTGGGGGAAGAACAAGAAAAACCACCACACATGTTGGTGCGGCAAAGGGTGAATGTCTAGCGGCATCAACTAGGATTCGGGTGAGTATGAGAGTCGTTCAAATTAAGGTCCAGGGAGACGGCCTGAAGATGGAGACATGGACACTTTTTGATGATGGAAATGACGTCTCCATCTGTAATATGACACGAGCCCTGCAGCAGTGATTGGAATGACTTCTCTTTTTCCACAGTAACGAAGGAAAATGCCAAGGAGTGCCAAGGCATGGACAAATGTTTCTTTCTTTAGATAAATCTATCAATGACGGCGAGACTATTGATCTGCTCAAGTTATGGACGGTCAACACACTTCCAATATCACGGAATATTTTCCAAGATAGTGAAGATGTGAAGAAGTGAAACCACCTTAGACGGTATAGACTTCTCCTGCATTTAAAAAGAACGGAAATCCAGTTGCTGATGGAAAGTGATGTCCCTGAAGTCTGATTGGGGATGGAAGAACTGCAGCCTTTAGGAGTCATGTGCGATCAGATCGCTACTGGGCTGGACGTTGATTGGAACCAAATCATTTGAAGAGGGGTTAAACTCCTTAAGTATAAATCATGCAAGACTGGAAGAAGAAAGGCTACAGCGCCAGGTCGAACCATTCTGGGAGACGGAATTTGGGTGTTCTTTGATTATTTCTGATTTCGTAAAATCAATAGAAGACATAAGAGCAAGTGCCACCATGGAGGAGACCGTGCATTCTAAATAAAGTGTTTAGGTTTTAAACACCTGAATAAACACCTGTGACAGTAAATAAACATGTGACGCCGTTTATCCATCGAACATGTTTAACTACAAAACATCCCGGGTGTTTCTACACACCAGATTATGTTTAAATTATTTATACTTATAGTTTACAGAAAAAAACACGTTTACAGAATAAACATGTTAACACGTTATATTTGTTAACACTCTGACATGTTTATTGGCTGTGACAGTTAATAAACATGTAACGTTGTCTATTATTATTTTAAGTGTTAAAATTTACAGCAAGTGTTTCATTGTTGAACACTATAATGAAAAATATTTACTATATAAATACTGTAGACATGAATTGAATATTCTTAAAGAGGTGCTCTAAGCAAATATCACTAATTGACCAATTTTAGAGAGGTTGCACGTGATAAGGAAACTAAACAACATTCATTTTATTATCATAAGCCAATGTACAATGTTGTAAAAAGTCATTTTATCCGAAATCCTTTTGCCTCAATTTCAGAAAAACCCAAGATTTACTGGAGGAAAACAAATGGCCCTCTTACATTTAAACGTACCAAACAACGCCTCAGCTATATTAAGTCTAACTACTGTTAGGCCAGCGGCCCGGTATGATGCATGCAGTCTATCTAGTATACAAGCATATGCACAGTGCTAGTGTACGTGTACTGCATGCATGCACTGTAGGTCGGTTCAGATTTCACTTTTTTTTCAATGTTTGTACACTACTGCTTGGTTTCCCATGGTTTTGCACGTGAGAACTTCAAAAGTCATATCCGTTTTGCTCTCAGACAATGGGGTGTGGTCCCTCAAGAGCCCTGAAATCATGTGACTTCTTAATAATGGGGAAAGGCAAGTGATGGCAAGTGATGGGTGATATTATGCAAAGCATCACTGCTGAAGAAAATATAAGTACTTTGAAAACCATAGGGGTCATACCATGGGTCAAAATGTGGGGTCAAAGGTCAAAAATGGCCATTTTTACCAATAGTATAGTGTAACATATTGTTTAAGGAACCTGCTGCAGCCAGTTTGGCTTGAATTTATGCAAAGCAACACTTCTGAAGAAAATTGGATTGCTTTGGAAACCATAGAGACCATAACATGGGTAAAAATGTGGGTCAAAGGTACAAATTTGCATATAGGCCTACTTGTATTTTGACCAATACGCTTGAAGTCGTTGGACATCCTGCTGCCGACATGCTGGTTTGATTTTATGCAAAGCACAGTACTGATGAATGAGTTTGCCGAGTGCTTTGGAAATAATTGGGGTCACAATATTGGTCACAATTTGGGGTTAAAAACCAATTGGTTAAAACCAATTTTGACCAATACACATAATGTAGCCTGTCTTAGGGTAATTGCTGTAGACATACGTGTCATTGGCTTGAAAGACCTGTGTTTCTATTACAAAGTATTTTGAAGAGTGATTATTACAGTGTATTTTTTTGAGAAGTTGATTGTTATATCATGGATCGGGGGTGCTTATTCAGGGTTGCATTTGCGAAACTGTCAAAGTGTTTCCTGTCGAACTCCACTGCTTACAGAAACCAAGCTCGCTGTTGGGGGTCAGAAGTAATGATGTTGGCAAGATCACTCATCATCTTCACTCCTCGCTCTGCTATGTCATTCAAATTTTTCTGCAACCATGAAATCTGGTTCACGAGACCATGTGTCCACACAGTAGAGGATACCTAATTAGAACATATATTGAGAGTAATGAATATGCAGTGTGACTCTGGCATAGAAATATCAACAAGTGTGGTGTCCTTTGCGATGGTTTGGAAAACTGGTTTCACCTTTTTGAGTTTATCTGGTGTTTTGTGTTGAGCAACTTGGTTGCCATCAAGCCTTTCATTGTGTTGGTCAGTCTTGGATCTGTGCCGAACAAGTTGAATATGACCACTTCTTAAGTTTCATCCATGTTTTATCATCTTGCCTAGGGTTGTATCAGCCACCTCTTTATCTATCGTCTGGTACATCATCAAGTCATGTATCAGCTTGCAGGTCATTATTTGGTGCATCAGCAACAACTGGTGGCTGTCATCCAATGTGATGAGTAGAAGAACACCAAGGGATGGTTGATCTTCTGCATGTTGTTTTGTGTCACATCATCATACCTATCTCATCCCTAAACATGAACATTTTAATAGAGTAGATGTTAATTGCCATCCACATTGCCTGATGTATTGCTCCTGGTCTGCTAAAGTGGATTCCTCAAGGGGGTATGCTACTGAGGATGATGATGATGATGAGCTCTGCCACCTCTCTGTGGTCAGCTTGGGGTAGTTTGGTAGGGTCGTGCTTGGAGAGGATGTAATTGAGCTGTGTAATGGTCTGCTTCTCCCAAAGCCAACTGTTCTGCCGGGTCCTGGTTGTCAGTGTGTTGAGGATCTCCATGTCAACCCCTTACCCAGCGGCGCAGCCACGGTGGGGACTGGGGGGGGGGCACGTTCCCCCCACAAATTTCCAGTGCCCCCCAGGTCCCCCCACGAAAAATCCTCATAGTTCCCCAAAAAATGAAAAGAAAAAGAAAAGGAAAAACCCATACCCCTGGGCCCCCACTGAAAAGCAATGCCCCCCCCCCTGTGCCCCCCCCCACTGAAAAAGTCCTGGCTACGCCGCTGCCCTTACCAGATCCCCTTCTTATGTTTGAACAAAGGCTTTTCAGGACTCCTGACATTGCCAAACAGCTGCTCCCATACAGCACCAACTATGAGTTCTAACACATAGTGACGACAGTCCAGGAGGAATACTTTTCTTCCTAAATTCTTCTCTAGCAATTTGGCAGCTCCTTTGTGAATACCAGTGTTACTAGCTGTGGTGTAGAATACCAATGCCACCAGTGAGTTTGTCAGGTCTCATGCTGTAAGCAGCTCCATAGATGCATCAGCTTGTGATAGGCCCCTGGAGTCACTGGTGGTAGGAACGCCAAATAATTTACCCTCTTCATATAGCGGAGTACCAGAGATGAGCACAGCCAGGATTTCCTTAGTTACTCCCATTGCAACATCCCTTACCATCTTTCCATCCCAGTATAGAGCACTAAATCGAGGTGGTTTCTCAAGAAATTTCTCCATGGACAATTGAGATAACCTTTGGCGAACTACCATCCTGCGTGCTGTAGACTTTAAAATGGAAAAAATAAGGCCTCCTCCTCCTCAAGTTTTGATCATAGAATAAATCAGTGCCATGGTTTGATTGTTGGACAGAGAGAGACGGTCTGCTAGTCTGATGAAATGTGATGTTGTCCAATCTAAGGAAGCTTTTTTGAACTAAAATGTCAGCAGAATAAACATTTTCAGAGGTATGCACAACCAAATTTAAGAGCAGATAAACCGGGTCGTCCCATTGTGTCGAATAATGGTAACCCAACAAAACATATCTCTGAGTTCGTTGATAGCTACCTCAACCCTCTGGTCTCTCATATCCCTTCATTCGTACAGGTCACTACGGACTTCCTCCGTAAACTAGAGGGTATTAAACATCAAATACCCAATTCTGCCCTCCTTGTCACTCTGGATGCTTCCTCCTTATGATCCAACAACCTCTCAGATCCAACAACCAAACCAAACCCTCTGTGAGACACCTCACAGATCTTATCCGCCACACACTAACCAAAACAATTTCACTTTTCTAGACAGAAACTTCCTCCAGGCAGCGGCGGCACCAGACCTGTTAAACTGGGGGGCAAGCTTAAATTTAAAGGGAGCAAACATAATCTTTAATGTAATTTTGTACTGCTGAAAAAGCATTGACTTACCATCGGGGAAAAAATTAGGGGGCGCAAATTGGGGGGGGCAAAGAAAGTAACCGGGGGGGGCATTTGCCCCCCTCCCCCCGTAGCGCCGCCGCTGCCTCCAGGTACAATGTAGAGCCATTGGCACAAAGATGGCACCCTCATACGCTAATCTGTTTATGTCTGACCTTATGTCTTCGCAGATATTTATTTTAACCTGTTCTCTTTTCAGGTATTTGTATCAACCTGTTCTCTTTTCAGGTATTTGTACTACCCCGTTCTCTTTTCAGGTATTTGTTTTAACCCGTTCTCTCCACAGCTTTTTGTATTTACCCGTTCTCTTTGTAGGTATTTAAGTAAGACTAATTGCGGTGACACCATGTGGAATCTCAGAACTAATTACTACTCAATTGAGATTCCACATGGTGTCACCGCAATTCGTCTTACTTATCATCTTCACCATGCAAAGCTACAAGTTTTACCTTGTAGGTATTTGTTTTAACCCGTTCTCTCCACAGCTTTTGGCATTAATCCGTTCTCTTTTCAGGTATTTGTTTTAACCCATTCCCTTTTCAAGTATTTGTATTAACCCATTCTCTTTCCAATGTATTTGTATTAACCCGTTCTCTTTCAGGTATTTGTTTTAACCCATTCTCCTTTCAGGTATTTGTTTTAACCTGTTCTCCTTTCGGGTATTTGTTTTAACCCATCCTCTACACAGCTTTTTGTATTAACCCGTATTTGTTTTAACCTGTTCTCTCCAGAGCTTTCTGTATTAGCCCGTTCTCTTTTCAGGTATCTATTTTAACCCGTTCTACTTTCAGGTATTTGTTTTAACCTGTTCTCTCCCAGAGTCCGGCATTCTCCTGAAGACGATCAGAGCATACTGATTGAAATAGAGGTTTAATATTTTAAAAAATCATATGTCATAAACTACACAAGATAAATTAACAATCTTTGCATCATCTACTGCTTATCGTTTTCAAATCTTTGAATGATTGTGCACCATTATATATATATATACATAACAGCAAAAGAAACGTCACCCCCTAAATTTTGTTAAGTAATTATATTATTAAACATAATAAATATATAATGTTGTGGGATGGTTGGCTGCCAGGTCAACCAAATTTGCCACATTGTGTTCGTGTTACACTCCATACTCATAATATTCTTTATTAAACAAATTATATTAATTATAAAATGAAAATAATAAATATTTTTAGGGGTGACGTTTCTTTTGCTGTTATGTATATATCTGACTTGTTGAAATGTTATGGCTCCTCTCGCAAATTATATATAATTATTATTATTATTATTATTATTATTGTTAATATTATTACATCCGTATATAACGTGATATAACCCCATAGATATAAAACAGGTTCAGAAGGCATGGGAATATAAGTGGCCTCGATGGGCTCGTTGGCCTCAAGGTCCCATGTTCTTTTCACTTAATTCTCAGACGATTTCGTATCTGTGTGAAGGTGTCGTATCAAGTTACAACGTAAAAGGTGTTGGGTTCCCACTTGATATTATGCTTAAAGATACAGGTCCACCCACTCTGAAGCCAAGCTTCTCTTCTGTGAATATGTTTATATAGGTACATGTAATACACTACGGGTATGGGGTAATGTATTGAAACGTATGTGGTTTAAGATTACCTCTTGATTATTGTAAGTTATTCTATACACCGTAACCACTTCATGGCTGTTACTGGACCTTGATGCCGTATGGGCACACTTACCCAAGTTGCCGTATTTTTCCAAAATGCACGATAGTATTCCGAAGTCAACACATACTACCTCTCCAGAAGCTTGTATATACTTATGTATTTAATTATGTATTTATGTATTTATGTGTCTATGTGTCTATGTGTCTCTGTCTGTTTATTTATTTGTTTATTTATTTATTTTTAGTGTTTTTTTAATTATTTGTTTATTTGTTTATTTGTTTATTTTTATTTTATTTTTTATTTTTTTATTTTTTTATTTATTTTTTTTAAATTTATTTTTTTATGTTTTTTTTATTTTTTAGAAACAAGATAATAGGAGGACAATGGTGGTACCCCACAAACCTGACCTTCAGGATCTCTGATTCTCAACTTTGCTGGTTAACCAACTGTGATATGCCGGTTTCTTGGGAACATGTACAGCTAATATTATACCATGTGTGTCAGATTGGTGGTAACTCCATGTAACACTCTCTTATTATTAATTCTTGTAATTCGACTTTACGATCAGTATACTCTGATCATTTTCCTGAAGGCAAACAGCATACTGATAGTGTTACCGCAAACCTTGCTCCTATTAAAAATATACTAATCCTACTTAACATTATGTCATTTGTCGTAAGATGGGTAGGACAACATGCAAGCTAACAATTATACAAACAATGCATATAATAATTATGTACGTAATTATGTAAGGCTTTATATTTCTCGCATATGGCTATCCTCTTAAAGCTTAATTTCACTTTTGGTTACGATTTAAATACGATTGAAGTAAGAGTCAATCAATCATTTGTCATAAACTCTCACTTGTCTTTTACAATTTCTATTGTTATTTTAAAAAATATAATAAAAACAATTTTAAAAAGTGAGCAATGCAGTTTCGTTTGTAAGCAGATATTTAAACCTGTCATTATGAAAGATACGTTAAAGTATACAAAATTCGGACACAAAGACGGCGCCTTTCAACCGGCGCCTCAAAACCAGCGTGTGACTTTCAATTGATGCTATCTCAAACAATTCAAACAAGGTTGATTTTATAATTGCACTGTCAGCCTAGTCAACACATTTCTCAATGTGTTTGCTTATGTCTACATTGCCATTCACATAATCAAGACCTTTCCGCTCTGCAACGAAGAACGGAAGAAAGGAATTGTGACCAAACGTCTGCTTGCAAGTAACATATATTACAATACATATATGTTTTTGATTTGATAACCTATGAAAAATACATAGAGAAGAGATTATAGCAGGTTAAAAGAGAAAAGTAGAAGGGGAGCGAGATTATGAATAAAGAACAACACACGGAGAGGGGACACAGGCAAAATAAGAAGAAAAAACAGTATAGTCAAAAATGGGGATTTGGGTACCCTAGAGAAAGAGATGGGTACAGAATGACACATGGACACAGACCCAATGATTAAGACAAAAGTATTGTAAAACGCGGAGAAAGGAATTGTTGCAGGTAAAACAAGGTACAGAATGACAGCGAGATATATGGATACAGAGTGACATACATTGGCACTGAGGAAGAAGATGAAGACAACCATAGAAAGACAGTACGACTGTTACTGATACGAAATATAGAAATAAAGGCGATGCCTGGACATCTCTTCAAACTAACTTGAGAAATATCATCACAGATACAATCCGCTGGCACAAATTACCACAAGTGGACAGCAGGCGACCCGACTAAAACAAAACAAGACTGAAATTCCAGGCTTTGTTAACATTAGGGACCAAATAAACTGGTATAAAGCAGATGACCTGCTCACTAACATTAAATATAATATTTTTGTTTTAATTCTCTTAAACATTGGTATTAAAGCAATGCATTTTGAATACAGAGAAGTATATTTAATTGTACAACTTTGATGTCATACAATCAAAATAATTACAAAGCTAATCGACCTGAATGGATTCATTCAAGGACAACATAAATACGAATGTAACTAGAGGTATTGAGTTTGTAGAAAATAAACTCAAGGTGTTTGGATATGCATTACATGTGATGACGTCATCACCTAAAGTTGCTAAAAGACTGCTGGGGATATCAGTTTTTATAATATATAATTAAAATTATATATAATGTGGTATACTGAATACATTAACTTCCGGTTCAGTCACGTGACTGAATTTATACTTCACACATTGGATGTATTTTATCATCGTACTAAATGTGATGAAATTCTGTTCGATAATTTCTGAGATAAGGAAATATTCCCTTTTAAATACTGCTGCTAGGGAGCGCTCTGATTTCTACGAAAGTCGTCTCCCAACATATTTTCACATTATCGCTATCGCGGGGGATATTACCAACCTCGTGGAAATACTCAAATTTTTCGCCAGTTTGTAAGTCACGTGACCGGTCACTAACGTCTACCTAACGCCCCGTTGCCCTGACATCGATAGTGAGCAAGATCATGGAAACAATAATAACCAATGCTATTCGTAGCCACCTTGATGATAAGTGTTTGCTTTCCCAAGTACAACATGTGATACACAACTTTTAAGCATTACTATAATGATTGGTTAACTATTTTAGATCGTAGAAAACCTCTAGTGATTGACGCTATTTTTAGACTTGTTTAGGCCTTCGATGTCATGCCACGCAACATCCTGCTTAAGAAGCTATCGTCACTGTATTACTTCACAGAGGATGTATGGTGTTGGATCTGTTCATTTGTTCATGGGCATCAACAACGCGTTCAATACCAAGGACATTACTCTGGTTTTAGGACCACTTTTATTTAACATTTTCATTTATAAATTACCAGCTTGTTTTAATTCCCCATGTGTTTTGTTTGCTGATGACACTGTAATATACTGTCCTTTGTCTTCCTCCCCAGACCAAGCTATTTTACAAAATGATCTGGACATAATGGCTCAGTGGTGTGTAACCAACAAAATGAAACCGAATCACGCAAAAACAAAGGTCATGGGGCTCACTTGCAGTAAAAAAAATTAAAATTAAAAATGCTTATCCTGTTTAAACCATGTACTCTGTTGCCCAAAGTTGTCGATGAGATGAAATAGGCCTATCTCGGGATGATTTTTAATAATCACCTTTCTTGGGACAGCCATGTGAGATTATTACATCACGAGCAAACAGAATGTTAGGTTTAACTTCTAGTATGGTCACCGGTGTCTCTACGAATGCTCGTTTTTGTCTGTACAAGTCATTTACCAATACTGAAATACGGTTTGTCTGTATGGAATTTACATACCCACAAACGTGCAGATGACTTGGAGAGGATACAAAGGAGAACATCGCGTATTGTCCTGAAACAGCGGAGAATGGAAATGTCTTACCCCGACAGACTTCTTAACAGGTTCACTCTTATATCTCAGAGGAATAGTTAGGTGTTCGGGCATGTGCCCGAAACACCTAACCGAAACACCTTTTTAGGTTTTCGGGTATGTGCCCGAAACACTTCTTGTTTTTGTTCGGTTTTTTTGTGTTTTTTTTACCTCTTCTTCTTCTTCTTCTTCTTCTTCTTCTTCTTCTTCTTCTTCTTCTTCTTCTTCTTCTTCTTCTTCTTCTTCTTCTTCTTCTTCTTCTTCTTCTTCTTCTTCTTCTTCTTCTTCTTCTTCTTCTTCTTCTTCTTCTTCTTCTTCTTCTTCTTCTTCTTCTTCTCCCCCGCGACTGTCCGGTAACAAACACATATTAGCAAACTTCACATGAACTTGAAACTTGGCATGTACTTAGAACTTAATAAGTAGATGAAACACGAGTTGTGAGTGACGCCAATTTGACCTTACTTCCGTTCTTCTTCTTCTTCTTCTTCTTCTCCCCCGCGACTGTCCGGTAACAAACACATATTAGCAAACTTCACATGAACTTGAAACTTGGCATGTACTTAGAACTTAATAAGTAGATGAAACACTAGTTGTGAGTGACGCCAATTTGACCTTACTTCCTGTCCAAACCGGAAGTCAAAGTTTAATATTTTAAAAAATCATATCTCAACAACCACAAGAGGTAAATTCACAATTTTTGTACCATTGTACAGATCGTTAAATGTCAAAAAATATTTACAAAAAGGTGACCCCAATTTGACCTTACTTCCTGTCCAAACCGGAAGTCAAAGTTTAATATTTAAAAAAATCATATCTCAACAACCACAAGAGGTAAATTCACAATTTTTGCACCATTGTACAGATCGTTAATTGTCAAAAAATATTTACAAAAAGGTGACCCCAATTTGACCTTACTTCCTGTCCAAACCGGAAGTCAAAGTTTAATATTTAAAAAAATCATATCTCAACAACCACAAGATGTACATTGACATTTTTTGCACCATTGTACAGATCGTTAATTGTCCAAAAATATTTACAAAAAGGTGACCCCAATTTGACCTTACTTCCTGTCCAAACCGGAAGTCAAAGTTTAATATTTAAAAAAATCGTATCTCAACAACCACAAGAGGTAAATTAACATTTTGTGTACCATTGTACAGATTGTTAATTGTCAAAAATATTTACAAAAACATGACCCCAATTTGACCTTTACTTCCTGTCCAAACCGGAAGTCAAAGTTTAATATATAAAAAAATCATATCTCAACAACCACAAGAGGTAAATTCACAATTTTTGTACCATTGTACAGGTCGTTAATTGTCAAAAAATATTTACAAAAAAGTGACCCCAATTTTACCTTACTTCCTGTCTAAACCGGAAGTCAAAGTTTAATATTAAAAAAAATCATATCTCAACAGCCACAAGAGGTAAATTCACATTTTTTGCACCATTGTATAGATTGTTAATTGTTGAAAAATATTTACACAAAGGTGACCCCAATTTGACCTTACTTCCTGTCCAAACTGGAAGTCAAAGTTTAAATTTAAAAAAAATCATTTCTCAACAACCACGAGGTAAATTCACAATTTTTGTACCATTGTACAGATCGTTAATTGACAAAACAATTTTACACAAAAAGGTGACCCCAATTTGACCTTTACTTCTTGTCTAAACCGGAAGTCAAAGTTTAATATTTAAAACAAAATCTTCCACAAGAGGTAAATTCACAATCTTTGCACCATTGTACAGTTCGTTATTTGTCAAAACAATTTTACACAAAGGTGACCCCAATTTGACCTTTACTTCCTCCCGAACACCAAGAGTTTGTGTAAACAAACTCGAATTTCTAGTTTTTACTTCTTCTTCTCCCCGACGTCTGTCCGCAAAAAAACACATTTCTTGCAAACTTCACATGAACTTGAAACTTGACATGTACTTAGAACTTAACAAGTAGATGAAACACGAGTTGTGAGTGACCCCAATTTGACCTTACTTCCTGTCCAAACCGGAAGTCAAAGTTTAATATTTAAAAAAATCATATCTCAACAACCACAAGAGATAAATTCACAATTCTTTCACCATTGTACAGACCGTTAATTGTCAAAAAATATTTACAAAAAGATGACCCCAATTTGACCTTACTTCCTGTCCAAACCGGAAGTCAAAGTTTAATATTTTTATAAAATCATATCTCAACAACCACAAGAGGTAAATTGACATTTTTTGCACCATTGTATAGATTGTTAATTGTGAAAAAATATTTACAAAAAGGTGACCCCAAATTGACCTTACTTCCTATCCAAACCGGAAGTCAAAGTTTAATATGTAAAAAAATCATATCTCAACAACCACAAGAGGTAAATTCACAATTTCTGTATCGTTGTACAGATCGTTAATTGTCAAGAAATATTTACAAAAAGGTGACCCCAATTTGACCTTACTTCCTGTCCAAAGCGGAAGTCAAAGTTTAATATTTAAAAAAAATCATATCTCAACAACCACAAGAGATAAATTCACAATTTTTCACCATTGTACAGATCATTAATTGACAAAAAATATTTACAAAAAGTTGACCCCAATTTGACCTTACTTCCTGTCCAAACCGGAAGTCAAAGTTTAATATTTTTATAAAATCATATCTCAACAACCACAAGAGATAAATTCACAATTCTTTCACTATTGTACAGATTGTTAATTGTCAAAAAATATTTACAAAAAGTTGACCCCAATTTGACCTTTACTTCCTGTCCAAACCGGAAGTCAAAGTTTAATATTTAAAAAAAATCATATCTCAACAACCACAAGAGGTAAATTCACATTTTTTGCACTATTGTATAGATTGTTAATTGTTAAAAAATATTTACACAAAGGTGACCCCAATTTCACCTTACTTCCTGTCCAAACCGGAAGTCAAAGTTTAATATTTAAAAAAATCATATCTCAGCAACCACAAGAGGTAAATTGACATTTTTTGCACCATTGTATAGATTGTTAATTGTGAAAAAATATTTACAAAAAGGTGACCCCAATTTGACCTTACTTCCTATCCAAACCGGAAGTCAAAGTTTAATATCTAAACAAATCATATCTCAACAACCACAAAAAAGAGGTAAATTCACAATTTCTGTATCGTTGTACAGACCGTTAATTGTCAAGAAATATTTACAAAAAGGTGACCCCAATTTGACCTTACTTCCTGTCCAAACCGGAAGTCAAAGTTTAATATTTAACAAAATCATATCTCAACAACCACAAGAGGTAAATTCACAATTTTTGCATTATTGTATAGATTGTTAATTGTTAAAAAATATTTACACAAAGGTGACCCCAATTTGACCTTACTTCCTGTCCAAACCGGAGGTCAAAGTTTAATATTTAAAAAAATCATATCTCAGCAACCACAAGAGGTAAATTGACATTTTTTGCACCATTGTATAGATTGTTAATTGTGAAAAAATATTTACAAAAAGATGACCCCAATTTGACCTTACTTCCTATCCAAACCGGAAGTCAAAGTTTAATATGTAAAAAACTCATATCTCAACAACCACAAGAGGTAAATTCACAATTTCTGTATCGTTGTACAGATCGTTAATTGTCAAGAAATATTTACAAAAAGGTGACCCCAATTTGACCTTACTTCCTGTCCAATGCGGAAGTCAAAGTTTAATATTTTAAAAAATCATATCTCAGCAACCACAAGAGGTAAATTGACATTTTTTGCACCATTGTATAGATTGTTAATTGTGAAAAAATATTTACAAAAAGGTGACCCGAATTTGACCTTACTTCCTATCCAAAGCGGAAGTCAAAATTTAATATTAAAAAAAATCATATCTCAACAACCACAAGAGGTACATTGACATTTTTTGCACTATTGTATAGATTGTTAATTGTTACAAAATATTTACACAAAGGTGACCCCAATTTGACCTTACTTCCTGTCCAAACCGGAAGTCAAAGTTTAATGTTTAAAAAATCATATCTCAACAAGCACAAGAGGTAAATTCACAATACAGATCGTTAATTGTCAAAAAATATTTACAACAAGGTGACCCCAATTTGACCTTACTTCCTGTCCAAACCGGAAGTCAAAGTTTAATATTTAAAAAAATCATATCTCAGCAACCACAAGAGGTAAATTGACATTTTTTGCACCATTGTATAGATTGTTAATTGTGAAAAAATATTTACAAAAAGGTGACCCCAATATGACCTTACTTCCTATCCAAACCGGAAGTCAAAGTTTAATATTTAAAAAAATCATATCTCAACAACCACAAGAGGTAAATTCACAATTTCTGTATCGTTGTACAGATCGTTAATTGTCAAGAAATATTTACAAAAAGGTGACCCTAATTTGACCTTACTTCCTGTCCAAAGCGGAAGTCAAAGTTCAATATTTAAAAAATCATATCTCAACAACCACAAGAGGTAAATTGACAATTCTTGCACCATTGTATAGATTGTTCATTGTCAAAAATATTTACACATAGGTGACCTAATTTGACCTTTACTTCCTGTCCAAACCGGAAGTCAAAGTTTAATATTTAAACAAATATCATATCTCAACAACCACAAGAGGTAAATTCACAATCTTTGCACCATTGTACAGATCGTTAATTGTCAAAACAATTTTACACAAAGGTGACCCCAATTTGACCTTTACGTCGTCCCGAACACCTCGTGTTTGTCAATACAAACACCAATCTCTAGTTATTACTTTCTTTTGTCATTAGGCCAAAAATAAAAATGTTGAGTTGCTCTCCACTGGCCCAAAAGTGCTGAAATCTCGGGTCGTTTTTTTTTCGTTTTTTTCCCGTCATTCATAGGCCTATTTATTAATGAAACTTACCAATTTTCTGTGTATAAAACATAATACGTTTGATTTGTGAAATTTTCCACTTCAAATTTACCGGTACCCAAGACTCAATCTACATGTTTTCAAATCGAATGGCCCCGGCCCTCACGTGGTGCACTCTGCCTTCGCACACACTGTGTGCCAACGATTGCGACTCAAATCTTCACGTTTTCCAATCGAATGGCCCCTCACATGTTTTCCACTGGCTTCGCGCACTGTTTTGTATGTCAACGATTGCGACTCAATCTACACGTTTTCAAATCAAATGGCCTTCATCGTTGTGCACTGGCTCCCCGCACTGTACGTGTGTCAACGATTGCGACTCGATCTACAGGTTTTCAAATCGAATGGCCACTCACATGTTGCATGTTGAGCATTGCACGCAATATGGATGAATTTGCTGTGTCAATCACAGCGAAAAGTACAACAAAAATGCTTGGGATACTTTTATTCTGAAACAAAATTCCTTGCTGATAGGTATACAAATGTCTTAATATCATATGTCAACCAATGGGATGCATAAAGTTGTTAAGAACAAAAGTGCTAGAAACAAGTGTATGAAATGTTGAAATAAAGTTGTTGAAAGATTATTATAAAGTTGAATGTGTGATGTCTTTTTATTCTTTAGGTACTTGTGCATACTGCTAGATCATTGTCTTTGAAAAACATGGTATGTGGTTTCAGTTCCAATGCATTTCAATCTTAAAATGACAGTCAAGGAGAAAAAAATCCCGACCGATCGACCCCTTCAAATATTTTCACTGGAGGGCAACTCAACAAATTTTTTTTGAGGGGGACTAATATAAGAAAGTCACCAGTGATACTGTTAACAATAGTGTTCGTGTGAACACTCGCTCTGTCGATGATCTTAAGTTCATTCACCTCAAGGTTCGGACTCAGCGTCTACAAGACACTCCTGCACATGCATATCCAAGAATTTAGGATGAGTTCACAAAACAGCTTGGATGAACAATCTTAAGAATTTTTTTTGAAAGCAGATTTAGTCACTGTTTTTTATTATTATTTAATAACACTGAAATACGGTTTGTCTGTATGGAATTTACATACCCACAAACGTGCAGATGACTTGGAGAGGATACAAAGGAGAACATCGCGTATTGTCCTGAAACAGCGGAGAATGGAAATGTCTTACCCCGACAGACTTCTTAACAGGTTCACTCTTATATCTCAGAGGAATAGTTAGGTGTTCGGGCATGTGCCCGAAACACCTAACCGAAACACCTTTTTTTACTTCTTCTTCTTCTTCTCCCCGACGTCTGTCCGCAAAAAAACACATTTCTTGCAAACTTCACATGAACTTGAAACTTGACATGTACTTAGAACTTAACAAGTAGATGAAACACGAGTTGTGAGTGACCCCAATTTGACCTTACTTCCTGTCCAAACCGGAAGTCAAAGTTTAATATTTTTATAAAATCATATCTCAACAACCACAAGAGGTAAATTCACAATACAGATCGTTAATTGTCAAAAAATATTTACAAAAAGGTGACCCCAATTTGACCTTACTTCCTGTCCAAACCGGAAGTCAAAGTTTAATATTTAAAAAAATCATATCTCAGCAACCACAAGAGGTAAATTGACATTTTTTGCACCATTGTATAGATTGTTAATTGTGAAAAAATATTTACAAAAAGGTGACCCCAATATGACCTTACTTCCTATCCAAACCGGAAGTCAAAGTTTAATATTTAAAAAAATCATATCTCAACAACCACAAGAGGTAAATTCACAATTTCTGTATCGTTGTACAGATCGTTAATTGTCAAGAAATATTTACAAAAAGGTGACCCCAATTTGACCTTACTTCCTGTCCAAAGCGGAAGTCAAAGTTCAATATTTAAAAAAATCATATCTCAACAACCACAAGAGGTAAATTGACATTTTTGCACCATTGTATAGATTGTTCATTGTCAAAAATATTTACACATAGGTGACCCCAATTTGACCTTTACTTCCTGTCCAAACCGGAAGTCAAAGTTTAATAATAAAAACAATCATCCACCAGAGGTAAATTCACAATCTTTGCACCATTGTACAGATCGTTAATTGTCAAAACAATTTTACACAAAGGTGACCCCAATTTGACCTTTACGTCGTCCCGAACACCTCGTGTTTGTCAATACAAACACCAATCTCTAGTTATTACTTTCTTTTGTCATTAGGCCAAAAATAAAAATGTTGAGTTGCTCTCCACCGGCCCAAAAGTGCTGAAATCTCGGGTCGTTTTTTTTTCTTTTTTTTCCCGTCATTCATAGGCCTATTTATTAATGAAACTTACCAATTTTCTGTGTATAAAACATAATACGTTTGATTTGTGAAATGTTCCACTTCAAATTTACCGGTACCCAAGACTCAATCTACATGTTTTCAAATCGAATGGCCCCGGCCCTCACGTGGTGCACTCTGCCTTCGCACACTGTGTGCCAACGATTGCGACTCAAATCTTCACGTTTTCCAATCGAATGGCCCCTCACATGTTTTCCACTGGCTTCGCGCACTGTTTTGTATGTCAACGATTGCGACTCAATCTACACGTTTTCAAATCAAATGGCCTTCATCGTTGTGCACTGGCTCCCCGCACTGTACGTGTGTCAACGATTGCGACTCGATCTACAGGTTTTCAAATCGAATGGCCACTCACATGTTGCATGTTGAGCATTGCACGCAATATGGATGAATTTGCTGTGTCAATCACAGCGAAAAGTACAACAAAAATGCTTGGGATACTTTTATTCTGAAACAAAATTCCTTGCTGATAGGTATACAAATGTCTTAATATCATATGTCAACCAATGGGATGCATAAAGTTGTTAAGAACAAAAGTGCTAGAAACAAGTGTATGAAATGTTGAAATAAAGTTGTTGAAAGATTATTATAAAGTTGAATGTGTGATGTCTTTTTATTCTTTAGGTACTTGTGCATACTGCTAGATCATTGTCTTTGAAAAACATGGTATGTGGTTTCAGTTCCAATGCATTTCAATCTTAAAATGACAGTCAAGGAGAAAAAAATCCCGACCGATCGACCCCTTCAAATATTTTCACTGGAGGGCAACTCAACAATTTTTTGGGGGGGGGCCTAATATAAGAAAGTCACCAGTGATACTGTTAACAATAGTGTTCGTGTGAACACTCGCTCTGTCGATGATCTTAAGTTCATTCACCTCAAGGTTCGGACTCAGCGTCTACAAGACACTCCTGCACATGCATATCCAAGAATTTAGGATGAGTTCACAAAACAGCTTGGATGAACAATCTTAAGAATTTTTTTTGAAAGCAGATTTAGTCACTGTTTTTTATTATTATTTAATAACACTGAAATACGGTTTGTCTGTATGGAATTTACATACCCACAAACGTGCAGATGACTTGGAGAGGATACAAAGGAGAACATCGCGTATTGTCCTGAAACAGCGGAGAATGGAAATGTCTTACCCCGACAGACTTCTTAACAGGTTCACTCTTATATCTCAGAGGAATAGTTAGGTGTTCGGGCATGTGCCCGAAACACCTAACCGAAACACCTTTTTTTACTTCTTCTTCTTCTCCCCGACGTCTGTCCGCAAAAAAACACATTTCTTGCAAACTTCACATGAACTTGAAACTTGACATGTACTTAGAACTTAACAAGTAGATGAAACACGAGTTGTGAGTGACCCCAATTTGACCTTACTTCCTGTCCAAACCGGAAGTCAAAGTTTAATATTTTTATAAAATCATATCTCAACAACCACAAGAGGTAAATTCACAATACAGATCGTTAATTGTCAAAAAATATTTACAAAAAGGTGACCCCAATTTGACCTTACTTCCTGTCCAAACCGGAAGTCAAAGTTTAATATTTAAAAAAATCATATCTCATCAACCGCAAGAGGTAAATTGACATTTTTTGCACCATTGTATAGATTGTTAATTGTGAAAATATATTTACAAAAAGGTGACCCCAATTTGACCTTACTTCCTATCAAAACCGGAAGTCAAAGTTTAATATGTAAAAAAATCATATCTCAACAACCACAAGAGGTAAATTCACAATTTCTGTATCGTTGTACAGATCGTTAATTGTCAAGAAATATTTACAAAAAGGTGACCCCAATTTGACCTTACTTCCTGTCAAAAGCGGAAGTCAAAGTTTAATATTTAAAAAAATCATATCTCAGCAACCACAAGAGGTAAATTGACATTTTTTGCACCATTGTATAGATTGTTAATTGTGAAAAAATATTTACAAAAAGTGACCCCAATTTGACCTTACTTCCTATCCAAATGCGGAAGTCAAAGTTTAATATTTAAACAAATCATATCTCAACAACCACAAGAGGTAAATTCACAATTTCTGTATCGTTGTACAGATCGCTAATTGTCAAGAAATATTTACAAAAAGGTGACCCCAATTTGACCTTACTTCCTGTCCAAAGCGGAAGTCAAAGTTTAATATTTAAACAAATCATATCTCAACAACCACAAGAGGTAAATTGACATTTTTGCACCATTGTATAGATTGTTAATTGTCAAAAATATTTACACATAGGTGACCCCAATTTGACCTTTACTTCCTGTCCAAACCGGAAGTCAAAGTTTAATAATAAAAACAATCATCCACCAGAGGTAAATTCACAATCTTTGCACCATTGTACAGATCGTTAATTGTCAAAACAATTTTACACAAAGGTGACCCCAATTTGACCTTTACGTCGTCCCGAACACCTCGTGTTTGTCAATACAAACACCAATCTCTAGTTATTACTTTCTTTTGTCATTAGGCCAAAAAAAAAAATGTTGAGTTGCTCTCCACCGACCGACCCAAAAGTGCTGAAATCTTGGGTCGTTTTTTTTTCTTTTCTTTTTTTTTCCCGTCATTCATAGGCCTATTTATTAATGAAACTTACCAATTTTCTGTGTATAAAACATAATACGTTTGATTTGTGAAATTTTCCACTTCAAATTTACCGGTACCCAAGACTCAATCTACATGTTTTCAAATCGAATGGCCCCGGCCCTCACGTGGTGCACTGCCTTCGCACACACTGTGTGCCAACGATTGCGACTCAAATCTACACGTTTTCCAATCGAATGGCCCCTCACATGTTTTCCACTGGCTTCGCGCACTGTTTTGTATGTCAACGATTGCGACTCAATCTACACGTTTTCAAATCAAATGGCCCTCATCGTTGTGCACTGGCTCCCCGCACTGTACGTGTGTCAACGATTGCGACTCGATCTACACGTTTTCAAATCGAATGGCCACTCACATGTTGCATGTTGAGCATTGCACGCAATATGGATGAATTTGCTGTGTCAATCACAGCGAAAAGTACAACAAAAATGCTTGGGATACTTTTATTCTGAAACAAAATTCCTTGCTGATAGGTATACAAATGTCTTAATATCATATGTCAACCAATGGGATGCATAAAGTTGTTAAGAACAAAAGTGCTAGAAACAAGTGTATGAAATGTTGAAATAAAGTTGTTGAAAGATTATTATAAAGTTGAATGTGTGATGTCTTTTTATTCTTTAGGTACTTGTGCATACTGCTAGATCATTGTCTTTGAAAAACATGGTATGTGGTTTCAGTTCCAATGCATTTCAATCTTAAAATGACAGTCAAGGAGAAAAAAATCCCGACCGATCGACCCCTTCAAATATTTTCACTGGAGGGCAACTCAACAATTTTTTTTGGGGGGGGACTAATATAAGAAAGTCACCAGTGATACTGTTAACAATAGTGTTCGTGTGAACACTCGCTCTGTCGATGATCTTAAGTTCATTCACCTCAAGGTTCGGACTCAGCGTCTACAAGACACTCCTGCACATGCATATCCAAGAATTTAGGATGAGTTCACAAAACAGCTTGGATGAACAATCTTAAGAATTTTTTTTGAAAGCAGATTTAGTCACTGTTTTTTATTATTATTTAATAACACTATAATTTTTATTTATTTATGTTTTTTCTTGAGTTGATTGTGAATTTGGGCGATTCCTGTGCTTTGTGTTTTTTCTCCTTGTTGTTTTGTTGTTGTTGTTGTTGGGGTGTTTGTTTGTTTGTTTGTTTTTTGTTTTGTATTTTGTTTTTGTTTTTATAATGTTGGTGTATATTTCGAACTATATGTCTACAGGGTTGTGTTTTACAGTTGTTTTAGTCATTTGTTGAGGGTTTATTTTTGTTGGCATTTTTCATACTTAATCTTTCCTTTTGTTTTGGTATATGTATATATAGTAGACCATTTTACCACTCCACATACACACAATAAGATGCTTCCGGGTCGAATATTTCTCTTCAAATATTTGATCCAAATTACCATTGTACACTTGCCCATTATGCATTTTTATGTTAAGATTAATTTGGGACTTTACTTCTTTTTACAAAATACATATCAACCACAGCCACGAATAACTATCATCTGTACAGGCTTTGCTTTGGAATTAAGTTTTAAATAACTCCTTGCCAAACGAGTTGAGAAAAACAGATGAACTATCTTTCTTCAAACCCCATCTGAAGAGGTAATCTTTACAATCTTTACAGCGGTTGCGCCTTTGAATGGTCTTCCAGATTGTGTACGTCTAACAAATGCTTTGTCGTTATTATTATGTCGCTTTAGCACAAAAAGAAAGAACATGTTTTCCTTTTCTACTGGTTAAACCCCAAGTCAAGCTACTGTCAAACGCTTGGCATTGGCTATTGGTATACAGAAAGTGATTTATTATAGCACTGAAAAACATAGCAACATAAATTAGCCCTTTCAACGTGATTTAAATGAACCAAATTGATGTGATAAACTCAGTGCTTTCCGAGAGTATGTGAAAAAAATCCACAGGCGATGTAAAGGCAAAATACCCCTACCCCCTACTCCCCCCCCCCCCCGTCTTTCATCATTCAAGAATTTCAGCAATCTATGACATTCATATTAGCTGTAAATTAAAATGTCAATGTGACTTACAGCAATACCACACATTCAATTTAGTATTTATAATTAGCCCCTTGAGGATGCATGACGAATGATCGTCACGGAACGATATTTCAATTTTAAAAGTTGAATGCCTGATAAGTGTAACATACGAATATTAACAAGCAGTGTATCAACATTAATCTTCTGGTCGAACACATGGGAGACGACCACGTTGGTGCATGAGGGATGAAGTCCGAGGTTACATGACAATTACTGACAGCGGAGGTGTGTAGAAAATACGTATATTAATTATTATACGTACTTGAAATTAACCTGAAATGTCATGTCTTTGAATGAAAATACTCACTTATGACATCCCTCAAAGTGTCTTTATATAGGTTTTTGTATATCGTCCAATGATGGCGCTCTAAATGAGACATTATTTTAAACTCAATATGATCATTTGAATCAAGCAATGAACACGTGCTTTTTGTAAGCTGATAATGCACAGCTAATCACAAAGTCGTGGCAGGCGTGCCTATAATGGTAGCGTGAGCGTTAGAACATCAGTTAAGATGTGGATTGTCGTGAGTGAGCGGTCTAGTGCTCCAGATTCAAGTTCTGGTGGACAAGTCGTCAGAATGTGGGATTCGAATCCTAGCCATTCCAGTTGATGCACTTGTGTTTTTGAGCAATACAATGAAATGCTTCTCTTCACCTACGAGTATAAATGGGGATCTGTGAGATGACAATTTTGTCCCATTAGTTGATGAACGCCTAGCAGGCTTTTGCAGATGTATATTTCCTATGTTGGGAATGATCCATCACCATCATCATCTTTCCCCAAATCTGGCGGGGGTGGGTATTGCACTTGTTGTTGTCCGCAAGCTGGTGCACACAGGTGTTGGTGCACACAATATAAGTTTAAAAAGGAGCCTGATGACAGTAATAATAATGTACAAAGCGCATTGAGCATCACATCGGGATGGAGTTGGTGTCTTTAAACAATCCACTATTATTATAATTAATACACCAAGTGACCTCACGAACAGCACGACAAACGTGTATTTTTAAACCGAAACCGTAAAACATATATTTCAAAGCTTCAATTATCCACTAATTGCTCACATGATTGGTCCAATAACTAAAAGCAGCTAACTGCGCAGTTCCTATATCATATTTACATTTGAATGGTAGTGCATGATTACATTTGAATGGTAGTGCATGATTACATTTGAATGGTGCATGATTACATTTGAATGGTAGTGCATGATTACATTTGAATGGTGCATGATTACAGTTGAATGGTAGTGCATGATTACATTTGAATGGTGCATGATTACATTTGAATGATAGTGCATGATTACATTTGAATGGTAGTGCATGATTACATTTGAAATGTGCATGATTACATTTGAATGGTGCATGATTACATTTGAATGGTAGTACATGATTACATTTGAATGGTGCATGATTACATTTGAATGGTAGTGCATGATTATATTTGAATGGTGCATGATTACATTTGAATGGTAGTGCATGATTACATTTGAATGGTGCATGATTACATTTGAATGGTAGTGCATGATTACATTTGAATGGTAGTGCATGATTACATTTGAATGGTAGTGCATGATTACATTTGAATGGTGCATGATTACATTTGAATGGTGCATGATTACATTTGAATGGTAGTGCATGATTACATTTGAATGGTAGTGCATGATTATATTACAAGTACACATGTTTAAAATAAGTATGCATGTTTATAATAAGTTACACTTTCCATAGTGCATATAGATGTGCACTAGATCTGCATACTTAAAACATTTATCGGTGAACGGGTAGGCTGCCATTTATTTATGAGTGGGTATTACCCATCAACGTTCTTCGCATTGTGTACAGTTAACTTCTGAGCAGTTTGTGTATTCCTCGTACTCACTTTTCTCTGGCCCGGAAATGGGAAGATTTCAATATCCAAAAATCTTGGATAAAGTGTTCGTAGCTGATAAGATGTAGGGGTATAGTCTGATACACGTTTAAAAACAAGAGTGTGTGCTGCAGTAGAGAGGTCGGGACTAGGCCATCAATATTTCAGATCCTACGCATTAAAAGTAAATATTAATTTAGTCATGATACTATAAATAACACAACTCTAACATGATTTTCTTCTTATTTTTTCTAACGCGGACACACAGCCCTCACGTGCAACTGGTGTAGAAAGTTTATTTAGTTTTGTTAGTTTTATTTTCTCAAATTCAATAGTAAATCAGCTGTGATAGATGAGGACATAGTAGGGCTAAATATTTGATGCTACAGGCTTGCTAAAATATTATGCCAAATTTGGTCAAGATTTTTGGTATTTTTTATAATTTGTTTTTCATTATTTATTCGTTTCCATGTTATATAGGAGTGACTGTTGTAATTACATACTGTGACAAAGTGGCACAACATTATATTTTGGATGATTGCAGTATATGGTTTATCTCTTAAAAGAAAATGAGATGAAATAAAATTAGCACCTGAAGTAGGCCCATGTCCTCTTTGAAGATTTACATTTTTTCTGTTGTTTTCACTTATTTTCTGTTTTCACATTTATTTGGCTAATAACTAACGAACAATTGAATCTTATTTTGCAGGTTGAAGAACGTTTTTGATGTAAATGTATGATAATTTAAAATTTGTTTGTTTACTAGAGTTATCAGTTTTGCAGCAACAGTTTTGATAGGTTTCATTTTTTTTTCTGTAATTTAGTTTTTACTACTGCATTCTCAAGAGCTAGAAACAAGTTGTTGAATATGTTTTCTTTTATTATTTTTTAACCTTCACACCAATTAACAAGACTTTTGAAATTGAATATTTCAAAACATAATAATAATTTCACATCAAAATTACTTTGTAAAAAGTTGCTGATACATTTAAGTAATAAAAATTAAACTGATGTTATGATTTGAAAACTTAAATTCCAAGTAAAATGAACCAGTTTGTATTTATACCTTGTTTTTTTTTACAACAAAATGAAACAATAGTCAACATGCATTGTTTGTATTTATCATTTGTTTGGAATTTCGGGAGGATATCCATCAAAGATTCAAAATGGGACTTTTTTTTTCTTTTCAACTATTTTACACCCCGTTGCTACGGAGCTCTTGAAGTGTCATCCAAATTCTTGAGATCCTAAGTTAATTTATCTCGTAATTTTATGATGTCTTTGGCACCCGGATGTCATCTCAGGAGCTACATACATTGCAAAGAAAACGACTGATAACTTCATTTAGGGAAAGTTGATGCACCTACATATTAAGTATTACATTGTGGATGTTAACCGGTGATGTAACTTATAAATGCGCGCTATCTTTTGCCACCGATGAGTGTAAGTACTAGCCATACTATCAAATAATATACATGTATGGTATTTGCTTTCATATCTGAAGTCATTGATGTTTAATGGAGGAGCCCTTATTAAAACAGTTTACAAAAAACACCATTATATTTGTACAACCTTTTACTTTTCGTTAAAGTACTGAAAAGAATGAGACAGTTTGAAGTTTAATTAAAGCTAGAGAACAAATATTATTTTGTGTCTGCAGCTGTTCCATATCAATTAAGATCTAAACTTAAATGCAAGTAATGTATGCCATCATTTCCCATTCTAATGTGATATACAGAGGAGAAGAAAACATATAGTCCTAATTAAAAAATAAATAAACAGTCCTGACAGAGAGGGCCACAGAGGAGGCTGGAATTACTGAAATGAATGACTAGCTTATGTTGTACAACATATACGTATACTACATGTATATGTCCTTCGCTGATGACATTAAAATATCTGCAATTTGTGGACAAAATGCCGGCAATCTTATTTCATGCTCACTCATAAATATGATCCGATAGGAAATCATGATTATATCGACTGGCAATAAATGCCAGTCGTATCATGTATCCCTGATGAATACCCCCACGTCAAACAGGTGGCTGGCCGAGTTTAGATGACGTCAGAATGACGTCAGAGCTAGCCTGAGGAGGAAACCCCGGTTTCTGCAGTGTGATAGCGAAAAATCCGGTATTACATGTTGTTAATCACAAGCATGACTCTTCATCGTGTTACGATCAATTCGATCAAACTAGGTGGGTATCTTCATTAAAGGGAATGTACAACTTTGGTTTTACAAGGTTATAACAAATTATCATCTAAATACTTATTTGGTATAACGTTGGTACACGAATCAATCATACGGATAAAATCTGAAGTCTGAAGCCTGTTTTCACCTTTTTTCAAGCGTGAGCACCCATTACATTCAAATGTTTACATGTTGCTTTATGATATAATTCTTGGAAACTAGAGGGTTGAATTTAACACACGTTACTAAATACCAATGTTGTACCTCTAATGGTTGTATGGCCATACATGTGCCTATTAAAAAGACACAACAGATAATATATTTTCAAAACCCGAATGCCAAGTTATTTATATTATTATAATTTAGCGTGATTTTTATTTGTTTGTACTCATTATATATGTCCACCCATTTTATATGATTATTATATATTATACTTCGCTTTTTTTATCATAAATATATGGCAAATTCTATAGCAACGAAAAATGTCCTGCCCCCTGTGCTTTTAAATGGCGGCTATTCTCATGAATAAATTATCCACTGTTAATGGGGACACCCTTTACAGAATATTTATGGTTGAATATAATGGCTACCGAAATTATGTTCGCCTCGTGAAATGGATCAGTTGTTTTCTATATTTTTCCCATTTTACTCGGAGGCACGTGGCATTTGTATACTATTGTTTGGTATTCGACTCTTGGCATAAAACCTTTTGTGATGACGCAATAAGAACTACATTTTACTAGGATAAAATTAATGTTAAATAATGGTTATTGGCCTTACGTTTCGAACCTAGCAGGTTTTTCTCAAAGGCAAAATGGGACAAAATATAAACAACAGGTGTGAAATGAACACCAAATAAAAATAAATCTTTCCACAGGGACTATCAAATTCACTTCAGAGTACTCAACCACAGAGACCCAGTCAAGTCTACGTCAAGTCTATGTCTAGGCTATCAGTACTTTCTGAGAAGCCCACAACCTGAGACTGTGCCAATAAGAAGATTCCTCTTGTTGTCACTTATCATCCCTCTCTATCCCCGTACGTCAGATTACCAATACTAACCACCATATCCTCCACATCTCAGATCGCATCCAACCTGCAATCCCTGAGGAGCCTATGATTGCTTTCAGATGCCCTCCTAGCCTGAGTGACCTATCCTTGTCCGAGCTGATGCCCTCCTAGCATGAGTGACCTCCTTGTCCGAGCTGATGCCCTCCTAGCCTGAGTGGCCTATCCTTGTCCGAGCTGATGCCCTCCTAGCCTGAGTGACCTCCTTGTCCGAGCTGATGCCCTCCTAGCCTGAGTGACCTCCTTGTCCGAACTGATGCCCTCCTAGCCTCACGGACCTCCTTGTCCGAGGTGATGCCCTCCTAGCCTGAGTGACTCCTTGTCTGAGATGATGCCCTCCTAGCCTGAGGAACCTCCTTGTCCGAGCGGATGCCCTCCTAGCCTGAGTGACCTCCTTGTCCGAGCTGATGCCCTCCTAGCCTGAGTGACCTCCTTGTCCGAGCTGATGCCCTCCTAGCCTGAGTGACCTCCTTGTCCGAGCTGATGCCCTCCTAGCCTCACGGACCTCCTTGTCCGAGCTGATGCCCTCCTAGCCTGAGAGACCTCCTTCTCCAAGCTGATGCCCTCCCAGCCTGAGGGACCTCCTTGTCCAAGCTGAGGTCCCGCCCACTAATGACAGTTCCCTTCCTCCTATCGAACAGGGAATGTTTAGGTGCACTTCTAGAGGGTGCCCACCACCAGAATCTGGGGCCACATTACATGTACTACTTCTAACATAATTTATCTGATATCTTGCAGGATATGTGGTATTCAGTATATCGGTGAGACTAAGAACTCACTAAAGAAACATTTCTATGGTCACAGATACATAGTCAAACGCATAAGCTTAACACTGCTATAGGTCATCACTTCAATCTACCTAATCATTCCATTTCTGACATGATTTTGCATGGCATTGAGATGCTTGGTAACCTCAGGGAATCGGTCGGTCTCATCAGAGAAAAGATATGGTCAGGCGTATCCACACCATTCACCCCCATTTTCTCAACATATAAGAAGGGAATGACTAATTCTCTCTCTCTCTCTCTCTCTCTCTCTCTCTCTCTCTCTCTCTCTCTCTCTCTCTCTCTCTCTCTCTCTCTCTCTCTCTCTCTCTCTCTCTCTCTCTCTCTCTCTCTCTCTCTCTCTCTCTCTCTCTCTCTCTCTCTCTCTCTCTCTCTCTCTATTTTGCATTTATGCTATAGGTTGGTAAGCAGTTTGCAACAGTTAATTCTCCCAAAGTAGACCCTTGTGGCACACTAGAATAGACCCTTGTGGCACACCAGAGTAGACCCTTGTGGCACACCAGAGTAGACCCTTGTGGCACACCAAAGTAGACCCTTGTGGCACACCAAAGTAGACCCTTGTGGCACACCAAAGTTCACCCCAGTAGACTGTGAGTAATTATCACCAATCTTGGTCACCTTTTGTTGACTAAACAAGTAAGATGAAAACCAGTCAAGCTGTAGCAGAAAACCAGTTAAGAGTACAGAGGCAGACACGACAAGTTGGCCAAGGTGATGCATTGGGTTTTGTGTAAGAAGTACGTTGTCAAGGTGGAATCGAAGTGGTAAAACCATGTGCCGGAAAGGTAGAAGAAACGGACCATGTCAAGATTCTCTGGGACTTCAACATCCAGACAGATCATGTTATAGAACATAGACGGCCGGATTTTGTTGTCTTGGATAAGCATGAGAAGATGTGTCATCTTATCGATTTTGCTGTGCCGGGTGATAGTAGAGTAGCACCGAAGGAGAATGAGAAGATACAGAAATATCAGGATTTAGCGAGAGAACTCCGCAAGCTGTGGCAAGTCAAGGTGAAGGTTAGTGGGAGCACTGGGTACAATACTGAAGTCGTTGGAGAAACATCTCAAGGAGATAGGAACATCTGTTAGAGTAGAATTACTACAGAAGGCGGCACTCTTAGGGACAGCAAGGATTCTGCGAAAGACACTCGAAATCTAAGGCTACGGGACGTAGCTTGACTTGAGGTGTAACCGGCAGAAAGGAAAATAAGATCTTTCTTTTCATGCTGTGCTAACGCGAAATAATAATAATAATAATAATAATAATAATAATAATAATAATAATAATAATAATAATAATAATAATAATAATAATAATAATAATAATAATAATGATGATGATGATGATGATGATGATGATGATGATGATGATGATGATGATGATGATGATGATGATGATGATGATGATGATGATGATGATGATGATGATGATGATGATGATGATGATGATGATGATGATGATGATGATGATGATGATGATGATGATGATAATAATTAGTCACCAGATCCTATGTGTCAATATTTATTGACTATCATCTCACATACCATTATCGAATCGGTTACTGGGTGATCTAATATAGCTTCAGACGCCTGACTTCTGTGCTAATCAAATATACGGGTATATCTTCCTGCGCTTTTGGTGGTGTTGCTATGGACATTTTGTACCGTCTGGTGAAACATCGTCTATATGCCACCGGTAATTGAAGCTATCTGTGCAAACTAACCAATGGGTCTCATACGGCAAATCAAGAATCATTATGGAGGAATCAATGGTGAACTTAAAGCTGCCATGTACATTATTTTCGTCTTCAGTTTAACTGACAGGTAATCATTAATCGCTGTGTATTTTAATCAAGAATTCAATCAAGGAATAATTGGTTATTTGTTATTTAAGGTCAGGTTAAGGACTCTGAGTAATATTAATTAAAATATAGTGTGTTTTTTAATTCGCGGTGTAAGTGGAATAAAACTAATTTGAAATGGACGACATTATTATTTCACGTGGTATTATTAGTTCAGAAGTCCACTAAACTGATGTTATTCGCTTGCCTGTGAGATTAGAGGAAAAGTTTAACATCACTATCCATTGATGCATGGTATTTACTTCACAGTGGTAATTGCTATGACCTTAGCGATATGACTAGGGCTTGGGCTTAGAGAAGTCATAGAACAAATGTGATTTTCTTTGTATAGGTGAATCTTTATATATCACTTGATTTAAAACAAGTAATATCATTTTGCCACATTTTGTGGATCTGGATCAACATTCGAAAAACTTCAAGTCATCATGTGCCATGAATCAATTATAAAACTGCAATCTTGTGTCACTGTTTCAATTAATACGTATGGGGTTTATTAGGTGTGGTATAATAGCTTAACACTGGTATGTATGTTCTTGGTGTATTTGTAATGGTTTATATTCAATCACGGTACAATGAATAAAATATTCATATAACATTATGGATCAGCATACATTATTGTATCGTGACTGAGATGCATTTTTGTTTACAACGGTTAAATGTTATTCCAATGAAGTTTACAGATACGAGATTATACGTTCCAATTAAAGTGACTAAACAGTATATCTTATCTTATTGCTACATTACGTTAAAGGGGCGGTTACACAGCAGAAAGTGGGACTCACTGTCAACAAGGGGTACATAAAAATACGTATAGTAAATTTCCATGCACGGAGATAAAAGAGGAAGCATATAGCCGACTTTAACCCCTCCTCCCCTCTCGTCAATATCATGGTACATATGCATTGACAGTGGACGATTATAGATAAAGCGGCATTCAAAACAAATTATTTTGCTGCTTACTTGTAGATAGCGTAAGGCTAACATCAGTTGACAGTAATAATTACTATTCCTACCATATATAGTAGAGGTATTTAATTCATTTTATTCCTCACATTTAAAATACATTTAATTTACCCGTCATACAATTTCATATAAACGTGTTTTTTATTTATTTCTTATTATTTGTTTTATTATTTTTTTTTTTTTTAATATACACTATGTATACTACAAAGGGTTCGCGAAAAACTATCATGCGCGTCTTGGTAATTAAAACAAAATCAATTATCAAGTTTGTATATGGAACCGATAATGCTGTCATTGTCTTATGTGCTGTTATTTATTAAAAGTCAGATTTGTTAAAAGTCAGTGAAATATAGCTATATATTTTTTGGTTGGCAACATTACTTATAGGTAAAACTTGTAGCTTTGCATGGTGAGGATGATAAGTAAGACTAATTGCGGTGACACCATGTGGAATCTCAATTGAGTAGTAATTAGTTCTGAAAAGAACTGGAGTACAACTCGACGTTTCGATCAGTATGCTCTGATCGTCCTCAGGAGAACAATCTAAATGCATATTCACGATATTATTTGCTACAACCTGATTATCAAATGCATATTCACGATATTATTTGCTACAACCTGATTATCAAATTTACGAATTATTAACTAAAAACATTATTGGTGCAAGGTTAGTTAGTATACGTTTCAATCATCTTGAGAAAGTACCGGTATTTCAGCTGAAGTGCTTTTATCTAAGAGAAAACAAGAATTGTTATATCGTTTCGGTTTGTGTTTATCTCAACTGTCTCGAAGCTGATGTTCATGTTCTGAAAAGAACCGTATCGCCCAACTCGTATCTCGACTGTCGCTAAGTGAGATTATGGTTCAAGGGAGAACCAATGTCGGGCAACCCGTTTTCTCTACTGTGGGAAAGTGAGAAATATGGTTCAGGGAGAACCATGGGGACTTCACAGGTTATTCTGTACGTTTCGATTAGCCTGCTCTAATCTTCGTCAGGAGAGAGAATTATGTTAAATTAACAATACATTTTTGGTATATAACGTATTAAGCTCGTAAATGTACTCTATAAATCAGAGAGAGTATGTACACAGTAGAAGCAGTATTTTTAACAAAACCTAAGTTGACAATGTGTTCTTTATTTAATTAAAACTACATTTTGTTATGGTCATCTTCGAACAAGGATAGCGATATTTGCATCACCCTTATGCCTCTGTGACCATCATTTGTAATGGAATCTTTATAGATTGTCCTTGGACATGTAATCAGTCAATACTAATCCTCTCAATTAGACAGACGGGTTGGTCCTCCATTAAAACACCGACGCCACATCAGTAATAGCACACCTGCTCAGTCCAATAACCATCCGATTGAAATAATGGGATCGAGGCAGCTTGACCTCGTAGCCAGGTATGTTCACTTCCCCTGACAATAATCGAACTCTAGTGGCGGACCCTTTATTTATATTATTCACTTTCTGTCAAGCATGGGTTCAACTTTACAATTTATTCTATAAATTTAAAGTCATGGTATAGCATTGGTAATTTTGGTACACTTTATACCAGATTCATATCAATTCGTCAGTAAGCATGACCAACAGTTTTAGATACCTTAAAAATAGCGGTTGTTCACATAAGATAACGAGATTCGTTGAGATTCAATGATGTCTTCAACATATTCATTCATGTGAAGACAACTGTGGCTATTTTATGTATATTATCAATGGAGACCGCCATAACCCCTTCAGAAGGTGTTTATTCATTCGTATTTGGTAAGAACACGGTGAATGGGGGGAATATTCTTATGATAACACAAGATAAATTATTTTGATATAGGCCTACTCAATTGATAGTTATTTTTATATTTACTTCAAGGTATTTTTGATACCGTTATCATAGTTATAGTTATCATAGTTATCATAGTTATCATATACTTTGTCATGTACTTTGTCCCAATGTTGATTTTTTTTTTTGAAAAACAACTAAAGGTGTCTACCGTCACGATCAGAGCAGGTATTATTTATGCATCAACAACCGTAATATAAGCTTTTAATATGGGGTATTTTTTCAGTCACTGAGTTAATCTAAAACTATCACTATTGTGTCTTTAAAGTACAGAAGGACAGGCGATATTGAATCATGGGTTGGAGAATCAGGATAGTGATTATTTTCTGTAATACATTAATATTTGGGTACACTAAACCATATTTCGAAACCCCCAACTCGCTAAGACCACACAGCTTAGTGACTTTTTCATCTGGACTACCATAGGGGTAGTATACCCTGGACTACGCTGAACCCCACAAACCACATATTTAAGCTGCTTTATCGCATTGGTTTACACCTAATAAACAAATAATGCTGAAATTTAACACGCGCATTATACTAACAACTGAACCGATGTTCTTGTATTCGTGCATTTGCTACTGAATAATGACACACTGGCTCTGAGAACAATTCTATTACAAAATAAGATAATATTCGGCATCGGTTAATACTAAATAATTGAAAAACCATGTTTCGTTTAAACCATTACAATGAGTCCAAATAATGACATTAAGATTAAGACGCATTATTTTGAAAACTGCAGTGAATCAAATGCCAAATGAATCGTTTTAAAGACTACATTTAGTAAATATTAGCATAACGTTCTAAGGTAAACCCTTACTAGCGTACCTATTTTCAGTTCAATAATCCAAACTTACTATTGTACTGGGAAAGAATAATACAGTATTCGTAGAATATTCTTAAGAAAGGTCATTGTTGGATAAATGCGTCATGCATTTTGATCAGCACCTTCGCAGTTCGATCAACTTCACCTTTAACCTGTCTAAAGCAGCCAAATCGAAGCCTCTACGGTTTCAAGATTTAATATCCGTCAAAGGCATATAGGAGGAGGAGGGAGGGAGGTTTCTTATTCTTCCGAGACGTTTTTAGTTAGTTCTGAAAAAAGTTTAACAAGTGCCGTGGTGAAATGAAACCGTTCTGATGTCTGTTTGAATTGATCTTGGAAGACTTCAAGTCGATTTTGCATTAAGACATTACAAGACATTGTTCCAAACTACTGTTTTATGTCCTCAACTTTGAAAATCGATAAATAGCAACAGTTGAGGTAGTACAAATAATGCAACCCATACACAATCATAACAATTATTCAAAAGCGTGACAGTCTTCAGTCAGTTTCCTGTGTTTGTTATACCGATTAAATTATTTACATAGACTCAGTTAATCTCAGTTAATTATTTTGAACTGATTACATTGCCGGGTTTTCATTTCTCAAAGGTATATACAATTACAACTCGCCTAAATAGCGTATTCACAAATTTGCCAATTTGGTTCAAACTCACATAGTGTAAACACATTTGCAATATGCAAAATAATTCTACACACTTAAGCAAAATATAATAATAATATAAAACAGGCAAATACACAAATCATACATATTTTAAACATGCAAACAAGCTAATATTACCAAAAATAGCATGCATTTTGCACTCACAATAGTACCAAAAACACTAAGAAAAATCAAGACAAATGCTACAAATGAAGTGAAAAAACTATATAGCTGAGAATAGTACATGTATTCCAAAATGTTAAATACATGTCCATTTTATCTATTCAACTCTTAACGTTCTGGATTTGTAAATAATATAGTTTCATTTGTTTCAGTTAACTAAATACAATGGCTGGCACACACTGATATGTGGCTCAGCACTTTTTTACGGGGGAAAATTTACAGGCCGCTTACCAGTACTGACGTCTTAACCAAACTGCCAAGTTGCAGATATTATGTACCAGTATTTGGTGTTATATTTTTTTCTGATCCGACGGAATATACAATTACTAGTCATGGAACAGACGTAGAGAGCCATGAGTCACCTAGCAACGTTGCCATTAAAGTCAGGGTAGAGAGGGCCGGATTGGTCGGTGTGACGAAACATCGATCTAGGGTTGTATTTCAGAGCGCTGGAACATATTTCCAGATCTTAGAGTGGCAAACGAGTCAATTTACAAGAAGAAGTGTTTGCTCGGCTGCTGTGATTTAAGTGCTGACAGGGAGGGTTTTAAGTGTGGCATTCCCAATAAAATGCAAAACATTTCAAGAATTGTAATAAATAAGTCACCATTAAACATCTGGTTGAAAACGAACCATTGGTTTTGAAGAATCGAACCAAAAGATAACCAGGACATTATTTTAATATAGATTTATCTTTGTAACTAAATTTATTGTTGAAAGTGAAACTACAGACACAAACCACTATTTTGCGTATAAAGGCCATATCACAAAAATAAGTATTTACAATTGAGATATTTTACAAAATAATTAAACAACCATTGTCGGTGTAGGGCAAAATTAAATCAATTGTTTATCTCCCGACGCAAGAATTTCACCAATCTATAAACCATTGTTTACCAGTGTGGAAATTTGTTTGACCAGCATTAATGATGTTGATGCTGTATATATTGATTTACTACCCATATAGGCCTAACTACTTATTTGAATAAACGTAAAAAGCAAAGTGCTTCTTTAAAAATTCAATAATGGTAAACTAGTTTCTATGAGGGCAATGTGAACCACTGTCATCATTTATAAGTCTAAATTATGAAACGTTGAGCACGCATTACACCAATCCAATGCAAGAACCAAATCAAGAAAATGAACTAGAGAAATCTCACATACAGAAGTCGCCTATCCGCTCAGTGCACATCGTAGCCCTCTAGCGGGGAATTTGCACCCAGTGTCTTAATGATATAGCCACTTTGGTGTCAAGTGAGAGGAGCGCTGTGCGCACACTTTATTTGCGTATGTTATGGTACTAAGCGCGCATGTACTACTAGCCAATGATCGCTGGAGATGTTCCGCGCGTACGCACTGCAAAATACGCCAAATGCGACGCACTATTGCTGCCCTTTCGCCCACAGTGGTCGAACAATAATGTGCCCTCAACAGCTAATGCACGGTGCGAATAGGTGCCTATCCGTACAGTGGGCTATCTAGTATCGACTTGTGTTGTTGCTCTTATAATAAAGGAACATGGCGTGTTTTGGAAGGCAATTGATGAAGAAGCAAATTCAGTTTTTAAATAATGCTAATTAATTGTAGGCTATGGAGTGCTCACTAATTACATATAGGCCTTGTTTGTTATGACATGTCAGTGAACTCAGTGAGGTCATAAGTCGTTCATACTGTGTTCAGTATAAATAAGTTATTGAGTGATGGAAATGAAGGATGCCAAGAACTTCAGAAATTCATGTATTTTACAATGGCATCTAAATGTTATCAATTGTAATATTTCTGTTTTATGTTTCTTTTTTTGTCAAATGATTATTTACGGATTTAACAATAAGTTATTGCACTATTGAATTTTTCAACCAAGCTTTTTTGACAATTTAGTTGAGTCTTGATTGATAATTTAGCAACAGAAAGTGTTCAACGCTTTTCCACTTTAAGCTGTTCAAAAACGGATACATACCCTCACTACAACAATTTTGATAAAAAGCAAGTCCGTGCTTGTTATTTGAATTTCTAGATAACTCATATAACCGGTTAATTTAATCCTTAATCCCACTGATTGCACTGTAGTCAGATAATCCAGCGCGATAGCAGTATAATCTCATTGTGGTCAAGTCGCTTTAGTTAGTCGTGATTCCGCCGCATATAAACGAGATGCCTGGCAGCTTTGTGGGATTTAATTGGATTAAGAAAAACAAATTAATTTTCTACTGAATGATATTCGGTTCGATTCATTAAGACTTGTTTATTCAATCTTGCCTCCCTTGGTTGAACACGTGATGCTGCCAAACTTGGAGAAAATGCACATTCTGCAATAAGCAAGTTACACTCTTAATATTTATATTATTATACATATTTTTTGTATTGTTTGGTTAGTTGGTATTCATGATTTAATTAGAGTAAATACATAAAACAGTGTATCATCTTTGCCAGTAAGCCATAGGCCTAATGGTTAGACAAATTCTAAAGAGGTATAATTATAAGTATACCCTTTTTGGTAATTAATAACCCAATTACAAAATAATATATTATATCTAAAAACTTACTTAGTTTGAAGTTAGAGATGGTACTGTGAATTTATTTCGCCTGACATGCTAAGAACACTTGAGTATAATATTACAAATGTGAAAAGGAGCAGAGAGGTGATCTATTTTCTCCACATTCATGCATACAAATTCATTTTCTATGTGTTCTTGATAAAGACATAACGAAATAAACTGAATCTGTCTTATAAAGTATGTAGGCTTTTATCGACATCCTACCTTATATTTAAAGTGATTATGCAAATCACTTTAAATATAAGGTATAGAATTGGTAATTAAATATTTTCCATTTTGAACATTATACTTACTTGGTATAAAGCTTAAATAATAGTTCCAATCTCCCCTAGGAATGATGTTGTCAGAGGTGCTGTAATGTTTTTAGAAGCTGCTAATTGTTGCTAGTAAAGAGTACTATTTCTTAAGTTCCATATAAGAATGAATACAACAAATCTGACGGCATGTTCACTATTTTCTCGCTGATGACACAACGTAATAGCTAAAACAATAGGTACAGGTTGTTAAATGTAGAGTATGGTTTTGCCATCACTACCAATGTTGGAACCTTCCCATGAAAGGGGAGTGTACAACATTGTTAATTACCTGAAAAGAAACTGAGAGAATCTAAAACCTTAGTTCCGTTTAACATGAAGTATTTGAAGTATTTTGCGGAAACACGAATAGCAATTCATCAATCACTGGTCGATGATCCATTTTCACAGATGAATACAAATAATTTAATTGTTTTTTTTTTCTCTGCGACGTGCCGTGACACGTATACGCACACCGCGGTTGCATCGCGCTTAATTTTTCAGTAGGTGTGAAGAGGCGCTATAACTTCTGTTGCGTCGAACACTACCAACTGCCAATGGTTTTAACAGATGCCTAGAGGTCCTCTAGACCCTAGACAACAATTTGAAGCAACAACAAAAATGTAAGGGCCCTTTAGGTTGATGTTTATTTTAGTTCTGATAACGCTTTTTCCCCTACCCCAAATCGACATAAAATATACCCTATTATGTGTACCCATAGCAGTTATAGGAATAAACATCTCTCACCCTCTGGCTGATGGCTCCACTCTGTCTGGAATCATGTTCTGGCACACCATAGTGGGTAACTGATAGCTTTTGATAAGCCGTTCAGAGCTGAAGTCAATGGCCTTGTGTTGACAGATGGCATTAGGATTTGTACACGGTCCTATGGGACCATGCAGGATTTGTACACGGTCCTATGGGACCATGCTTTTTGCAGTAGGATTTTTTGGGTCAAGGGTTCAAAGCAGGCTAATGGGAATTAACCATGCTATTTGGATATACTTCAACAGGGAACTTACGGAATTTGAGAAATTTGGGGTGAGCATGAACGGAGTAATTAAATTTTGTTTACAAACCTACTTACAAAATAAGCGCAATGGCACGTCGCAGGGTTTTAACAACACGTCGAGTTGTAACCTCCAGTTCTTTTCAGAAGTAATTACCACTCAATACAGAATTTCACATGGTGTCACCGCAATTAGTCTTACTTATCCTCTTCACCATGCAAAGCTACAAGTTTTACCTAAATTAGTCTTTAGCTGGTGACAGTATAAAATGTCCAAACTCTCATTTTATTAAACACGATACGTTGAAATACCGTCCCGCCTTGTATTGACTACTGTGAAAAATATGAAATCAATTTGAAAATGAAATTGTTTAGGTTTTCACAGAAACGTGTAAGTCAATCTGAGCTGAAGTTTCAAGTTCGGTTCAATCCCCTTTAAGCAAAGATAACTATGCAGGCCCTTAATCGTATCATAGATATTAATATAAATAATACATTGACGTCGTCAGTTTTCAGATCTATAATAAATTAAAAGTCAAATCAGTGCGTTTGTCTGATTGTTTGCAATATTTGGAAATATCATAATTGCAATAACCGGCCACCATCCCCCATTACGAACATTACGAGATCATCCTCGATTTCCCAGTAGTAATCAAGTTTCATGACCACTATGTAATTTTCTTATTACCGCTTCCTTGTGTGGTTGACACAAAATCTTGTTAAAGGAGTTTGGGGCGATGGTGTCGAATTTATAAGGTGTCCGACGCCAATTAATTGGCTATACTTTAGTCAAATGTATCCGGCGGCTGTTTCTTTTCCCCATTATAACCACAGCCTGGGAATTCTACAGAAAACGATTTTTGAAGGAGATTCTGATTTGGCGAAATAATAACTGACCCTATCAAGCCTAGGATTTTCCGTTCTCACATTGTGCCCACCCCCCCCCCCCTCCGTATTTTCTTTAATCTTCAGCTGATTTTCCTGAAACTTCATTGGTATGTTCAGTTCATACTGAATATCAGTCACCATTTATAAGGGGTGCTATTGTTTTGATTGTTTTGGTCACAAACAGTATTTCCCCTGTATTTCCCTATGGTTGATTTTCGATTTATATATTTCGGTCGGTGTTACTGGTTGTTTTGTTTCGAAGTTTTAAAAATAAAAAATAAAAGCTAAACAGTCGTTGTGATATTTGGGTATCGTATCTTGTCGTATCTTGTCGTATCGTGCATCGTAGTTATTGATTATTTATTTCCAAAAATATCCATAGAATCATTACACACAATTTGTGTTGATTTTCATTACTAATAAATTTTAGCATCAAAATTAGATTCAGGAATTCACCAAACAGATAAAAAAAATTACCCTTTGAAACTTACGTTATATACTGTCTTGATGTCATAAGAACCTACATATATATAAAATGAACGTGGGAAATGTCTATTAAATTGCCCTTTGTTTTTAGGTTTAACGCAACTTGTTTTATTATTAATACTTGTATGAAAATGTGATGATGTAAAAAGTAAATTGGCATGCTTCAGATTATAATTCTTCAGATTATAATTATAAAAACTTCTTTTTACGGATCCTTTAATGCAGATCGCTGCACTTAAATGAGTCCAAGTAAAAGTGTTTACCGTCCTGTGTATATCAGTTAATACTCGTATCATGTGATGACGTCAAGGGGATTAGGATGAATGAATGAAATATTATACTGGATCGATCAAAAAGGAACTTGGGCGTATTCATCAGGCTTGCTGGCGGCTGTCACACAATGCGCAAACAAGTCCTTTCCAATAAATTCTCATAATACACCTTCGGGATAATTCTCGGAACTTCAAAAAACAAGAGTAAATAATAAGCTGTTGAAAATAGTATTCCCAGCAAAACCTTATCCCAAAGATTAGGAAATATCTGCGGACTTTCGTAATTGGCTTGCCAGTTTGAATCTTGTTTAAGAACAAGATTCAATCTAAAACCCAACGTGCTGTAATGCGGGCAAAAAGAAGAAATTCGCAACAACAAAAAAGAATTTGAGAAGAAATATACTACAATTAATGAAGAAACTTCAGAGCTTCTCAACAAACTGAAATGCATGCTTGACTCTTAAATTGTTGGTTAAGTCATTACTTATATTACATGATAGAACAAACATCGAAAATTTTTAAATCCTCAACCATGCTCCCCAAAAGAAAAATCTGTAAGTTTCAACAAATACATGAGTGTAGTTTCGGTCTGCAGGAGTGATGTTAGTGGTAATTCGGGTATGTCCCCTGCATCCCCCGCCCCTTTCCCCTCCCCGCCACTGCACCTGGTTTCCAAATCTGGGACACTCCACAGTGCCATTTTATGACATTGTTTGTTTACAAAATTTCATACACGTGCAATGTGGCAACCCGCTTACCATCAATATGCCTAAATGCACTGTACCAATAGCTTCTTCTAAGGGTAATACCAAATGTAACTATATTATTGTGAAGCTTCTTCGGTTAATTGGTCAACATTAGTAGTTTGATTTGGATTATGCCCTAACTGCTTGTAAGAGTATATGCTTACATTCTTTGAATCAATATATAACATAACCAACATTTGAACTGTTTTGCATACTGATTTAATAGCGTCTTTCACGAGAAAATAGTGAAAAATTCATGCATATTTCCGGTGACAAACACGAACTTCGTTTTTAATGTGTACCATGTTACCAACTTAGAGTAAGTTTTATGCAAAACTATTATTATTATGTTTTATTGAACACGAAACATACATGTATGGACGATACTATATTGAACACGAAATATGCATATAGTGACGGTCGTAGATCGGATAATTGGATTAGCTAACAGTCGAGCAGCATCGATCCCAATATTGTTATAGACAGTTACGATCTAATATGCACATTTTTTCAACATAAAAACTTTTTTTTAATGTTTGAACAAAAAATCAATTATCACTCTCTTGGATAAGAACGGCCAGCTGTAACATCACGAATGACATGATATTCAAAGGGGGTAAGAAGAGGCTTTTAATCAACCAGAAGAATATCTGAATATTAACTGGCGCTCGAGTTTTACGTTTAGACATCAAAATGACAATGATCAATGTGTGAGTTAAATATAACAAATATCCAATGCCTTTATTTTGTCCAATGGGGACATTATTTTATTATATCACAAGGTAACTGAACTGTTCCATCACAAGGCGAAGCTGAGTGAAAATGGAACAATCCAGATCTCGTGATATGTTAAATACTCCCATTGGACTCTAAAGCACCGACTATTTGCATAATCTACTCTTTCACAGTATTACTTGTTTGTCTCTTAGCCCACTTGGTCTGCACTTTTAATAGGATAAATAATTGTCACCTGAGACTAACGGTTCAATCTTATTCAAAATAACATTGAGTTATCGCCTATAAATATGTCGATGGCACTATGGATTTAAACAAGTACGTTATTTTGCAACTATGGTTTCTCACTATGGCAAATTAGGGACGAATAAAGATAGGCCTATCTCTCTTTACGAGTTCTGTTATAACAGCATAGTGATTGTTTTATACGTATAGGGCTTGCAAAATGTCTCCGTTGGTCACGATTGTTCCATATTCGGTTCCCCTTATTTCACATGACAAGATTGTTATGGTGCTTTTTTCTGTTTTACTTTAGTCAGGATAATGATTAAGAAATCATGTAACATTATTGTGTTCACATAGCTTATAATTTTACAAACTTATAATTAGGCATGTCATGTAGCATTTGGTGTGTCATACGACGAAAAGGTGCTGTTTGCACAATATGTCTCACATAATAAAACAAATAATAGCATCATTACGCCTAAACTGAAAACAAAGCATTTGTTTTCTGTTTCCTCAAAATCTGTTTCCTTCCTGCAAGCAAAATAGCAATATTCGAATGAAAAGGAAAAACTGACTGAAATTGCTGATCAAACGGCGAACATAACGGGCTACAGGCCTACAGATTTTAAGTCTATTAAAGCGATATTTACAATCCGGCCAGACTGGACCGCGGTATAATTGTAATTTCAAGAAATCGTCGCTGGTACCACCAAGTGACACTTGTGACACCAAGTGACACCTGTGACACCAAGTGACACCTGTGACACCAAGTGACACCTGTGACACCAAGTGGCACCTGTGACACCAAGTGACAGTTTACAATGTGTAAAATAGAGTGTCACTTTTTTCTTGTATTTTGTTTTTCGCATTATTCACAATGTATAATCAACAGTGACTTGCAATTTCCATTTCGTGAAACCAACAATTTTCTCTCCCGTGCTAATTGGTGACATTGCATTGTAGCTTTCGGTGTATGAAAGCATTTTCATAATGTGTAATAAAACAAACAATCTATGGTTTGTAGTTGTTGGGAGACAATTTTCATAATGTGTAATAAAACAAACAATCTATGGTTTGTAGTTGTTGGGAGACAATTTTCATAATGTGTAATAAAACAAACAATCTATGGTTTGTAGTTGTTGGGAGACAATTTTCATAATGTGTAATAAAACAAACAATCTATGGTTTGTAGTTGTTGGGAGACAATTTTCATAATGTGTAATAAAACAAACAATCTATGGTTTGTAGTTGTTGGGAGACAATTTTCATAATGTGTAATAAAACAAACAATCCATGGTTTGTAGTTGTTGGGAGACAATTTTCATAATGTGTAATAAAACAAACAATCTATGGTTTGTAGTTGTTGGGAGACAATTTTCTTGCTTAATACGTCCCTAATTTGCCATAGTGACCAATCCAGAATTAAGTTGGCATAGTGACCAATGCGGTATTGGTCACTTTGCCAAATTACAAAAATAGCCAGTTAGAGCATTCGTCATTTGAATGCATGCTCTATCTCCAAAACTATAAGGAATACATGCATGTGGATTAGATACAATGGTAGGTCTCTTCCTGAATGTACTAATGGGCGGGAAAACGAAAATAGTCGGATTGGTCACAATGGCAAAGGACGAATAGTTCAAATATGTTAGAATAAATTTCACAATATTGTGATTATCAATTTTCAATATACAATGTACAAACTTTCATATCAATCCATAATTTTAAATATTCATACGCTGACATTTCCCTTTTGAATCAAAACATTCTGGGCTGAAAAACACATTCAGTCGTGCGTAAAAATCATAAATTAAAGCTATTAGTGATGGACCGTGAACGGATTTCAGGATGAGAAGCTAGCTATATTGAAACTAGGAATGCGTCGGTGAGTCCTTGATAAGGTGGCTTGAAAGAGTCAATATGCAGATACGCTGTTGACTGGCACACACCTTTAGAAGAAGTGCATGTCTCAATCAACACAGATGTGGTTCACACATACAAGCACTAAACAAAGGTGTGTGTTCCATTCACATAGCCAATGTTATATATTAATTAACATTTAAATGAGACATCGACAGAAAAAAATCCATTAAGGCATACAAATTATGTTCGGAAAATTTGATTGAAAACTTATAGAGGTATCATTGTCGTGCTCGGTAACGTACTGGGTATTGATTTGAATAACGCAAAGTTACCACAGTTACCACACTATCTTGGCAATATACCATTTCGAATACGACTGTTTAAAAACTGTGCCGATCTATTGTGGAATTCCTCTGAAACATCAGAGACGAAGTACAGCATAATTTGCTGACTTATAGCTACATGTATTAGTATGTCTAACGTATGCATACTGAATCTTGTTGAAATATCTAAAGTTAAAAAGTCAAACATTACGCATATTTTACAACTGACCAATTGAACGTTTATCCTTAAGCAACTTCATTGCTGAATGTTATACTGTGATCCACGTTATGCAAACACTAACGTCTTAAACATGGAAACTTGTTTCGTGTAAAGGTGGTACTGTTTAAAAAATTAAAAAATCTAAATTTTCCCAATAATTGTTGGACAGAATTAAATTCCACATTAATAACTATACGGTTATTTCCGAAAAAAACAAAACAAAACAAAACAAAACAAAACAAAAAACGCCAGTGGCTGGCTGGAGTATATAGATTTGTATGGCTGTTGCAGGAGACGCAATTTGATAATTACTAGTTTTGTACTGTAATTCGGTGAGAAAATTGTGATTTTTTTTCAGACATTTTTTTTATTTGGGTGATATGTTGTTAACTGTTTATTTTGATGCACAGAAGAAGCTAGCAAACCCAAGCAATACTACTAATGTTGCATTTAAAGGGCTGTCGTTTTCACGAAAAGTCAAAAATTGTATTTTCAAATAATATGTCAGAATTTTTTTATTTTTTTTCTTTCTTTTTTTTATAAAAGCAACTGTGAACAACAGCCACATCAGTAAATGACTAAAGAGGTAATCTGATAGGCCAATCAAATGGTTCACTGCAGACCAGAGTGAAAAAAAAGAGAAAGAGAAAAAAAAAATTAAAATTATGTATATATATATAAACATATTATGCAAAGGTGACATACATGAATACATGAATGAACTCAATTGAACTAAACTTGTTGTAAAGTTGTAGCAAACTATATCACATTTCTATATTAAAATGAATACGAAATGTTCAATATATTCATACCCACTACAAAACATAATGAGATGATACTTTATCAGGTTTAGTTGCTTTATTTATCAGTAACTTAATTGAGACACGGCTGATGGGAAGTAAAAGGGACAATATCGTCAGGGTCAATTTGGCATGGAATTGGAGTTTTAGTTTTAAATTATCTCAGTGAAAATATTACCCCACATGATAAGGTCATATTACCTTTCCCGCTTCATAAATGAGTCAGTTATTTTCAGTGTTCATCTTAAACTAGGACACTGATTCCATGCCCTGTTGAAAGTCTGCTCTGATAGTGACGATGTTGTCCCTACGGTGTAAGAAAGTGAGTCAGTGCAAAGTCATCTTATTTCATCAGGCCAGTTTATTCTTGGATGGGATGTCAGTCTATAACGCAGGTGGTTGAAAGAAGCAATTACGGTAAAGTTGAAAGACACATGCACCACGGTCGCAGATAGGATTCGAACATAAACCGTCTGACATATCAGCCATCAAATCACAAGTGTGATACACAAACCGATTAGCAATGGCACCCCTCAATCAATAGTATACTTCTAACAACATTGGTAAAACTTCCTCAATATTAATGTTTACGTTTTTTAATCAATACATACAATACAAAATAAATAACCTCTGAAATTTTAAGCACACTACAGAGTGTAAGTCGTGAGAAAAGTGTGAAAACCATTCACAATTTTTAGAGAGAACTGTCGCAAAAGTTGCCGTCCGGCAACCTTTTTGTGTTTTTCTGTTTTTTTTTAAATGAGAGCATTTCGGACGTAACAATTTTTCAGGATGAGGTGTGATTTAAACAGCATCAAATCAATGTACCAGGTAATGGTGCAGTGTAATAATGTAGTACAATAATTGAATTAAGGACATAGTACCTGTTTAGTATGTACGTTTGTTACTGCAGACTACAACTACAAACTATAACCCATTAGGTAATATAAATCGCGATACATCTCATTTTCAAAGGGGCCAACATATCCTCACAATTTAGCTAGGATCGAATAAAGTCAAACCACCACGTTTGAAAATATTGGAACTCAACAACAACAACAACAACAATAATAATAAGGGGGTCTATTTGTGCAATTTAGTCCTTTACGTTTTATTTCGTATGTAATTGTCCGTTAATACTGTTTTATCATTATTATTAATTCATATGTACCTGTAATAATGTTTGTATAATATTGAATGGGGATATATTTTTATATAATATGAGGGCCCCAAATGATCAGCTGTGCTGGATAGGTTACCCTCGTTAAAGATGGTTTTAAATAAATAAATAAACTTACTTGTTAGGAATAGATGTGCTGAGTTATCACACTAAAGTGTTTAAGAACGTAATTCAACATTACGCATTCCAGTATTTAATACGATTATTGAAACAAGGTTTAACTAAAAAAAAGTCACTTAAACGCAAGATAAGTTCAGTTTAAAAGTAGGCCATATGAATTTAAATCATTAGGTTTTAAAGCCGAAATTAGACCAAATAATTGGCTAAAATGTGATTTACATATTTGGCTAGGGATTAGAGTTTCCAGTTGAACACAATTTGCATCACCTTTGCCTAGAAAAGGTTTAAAGCTAATTATTTCAAGTGGCAGTAAATTGGCCCGCATATGTCGCATCAACCGATCTTTAAGTACTTGAAATGTGCGTTGTTGCGCACCATTTAAGTTCAATCTCTACTATAAATAACCCGATCAGCTAACACGTAAGCATAGTCAACATTCTTGCTACGATCTTACTATGATTCTTTCCCACATGAGGTTTACATCGGGTTCTACATCGAGTTTTATACATGATGCATATCCCAGACAGCACACGCCATGTTTCACTCTGTTTGACTACAGAAGTTCTACACTGGACCTCCAAAATAACTTCAGGGGGTTTCCCATAGGAACGGTATTCAATATTAACTGCATTCTTAAATCCCATTTGTTTCGTGTATAACAGGAATTGCATCCCATCTTCCAGGACACTCTAATCTGATTTTGACCTTTTCACCAAAACGCAGCCTCAGGGTCATATTAGTTCGTCAATCAATGATCTAAGCCTTCAACGTACGCTGTACGCATGTGCTTACCATGGAAAGCTACATTTTATGTTTAAATTTACCAAAATGTTCGATGAAATTCTTAAAGTTTGTTTGTATTACATTTCCCAACGGAGCCCGTTTTGTCTGTACCACATTAGAAAGAGCAATCGCACGAGTAGGATTACTTCAGAAACTGATCATCCTAATTGCAAATTCCGCGTCTCATTCGACGCCCGATAGGAAAATATCCTAAGCCACGGTCGAAACTGGAGAGAATGCTATGCGAACAAGATAGACACTATATCCGCCAGCTGTGGTTTCTCTATCCTCAGATAATCTTACGTTTCCAAAAGTAACGTGTATCTTTTCTCAGAAATGATAGACCTCTTCTTACTTTTCGGTTTTGTACCATGAAGGCAAAATACCGTTTGAATTATTCATTGACTTGCGAGAAATACGGGGGCATGAAATTCCTAGACAACTTCACGATAACAGACAAACTATTCACCCATACTCAATGCCCAGGGTCGGGGAGGCCTGTTCCCGTGGACACATTTTAATTTCCACTCCTGGTTTGCTGGGTAAGCTTTCAAAATGTGGCACATTATATCTTACTGTAAACAATTTAATGTGTAAAAATGTCAGCCGCTACTATTCATTAATTTTAGCTAAAAAGAATGTTGGCATGAATGTATAATACACAAACATGAATGTATCATTCATTCACAGTCGTCTCAATTATGGTATATCCTATCCGCTGACAAATGTGACATGGGATTTGTTCTTAAAATTAACACTGCCTTTGTGAAATTTAATTTGGGATATGTTAAAAACAATTTCATTGCATTTCTCGCATCATAACATAATAAATTATGATGTTAAACATGTACAATTAAACTTTGCACTTTGTGTATATACACTATGAATATTAAGGAGTGTTTATACGTGTTGTCGGATGTATATTGGGCAAACGCGTTACCGCCTTTTGCAAATATATTATCATCTCAACTTCAAAAGTACATTATATAATGTATTTAAACTGCGGTTTAGACCAAATTACATATTTACATCATAAGACATTCCGGTCCAGTATGTGTTAGGTGGTAAATAAGAATATAAGCAGAACTATTCATTATTGGTCTTTCAAATGACGAGCCGTGGTGTGAATATCAACCATGAACATTTGTAGGATATTTCCTAATTATTTCCTCATTATATTAAAACAAAATAATATGTAAAACAAGCCCATCGGGTAAAAAATATGCAACTGAGAAATGTGTTTACTTCTTTATGCAATAAATAAAAGTATTTGTAAAGTGGGTATTGGAATTCTATTTTTGATTCATAATAATTTAACAATTACGCACCGCTGTATCTGGTAGGTTTACAAATAGACTGCTCTGTAACATCGTCCTCTTGTAGTAACTCGGTCTATCTACTAGAGAGGCGGGGATAGAAATAGCTACATCGAGAGAGCCGTGCGATCGATCACCAAATCATCACTCTGACCAGGTTGACCGTTAGGCAAAATATTTACCAAATGTACATACACCCAGATTTGGTGGCCATACTACACATCAGCTTTTCATATAAGCTATTAAAACATGTATAGGTTTGTTTTATGGTGTAAACCGAGGACTTACAGAGGACTTACAACCAAAGTGAACAATGGGTCCTTGGCTGGTGGTTATTGTTTGCTAATTTCCTCGGTTGAAAAACGTCTATTTTACAAATATGTAACATCCAAACTATGTTAAATTTGTGTAAAATTGTTGCTGTCATCGGTACATTAACCCCAAGTTTTGTTGTCGGTAAATTCATTAAGAACCCCCCCCCCCCCCCACCACCACCCGCCTTCAATAGATATCCCGGCAATAATAAGAATACCATAACTTCGTTTTACAAGTAGCTGTGTAAAGCAGCTGCAAATATGGTATTTAGCTGTAACAAAAAGGAACAATTTTGGGGGAATGCCTTGATTTCCAACTGTAATCTGTTGCCTAACTGTTTATAAAAGTAACCTCACATAAACGAAGAATCTAGGAATTGGGGCGCACCCCTCTTCCAAAGCAATTATATTGGACACTTTCATTGCGCCGGTATTCGCCAAGTATAACGCCAATGACGTGTGAATATTGGCTCATGAATATTATTATCCCGTCATCGGGCCAGTTAAATAATTTCTAGAACCAACTTAAATAGCCTACCTGTGGTGTGTGCAGCCATATAGTCATGGGCGAAGAGGCACATGCACCACGGTCGCGACCAGGATTCGAAACTACATTCTGACGACTCAGCCATCAGGATAAAACAACAACGACAACAATAACGTGAAGTACGTTCGTTGGGTTACAAACGTAAGTTGTTTTGGTTTGGTTTTGGTAAAAAGTCGGAAAGTAAAACATTTTACAGTCGTTGATGTAAAACTTTCAGGCATTTTTGTGGAACTGATTTCATTGTACACGGATGATATCCATGAACTGATTTCATTGTACACGGATGATATCCACGAACTGATTTCATTGTACACGGATGATATCCACGAACTGATTTCATTGTACACGGATGATATCCATGAACTGATTTCATTGTACACGGATGATATCCATGAACTGATTTCATTGTACACGGATGATATCCACGAACTGATTTCATTGTACACGGATGATATCCATGAACTGATTTCATTGTACACGGATGATATCCATGAACTGATTTCATTGTACACGGATGATATCCATGAACTGATTTCATTGTACACGGATGATATCCATGAACTGATTTCATTGTACACGGATGATATCAATGAACTGATTTCATTGTCCACGGATGATATCCATGAACTGATTTCATTGTCCACGGATGATATCCATGAACTGATTTCATTGTCCACGGATGATATCCATGAACTGATTTCATTGTACACGGATGATATCCATGAACTGATTTCATTGTACACGGATGATATCCATGAACTGATTTCATTGTACACGGATGATATCCATGAGCTGATTTCATTGTCCACGGATGATATCCATGAACTGATTTCATTGTACACGGATGATATCCATGAACTGATTTCATTGTCCACGGATGATATCCATGAACTGATTTCATTGTCCACGGATGATATCCATGAACTGATTTCATTGCACACGGATGATATCCATGAACTGATTTCATTGTACACGGATGATATCCATGAACTGATTTCATTGTCCACGGATGATATCCATGAACTGATTTCATTGTCCACGGATGATATCCATGAACTGTTGTCCACGGATGATATCCATGAACGGATAAAAAAGAAAAGAAAACTTTATTAAAAACTCGTTTTTTTTAAATACTTTTTCTTCTTCTTCTCAGTGAAACATCTCCAGAGACAAAAACATAGTTGCGGAGTTCACAGAACCTTAAAACTTCACACATAGTTAGACCTTAACATGTAGTTATACCTTAAGTTGTGACGTCATAGTGAGGTCATCAGATATCGAATTACACTCAATCAAAGTTTAATATTTTCCAAAATTTATATCTCATGAACCACAAAAGATATTTTCACAATCTTTGCACCATGTTATAGATCTTGAATTATGTGATTTTTCGTACACAGACGTGACCCCAATCTGACCTTACTTCCTGTCCAAACCGGAAGTCAAAGTTTAATATTTAAAAAAATCATATCTCAACAACCGCAAGAGGTAAATTGACATTTTTTGCACCATTGTATAGATTGTTAATTGTCGAAAAATATTTACACAAAGGTGACCCCAATTTGACCTTACTTCCTGTCCAAACCGGAAGACAAGGTTTAATATTGAAAAAAATCATATCTCAACAACCACATGACCTTTACTTCCTGTCCAAACCGGAAGTCAAAGTTTAATATTTAAAAAAAATCATATCTCAACAACCACAAGGGGTAAATTGACATTTTTTGCACCATTGTACAAATTGTTAATTGTCGAAAAATATTTACACAAAGGTGACCCCAATTTGACCTTACTTCCTGTCCAAACCGGAAGACAAAGTTTAATATTGAAAAAAATCATATCTCAACAACCACAAGAGGTAAATTCACAGTTTTTGCACCATTGTACAGATTGTTAATTGTCATAAATATTTACAAAAACATGACCCCAGTTTGACCTTTACTTCCTGTCCAAACCGGAAGTCAAAGTTTAATATTAAAAAAATCATATCTCAACAACCACAAGGGGTAAATTCACAATATTTCCACCATTGTATAGATTGTTAATTGTCGAAAAATATTTACACAAAGGTAACCCCAATTTGACCTTACTTCCTGTCCAAACCGGAAGTCAAAATTTAATATTTAAAACAAATCATATCTCAACAACCACAAGAGGTAAATTCACAGTTTTTGCACTATTGTACAGATTGTTAACTGTCAAAAATATTTACAAAAACATGACCCCAATATGACCTTTACTTCCTGTCTAAACCGGAAGTCAAAGTTTAATGTTAAAAAAATAATAATGCAAAGTTTCTTTAAAAAACATTCTGACGTCATCATCACTGCCCTGACAAAACTCGAACACCTATGTGTTTGTAATGTCACAAACACTGCCGTCTAGGTTTCATTGTTTTTGTCCATAATAACGTAACCGGTGAAGTTTGTATGGATTTTATGATTTTAGATATATCTAAATATCGGGACAAATATTTGTTATAGGGCTTTTTTTTCCCCATTGTTTTAGCCCATGATAGCGAAACCGGTCACACTTCAATGATTTTGTATGACTTAATATCAAGACTAATGTTTTTGCTCCATAGTACAAGTCTGTAAATCCAAATTTGTTATTCGTTTTTCCGTAATTACAGTTGAAAAATCCTTGCCAAGTAAAACTTAATGATACTTTATCCCCATAGTGATAACTAGCGTACAACAATGGTTAAAAATAAATTGTATCCATTAATTCATGTTCGCATAATATGCATCAATTACAGCGTCCCACATATTGTGCCAAGTTTTATTAATGTAGGTCAAAGCATGTTCGAGAAATAAAGGGTTATTTAATATATGTAGTGCCATGGACATCCAATTAAGCTTCATACCATGGGGGATAAAAAAAAGTTCCCCCAGAGATAGAAAATCAAAAAACATTGTTGTGGTTACATTAGGACATATAATTGTTGTTGTTCTTGGTGTCAACTATAAAAACTAAATGAATTATAATGAGGTATATGTGCAAGTATAGCGCCCTATAGCGCTCGCTTTCATGACAACCGATGACGTCATCATAACGACATAATTATGACTGAACATTAATGTTACCAAGTTACATTATAATAGGTCAAAGCATGATGGAGTAACGGCAAGATATTTGAACTTCGTTCACCCCTAGTGCTAAGAATTATCAGCTAAGCTCATTGTGAGGGCAAACAAACAGTGGACCAGAATTTTCGCTGTTAACATTTTTTTTCGTGTTTAGGACATCCAAAGGAACAAAACAATCTCGGTGGAAGTGGGTTATGGGGGGGGGGTGCACGGTAGACCCCTCCAGCCCACAGACTATATTAAAATACACCTTCACAGCAAAGGCAAGCTATGTCGAGGCGCAGAGGCGACCATGCCCACACCCCATTCAGCTTCAGTCCAACCCCATTTGATTTTATGTTGAGGACAGCAATTTTAAACAGTTTGTAAATGTCTGTATTTATTTATTTATTAATTTGCAACTAAATCAAAATGTCAGCCAAATCAAGGTGTTGGGTCGTTGCGCTCTCATAGTACCATATGACATAATGTGGGAAAGGAGCCTCTCACAGGCTTTCTTCTTTTAATGATCTGGAACACGTTCAATCAAAGCGAACCAATGGGATTTATTTTAGTCCTGCTTTAGAGCCTGTGTGTGAATCACCAAAGGGATTCTCTGAATCTTCTTGTCATCGAGTTTCATCTTATTTTAGAGCAAGTCATAATGAACGGATGTGTGAATGAAAGTGCCAACTTAATTTCTCGCCATATTTGTGTGCGTTGAATTCCGGGATTAACTTTGTCACTATTCATTGCCGGCAATCACAGGGCTTTGTGCATGCCTGGCTTCCATTTACTTTGACAAAAATAATGTTACCGTATTTGATAACCTATATAATTGGTTTGACAGTCAGTAAAAACGTTTATATATACAACAAGAAGACGTGTCAAATCTGCATTCTTACCTCCACATTCTGGCCATGCATAAGACGGGTACAAATGTAGTTAACATCACGTTTCACCTCGAAGCTACATCAATTTGCTCTACTTAATGCCATGGGATGTCACAAAATGTCTCCCTGGCTCTATAAATATTGACAACAACAATTCTTTTAACATCCCATATATAGTATTGAGCACAAGAAAATGTCTAAGTTCAACTGACAAAATACACAAGAAATGGGAAAAAAACATCGTACACAATTTGTCGTCGACGGTTCGCTTCCGGTACACAAAAACACACATTAAAAAAACCTGAATTATGGGAGTTGGGTTTTCAGCTGATCTCTGGATGACATTCTAATGTATTTTTTTTTATTTTTTTAAATTATTATTATTATTTTTTATTTATTTTTTGTTTTTTTATTTAATGTTTTTAATTTTACTCTCAAGTTGGGGGTGCCGGTGATATTTACTACCTTAACTGACACCACCAATTTATAATTAATAATTTTTTAATACGTTGAAATTATCTGCAATTCCCCCTTTTTCAGAAGAAAAAAATACTGAAAAGACTAAAATATGGTCGTCGCACCCGGGGATCAGAAATCGGCTGAGAATTTCTCGATTTGCGTAGCTTCTGGGGCAAATTTTGCTATAATACGTAAAAACTTCCATTTTCTGACCGGCCACCTTTCTCCTCCATTGACAACTTTTTTTTCCAAAACCCAACTCGCATAATTCATTGTGCGCACAATTCCGATAAGGCTTATTATGAAAACCAGAAAATAGTTGCACAAACTCATTTTTAGGTCAATTATACAAACACTGAAGCATGTTTAACTGATAATGCACAGGCACTACACATTTAAATTTAAGTTGAATTTAATCTTCAGTGCAACTGTAAATTTCAAACTAAAGTCACTGCTGGCTAGTTACCAGGGAAAACAAAAACTGGAAAAACTAGAGATTCGAGTTTGTCTTGACACAAACTCTAGGTGTTCGGGAGATGTAAAGGTCAAATTGGGGTCACCTTTTTGTAAATATTTTTTGACAATTAACGATCAGTACAATGGTACAAAAATTGTGAATTTACCTCTTGTGGTTGTTGAAATATGATTTTTTTAAATATTAAACTTTGACCTCCGGTTTGGACAGGAAGTAAGGTCAAATTTGGGTCACCTTTGTTTAAATATTTTTCGACAATTAACAATCTATACAATGGTGCAAAAAATGTCAATTTACATCTTGTGGTTGTTGAGATATGATTTTTGTTAAATATTAAACTTTGACTTCCGGTTTGGACAGGAAGTAAGGTGAAATTGGGGTCACCTTTTTATAAATATTTTTGACAATTAACGATCTGTACAATGGTACAAAAATTGTGAATTTACCTCTTGTGGTTGTTGAGATATGATTTTTTTAAATCATTAAACTTTGACTTCCGGTTTGGACAGGAAGTAAGGTCAAATTGGGGTCACCTTTGTGTAAATATTTTTCCACAATTAACAATCTACATTATACAATGGTGCAAAATTGTGAATTTACCTCTTTTGGTTGTTGAGATATGATTTTTTTAAATATTAAACTTTGACTTCCGGTTTGGACAGGAAGTAAGGTCAAATTGGGGTCACCTCTTTGTAAATATTTTTTGACAATTAACGATCTGTACAATCGTGCAAAAATTGTGAATTTACCTCTTGTGGTTGTTGAGATATAATTTTTTTACATATTAAACTTTGACTTCCGGTTTGGACAGGAAGTAAGGTCAAATTGGGGTCACTCACAACTCGAGTTTCATCTACTTGTTATGTTCTAAGTACATGCCAAGTTTCAAGTTCATGTGAAGTTTGCAAGTATGTGTTTTTTTGCGGACAGACGTCGGGGAGAAGAAGAAGAAGAAGAAGAAGAAGAAGAAGAAGAAGAAGAAGAAGAAGAAGAAGAAGAAGAAGAAGAAGAAGAAGAAGAAGAAGAAGAAGAAGAAGAAGAAGAAGAAGAAGAAGAAGAAGAAGAAGAAGAAGAAGAAGAAGAAGAAGAAGAAGAAGAAGAAGAAGAAGAAGAAGAAGAAGAAGAAGAAGAAGTAAAAAAATAATAATAAATAAAAAACCGAACAAAAACAAGAGGTGTTCCGGGCACAAACCCGAACACCTAATAATATTATGGCCCGGTATCACCCAAGACCACACAGCAGTTGAGCACAATTCTAATATTAATTTTTGGCACCCTTTGGGGTAAATAATACTTCTTTTTTAATTAATGATTTATTTAATTAATAAATGTAGCATATATGATTTTAAAAATGATAACGACATATGAATATGATGTACACTACATCCGTGCATGTACATATACATGTGCACTGCACATGTGCGTTTTGCATACGTGACATGTATCCATCCACTGACACTATCACCCACAAGATTATATCTGCTACATCGCTTTTGAAAAAAATCCTGTAACCAGCCAAACACTCTTTTGTTAGGAATTATGGGCTTTATGTGAATCTACTGGGTATTGGGGACAAAATAAACAAGGAGATATTCATCTTTACTTCACCTCCAACTTTGTATATCTCTTTTCATCAGCATAACTTTTCTACGCACGCGCATATGGCTGACCGCCATGTTGGATTTATCTATACAAGCTTCAACTAGTTAGTAATGATCAAAAGAGGGAGTTACTACACTATAAAAGGAATAGCACATGTTACAAAGGCTGACAAGTAATTGATTTTGTATTTTATTTGACAAAAACAAATGCCAAAGTCAGTGTAGCATATATGTTACAAGGGTACATACCGGGATAGGCTGGATATATCTCCTCTTCAAATTGTTAACAACTCGTCGCTTTACAGACCCGCGGGATATCATAAAAGTTTATATAATATTCGAAAACTCAGAAAATGTATTGCAATGTTTCGATTAGCAAACACGGATTTCGATTTCCGATTTATTTTTTATTCAGTAAAAATAATTAGGAAGTAATTTGACCAATTTTACCGAAAGAATATTACCTTAAAGAAAATGGAACTCGATGGATCTTTGATACCATTATCAACTATAAATAACAATTATGAAGTGCCTAAATGACTTCATTACGGGCCCAACATCAATTAATTTGGGGACATAATGTGTTCCTTTCCTGAAGAAGAATAGCAATGTTCCAAAGAAAAAGAAAATTGCTGGAAGGTACCACCAAAATAGCGGAAAATAAGGGTGACATTTTTTTAATAAATCTTCGAACATTTCGTGTGCTCATGTTTTATTTCACAGCGCCCAAGTCCCTAAATGCTGGAGCAAATGTATGAGGGCGCTGTTACGAAATAATACCTTGAAAATGTATGCTGTGTTTTTAGTTCAGAAATAAGATTTTGTTTTCTGGGAGTAGTTCATCTGCATTGTAAAAACAAAACGTCGCTTGAAGAATAAAAACTAACGTAGCCGACATTCAACATTCCAGAGAACAAAAGACAGTGACAATAAATGCAAAATAACAAGTAACAAAGTGTTGATCACCACAATAGAATAACATCAGGGATACACACTAATTTAATATTACCTTTAAACTCATCTTCATGGAGTACTGGGATTCCCCGATCCCACTGTTCTCTCACCTTGGAACTCGTCGATTACACTATCAACAACAAACTCTGGCAATTACCCAAAACAGTCTTTTAAAAAATTACTTGAAGAGTCTGTCAGATATTTTGATTGATTGATTGATTGATTGATTGATTTATTTATTTATTTAACACCCTGGCATGACCGTGGCTACTTTCCGTCTTCTCTTCACATCCCCTGGAGAGCAATTTACCAGCCGCCAACATCCAAGAAAGAAGGGGACGTCCAATATAAGCTTCTACACAACGTTCTGCCCTCTCTTCCAGTCTTACATCACCTCAACTCCAACATCTCTTCTGACTGTGGGTGGTGCGGCGAGAGAGGAACCATCACACATCTTTTTATTACTTGCCCATCTATACAACCAGCTCTCAACCTTCTTCACAGCCTCATCAGTCGTCTTTTTCCAAACCTTCAACTAAATTTTGACATTTACTGGACTCTCGTTCCGCCTGCTCGGAGTCGAAACAAAGGGGCTGTCCGCCTGGCAAATTATCTTAGCGTCAGCCTAAAAAACGTCATTTACTGGCTCTATCGTACCTCAAACCCCTCCGACCCCTTATTAGTTTGGCAATACCGGTTGAAAAACAAAATCATCTTGGAATTCAATTATCATAAGCTGAATAACTCCATTCCACTTTTTCTCACAAATTGGTCAATTAATAACACTCTTTTCGATTACAGTAATGATCGAATGATATGGTTGATTTGAATTACCGCGTTTTTTTTATTGTTCTCTATAATATTTATTTCTTTACCCTTGTCTTATCCCTAGGTTGACGGGCTTGAGCAGGTCTCGTCGCTTCCCAGACGAGCCGTGGTGTTTTTTTCGCCGCCCAAATCCGCCACCTATCCCGCATGGGGGACTGGCAGTGGGCACTTTTGTGCCCACACCAGACGCTAAGGAACCCATGCCCCCCTCCCCGGCTCCCTTCCTTTTCTCCTCCCCTCCCCTCCCCAAGACAATGTAAAAAATGTACTTTACTGTCAACTCCCTTTTCCCCCTCCTCTTATGCCTTGTTGCTACCCTTTGGAAGGACTTGGGGCATCCAGCTTCCGAAGGTAGCAACTTGGCCTTTGCGGCATTTCTAGTTAAAGTTTTTGTTTCTGGTTTTCATTGTATTAATTCACTACTAAGGTACTGAATGTATTTCTTTATAATTCTTTTAATTTTGTATATATCTGTATAATATGCTGCTTTTTCAAGAAATTTGAAATAAAGTTCTCCTTTGAAAAGTAAAAAAAGTATTTATTTATTTATTTATTTATTTATTTATTTATTTATTTATTTATTTATTTATTTATTTATTTATTTATTTATTTATTTATTTATTTATTTATTTATTTATTTATTTATTTATTTATTATTATTATTATTATTATTTTATTATTATTATTTTTTAACGTGAATTTGGAATGGATAATAGCCGTCATATATTGATCCTATGGACCATTCCCTGAAATTTACACCCGTGGGTGAGAACGAGGAAAACCCCAGGGACAAGTTTGCTTAAAGGGAAAATACCGTCACGATCGCAGATTTTCGAATGGGCATGGAATCAGTGTCTTAGTTTTAAATTAACTCAGTGACCCAAAACATATTCCCACTAGCACGCGGGTCACAGATAACAAGGCGGAATAAAAGATCATTACCATCGCTGCTGCATAAATATCATTATTATGGATCCACTTTATGCAACAGCCACGGTTTTATGATCTTATCACGCCATGTTACCTACGCCAGAGCTCGCTCGTGGGGTATTATTTTCAGTCATTTAGTTAATCTTAAAATAGGACACCGATTCCATGTCCTGATGAAAGTCTGCTCTGCTCGTACTGTCTCTTTAAAACATTGACCTAGCTGTTGCCCCACGCACAGCTCTCGCTGGCCCATGTCAAACTCTTTCACATTATGTACACTGAGCCAAAAAAGAAACTTATAAAATTTTAACAGATCACCAAATAAAATTCTGTGCATGAAAATGTACCAAATTTGGATACAATATTACTGCAATGTATTGCTTCAAATGGCAGTCAATAACCAATTGTTTGCTTCAATGACACAAGAGAAATGTGCACTGACCCAAAGGACTTGCTGTTCCACATGTCACATTCTTCAGCTGCAGCCCTGTACACACATGCATGTCAATGACTGAAACAAAAGAATTTGTAAAGGGATTTGCACCCCTTACCTGCATGATTGCAAGTCTTCATACAGGGTTGCTCTAGTCCTTCTGAGTATTGCTAATGAAACAGATATGCCAAGGCTAACATGCATGTGTGTACAGGGCTGCAGCTGAAGAATGTGACATGTGGAACAGCAAGTCCTTTGGGTCAGTGCACATTTCTCTTGTGTCATTGAAGCAAACAATTGGTTATTGACTGCCATTTGAAGCAATACATTGCAGTAATATTGTATCCAAATTTGGTACATTTTCATGCACAGAATTTTATTTGGTGATCTGTTAAAATTTTATAAGTTTCTTTTTTGGCTCAGTGTATATTGATTGTCTGTTGGGGAGTGTTAGTGCTCCATTTATGTGCTTGTCGGATTACAGACAACTTGGCTGTTCTCACGTCGGATGGAAAGGGTTGGGCGCAAACATTGAGGAGCATAATGGTGCTTATTGTTACCGCACTCAATGAAATTTACACAACTCATAAATGATACAAAACATATCAATCAATACTAAGATATTTCTGCAAAAAAAGAAAGCGTGTTATTATTAAGACGTTAACGTACACATGTTACTTTATTTCGCATGCATTATAAACACGTACGTCTTCACCATGAGCAATATCCACACACAATGATAAATATTTCTTAAAACTCGAAATGGAATACATCTTTTAAAACATAATGTTAATTAGTTCAAATGTTTAAATTTGATAAACTATGGAGTAGAGGTACAACATTCGTAAAAAAAATAACATTAATAATCATTGTTTGGCAAATTGATTGGAGGATCAAACATCCCTTCATATAATGTCAGTAACATTTTAATAATAATAACTGAATAGACGTCTTAATATTTTGGTTGTTAAATCAAACAAAATAAGGAAACTCATAGAAGCAGTTCCCCCTCCCATAATTTATAACAATGTTGTTCCTTCCATTGAACGATTGTATACAATGGCGGATCTTAAGTATGTATCATTTGCCGGCGAGTCACTGAAAAATAGCCAAGGGTGGCATACCAGTGTAGCATGAATTTGCGCCCGTTGAGCGTGCACGCCTCCTCAAGTATCCGCCATTGATATTATTGCGCTGTATTCAACTGACAGTGCTCAGCTATAAACATTGTTTCAATGGGCAATTTAACAGGAACACCAGACTTCTTAATTATGGTATGTTAATCAAAAGAGTGTCGGTTCCGAGTCAACCATAAACCATGTCTTTATCGCAGGATAAAGTCAGCTCGGTCCTTTATCGCCCATGGCCACGACCCCGACGTCGTTATCCTAAGGAAGGACCAATCATCGAACTTTTTTTTCCAATTTATAAATGCCTACCTTGATTTTGTTTTCCAAATTTTAATATTCAGTGTCATTTGTATTGAAAAAAGCCAGAAAGAATCTGACAAATCCAACGTTTGAGAACGGATGGTATTCAAACTTGGCCCGTGAGTTCGCATCACGCCATACAAATTGTCACACTCTGATTGGTTCATATCCACTTAGCGCAGACTCACATACTTGCCCAATGATTATTATTGTCGATAATGCATAGGCGCCTGGTGTTTACAGGCCGTTAATATACCCCCACGTGATCACATTTCGTCCAATCAGATTGTCTTAAATGCCTTAATGTTCGTTAATGATACTAACAACGGTAATTTGAACCTCTGTTGCATGCACGATATAAAAGAAACACTTTTATACTAATTTCCATTAATATTATTTTCATAATTATAATAATTATCCCAATGTTCAATGAAGGGTTCTGGTCAAATGTAATATTTTTGTCCAAAAATAGAAGAATATTGGTTTTATTTAATCAGAGTAATTTGGTAAAGGCAATATATTTTTTTAAGGAAAAGGGGTGGTATATTTGTTTTCGAATTCTCAAGACACTTAAGCTCGACCACGCATATTCTATATTATACAAAAATATTGACATCAAGATCAAGATGTTCAAATGACAATGACTTTTCAGTGGTGGCTTGATGGATAACGAGGGAACCCTATATGTATATTTTTCTTATAGCTTCCATTTTGAAAACTATTTCTCTTTAGTAATGTTAAATATTAATGACATTTGCTGGCTTATGTGTAATGACTTTTGGCCTATTAAATGAAAACGGAATTTGGATGCATTGTCTTGTATGTAGTTGCTTTATGGTTAAGACTACAGCTGAGAATTATTTACAAAGCTGGTTAGTAATTTAAAAAACTATGGCAACACAACATCAGTAATTACCTGATTACTAACTTAACGAATAATGATATGAAAGCCAATTTACCAAACAAAAGAAAAGGATTTCGATTCAAAGAAAAACACAAAAATATGCAATTAAACTAATGTAAATGTGGGTATTTACATTAAGTGTAAGCATGCTCGCAGAAGTAGGTTTACCATATTAAATACCAATATTAAACCTTAACAATAAAATAATAATACCAGTCGTAATGTACCATTCGGTTTACATAATGAAATCCAAACATTAAACTATTTATTCTGATATCGCAGGAAAAAATATTGCTTTACACATATATTTTCTAATTGTTTTATTATTTTATTTTGATAAATCAAATTACTAAACGCAACTTGATATACACATATTAGGGAAAAGGATCTCCGGACTGTTTACCGCTCCAGTTTACCGAATATGAATAGGCTTAATTGATTTACAATTACGGTTACAAGTTAACATTTTCACGAATATGTATTTAACGTCCTTATAACGTATTTAATTTCAAGTCATGGTTTAATTTATTTGAGTTACGCATTTGCAGCGATTGTCATAACTTGTATACATAACCTTTTAGGTTTATCAGAATATATGTAATTTAAGTGCAGACTGGTGCATATTACTACGTTATTTAGCTTTGCCACACATCCGAAAAATGAGGCATACGATTGCAACATGGGAGTCAGAGCAAAATTGAGATTCTATACTGGTCATAAAAGAACGAAATGTCGCCCTCATTCGGTCAAATGAGGGCGACATATCATTAAGAAAAGCAATGGTGCAGCCGATACCATGTCAACTGGATTTGAGACTATTTTGCTCGTAAAAGTATTGCAGAATATCAAGAAATAAATTGTGTTGCAGCGAATAAAGAAAATGTTGTGTAGTGCTCAACGAAATGTATCCAGCCCTATATTTGGCAGTCTCCCAATTGTTCATTTGTCAAGTTCGAATTCCGCAAACATTAACATGTCACAGACACTAATAATAATAGGCCTATGTCGTTTTGCAAGCGTGAGGGTTGATGTGACGTTCGCAATGGCTAATTTCCGTCCAAAAACAAAAACAAAACAAAACAAAACAAAAAGTTTAAGGTAAAATACAACCTTGCTATATTACCTCATAACAAAATATACTATCTTAAACTGAAAGGTGTCAATCATTCAGAACACAAGAGTACAGAGCTTCCAGAAAGGCCTAACACGAACAATAACGTTTTAAATAAAATTAGTTATCTGTACAGTTTGTTGTTTTTTCTTCAGAAGTCTTAAATTTGTACATGATTTAAATGACGCATTGAGCTGACAATTTCAGACGGTTGTTTCATGTCTGAATTTATTTAAAGAAAGTAAGCATACTCTTATAATCAGTTTTTCCAACATTAAATTTTAATTGTCTTCCGAAATTAAACAAAAACTCAAGATAGGACGATATTTTTCTTTCTTCAGCACAGTTGCTCCTCAATGCATAATGCTGTTAATTCATTTTAATATAATAGTTCTTTGTTTAAAATTATCTACACGCCTCTCTTCCAGAAAAAAAATAATTAACACATTCGTTTATCATGCCCAACACTCCAGACACCCACACAAATCGACATATCCTTACAATATCTTTCCAGCCCTGCTCATCTTTATATAAAAACATCGTCACTTTCTCTTCATCCATCTATTTTGTTTTCCTTTTATCTCTTCCCCATCCTTTTATCTTTCATATTCTGGTCCTTACCTTCTGTTAACATCTATTCCAATCATCGTACATCTCTTAATCAATCAACCAGTCAGTCATTTCAGCCATCATCCTCATCCTAATATTTATCGACATCAACCTCATCCTCACCATTATCATTACCATTACCATTTTAACAATCACCATCACCGTCAATAAGCATCACCAGCACTAGCACCACCATCATCACCATCACAATCAACATCATCATTATCATCACCATTCCCATCCCCATTGCAATCACAATCAATCAGCATCAGTACCAGCAACACTATCATCACCGTCATCACCATCGCCATAACAAACACCATCACCGTCATCAGCATCAGCATTACTAACACTACCACAGGTTTTCAAATATCAGCTCCTCCATCATCTACATCGCCATTATCATAACCATCATCATTACCATTGTCATCTCCATTACCACTACTGTACCCATCAGCATCACCGTCCACTACAATCAGCAACATCACCAGCATCACCATCATTTGTCCTCTTTGGACGGTATGGAAAAGCAGCACTATGTGAATTTTGACGAGTCACATCCGTCGTCAAACAGTTGTTGCACTTAATTGGAGGCCAGTGTTTTGAAGATGGTGATGAGACGTATGTTTTCCGCATGAGATCATGCAAAACACAAGGTACTTTTGGGAATGTGATAACACCAGCTGACCTTCATTCTTCATAATAATGACCTGATGTAATGCTCATTATTTCCAAATACATGTTGAAAATGTTCCTTTCATGCCAGGCTTATACGATTCGGTGTTTCCCTATCAGCATACAACGCTTTACCCGCTCAAATTGCATCTTATTATATATAACTACAATACTCTTTCTCATCCATTATTAAAGATTATTTCCGCCGTTTTCCTTTCATGCGTTCTCTTCATTTCCTTTATATCAGTTTCCTGTATTGACTCAAACATTCTTAAAAAGCCCCCGCCCTCTGTCAACCCAAAAATAGTTATGTTTTTATAACTACAGTTTATTAGCCTCAGTCACATCAATAAGGGGGAAAAAAGTCTCCGGTTTCTGGTCTCCGCGCAAGTCGCCTCAGACCTGCGCGTTGGCATTTTTATTTTTTATTTTGTTTATTTTGTTTATTTTATTTATTTTATTTTATTTATTTATTTATTTATTTATTTATTTATTTATTTATTTATTTATTTATTTATTTATTTATTTATTTATTTATTTATTTATTTATTTATTTATTTATTTATTTATTTATTTATTTATTTATTTATTTATTTATTTATTTATTTATTTATTTATTTATTTATTTATTTATTTATTTATTTATTCCCTCCCTCCCCAGGTCACCGAGGCGCGGGTTGTCGCCGCCCCTCCTCGGCGGGACGTGGTGTCTTTTCACCGCCCACCCCGGTGGCCTGACTTTTTCCCAACAGGGGCCTACTGACAGTGGGCACGAGGTGCCCACATCCAGACGCCAGTGGGCCCCACTCCTCCTTCCCCTTCCCTCCCTTCCCTAAGTCCTCCCTTTCCCCGCTTAATTTTCTGATACCCGCTGTTTGCTCTGTCAAGTTAATTTTTACCATATAAATTAATTGACTGTAGCTGTAAGTTTACTTGTTAATGTTTCAATTATTGTACTGATTTATTTATTATTCTTTTATCCCTGTACATACTATGCTCTTCAAGAATTTGAATAAAGTTTTCCTTGAAAAAAGTAAAAAAAGTATTTATTTATTTATTTATTTATTTATTTATTTATTTATTTATTTATTTATTTATTTATTTATTTATTTATTTATTTATTTATTTATTTATTTATTTATTTATTTATTTATTTATTTATTTATTTATTTATTTATTTATTTATTTATTTATTTATTTATTTGCTATGAAACGATGTTCCAATTGCAGCCAAAATTGCTAGATCGATTGGAATTCTGCCGTGCTGTGCTTTAAACGACTTTTTCACCAAGGGGTATGAACATTTGCCCGATATGTGAGGCCTCTCTTAGCCACCATACTTTGGGAAATGCGAAATTTTGTCCTCACGTATACAATGTATCACGTATTTCCCTGTTGGCCAAAAAAACCAAAAATGGCCGAAAAAAAGCGCGTCACCGCACCAATTTTGAAGCCGACCCATGACCAGAAACCGGAGACGTTTGGGGGGCCTAAGCTTGCAAAGCTACAATATTATCTTAAACGAAACCGTCCCATCTTGAACAACATCTTCAAACTGTCAACCCTTTGTTCATTTAAATGTTAGCAATTTTGGGCACAATGAACGGTGAGAGTGGATATTTCAGAGCTCAAGTTTCAAAGTGTACGTGGTATGTGAATATATGAATGGGACAGTATAGTATGTCGAACGAGTTTTGTCAATGCTTTAAGCAATATCATGCGTTTATTTGAGCACATGCATGTTTCATGCGGTTTTAACACGTCAGTGTTCAACATCGAACCAACGATCAACAACATAGCTTGCGCAGTTCACCTTGTAGCGCCACTGTATTTTACGCGCGATCATTTTGCCGAATGTTATAGTCTTCCATGGATATTGTTCTTTCTCTAAACATAGTGGTTCTGCAGCCTCTCACATCGAGCATTGCTTCTTCGTCAAGGAAGCAGCCGGGAGAATTAATTATACTACCGGTACTGAATAATGATCGATTAGATGTTGAATTTTACCCACAGTACAGCGAGGAAGAGCCGAGAGAGTTGCGACACCTGAAGATTTTGACGCTATGTTTGGACAAAACGTACACTTTAATGTATAGTGCGCTCTGGGATATTCACGCATTTTAACAGGTTAATTTAGTATATCTATAATATGCACACACACACACCCACACCCCCACGTTTGTGCATATTCAGGTGGGCGAACATCCGTTAGGGGCCAGTCAGCGGGGTGTGGGCGAGTACTGGAGTGTGGTTGGAAGGGTGGAGGTGAGAACAGGTGGGACGGGGGAGGAGTCGAACAGGAATGGAATGGGGTGGTGGAATGTCGGGATTGTGAATGTGGAGAGTGTTTAATTGTGTGCATAAACAAATGAACCTTGTTACCAATATCGCACGCCTACTCCCCTTACTCCTCTTCCCATCACTTCCCTCTCCCATTTACCGATTTTTGGAAATGTTCACTTTCTCTAACATATTTGATAAATCCAAATGTTTGAGATGTGCATAATTACTGCCACCTCCCTCCCATTACATTTCTGTATCCGTCCCTTACATGGGAGTAGTATGGTGGAATGGGAGAAGGGAGGGGTAGGGAAGGAGTGGGCTGAGGAAGAGGGGAACGGCATGAATCCGACTAGATTGTACGTTCAACTGGCACACTTCCCAAATGTTTTAACAGGTCTTTGGGAAAACTTAGATCTGAAATCCCGATAACTGAAACCCAAGCACTGCAACCTGTTATTTTGGATTTGTATTAAAGCAAAAAGTCAATTATAAACGCCGAATAACTTTCAAAAAACCTAGGATCGTGTAAAATATGATAAGCACTTTGTGCCCAACATGGCGCCCATGGACAACGTAACCAATGTAAGCCGGTACCCCCCTCATGTCGCAACTCTCTCAGTACACGGCTCTGGAGAAGATTGGATTATAGCGATTGGATTATAGTCTGTTATTGGAGAGGGTGGTGTTGGAGATAATAATTATGTGAATTATTGAAGGGATAGACTTTGTCAACCCTTCTCGCTCAACCTATAAGAAGAATGGAGGGAGATATCGAATGGGTTATTTCCAATTGGTTCTTTGAAGTGGCTGTTGTTAACTACTATAAAGAATTTACTAAATGTCCCATGCCTTTTTTATAAGTACAACGCATGCCACTGTTTGGACGCCTCCCGTGTGCTCAACATCTTTCCCCAGTGGCTAAGACTCCGCCCCTGTGTGTAGGTATATGGACCAAGAATCAATTGTCCAATGACATAATCCTTTTTGAAGTTATGACCTTTCTGCATGACTTGAATGAGTAGAAATGAATCTTCCATGAAGGACATTGGTAAGACGTAACTCAGGGATTCGGTGAACACTGGGTCGCAGGTTCCCCGCACCGAAGGTGTCCGGCGACTCTTAACTTTTTCACTTTTGCACATGAGGCACACTTTGACGAACGTTTCTGCAAGACAAGTGAAACTGAACTTGAGTATAAAGTTTCCAAGAGTTATATAAACATCGATTAAATGGTACTCGGTCCGTGTCGTTTGTTTTTATCTGTGTGGTTAAGATACTCATTTAATAAACATTCTTATTCAGCTTATTGCGTTGTGTCGTTACCATGGCGAGGCGAATATGTATTCAAGTTTTATATTTATTTCATAAAGGTCTCTACCTCCATGATTCATTCCTTCCTAAATTTGACCTAAAATAAAAAGTGACAGGTGACAGGACATTTCTTGGGAAGATTGATACCATCATCAGATTTACACTAAGTAAGTCTGTTATTGTATTTCTACCAATTGGCTATTAATTAACAATTGAATACCTTACCTTTTAGAGCATAAAACGTAATACCCTGAAATTAGTAGTGCTTTATAACTTTATTTGTATTTTGTACCTTCAATGGTGGTTTTTAAATTATCTCAAAAGTATGATTTTGTAAGCGTTTGCATAATACGTCAAACCAATTGCTACTGGTCATCTTAACACATATAACATATTCAGATCACCGTCACAAGACGTATGGTTTTGTTTGAAAAAAATACTACAATATATTTAACAGTACAATTTTGAAAAACCTGTGAGTAACAGTTTAATTTTATAGCAATATCTGCCATAACGGCCAGTTTTAAATTTCAGCCACTATCACAATTAGACACATAACACATTGTCTGAAGCTTTTAGTACAGTCTAATGCAATCCGAACATTTGCTGAGATCGATACAAAATGAAGTGGAACCCAAATATCGACTCTATATGACTGGATGGCTGACGTATAATGTAACTTGAACCTTTGCACTGTGTTGTCATATTCCCCATACAAGTTTCTTAAAAGCTGTTTGCCTTATACATTTATTAGCAGTAGGAGCCAATGCAAAGGTAAAATTATCAATATTCAATCGGTAAAAGTGAATAGGAAACAAGAGACTGCACCGATGACATGGACTTCATGAAAATAACATGGTTTACCATTTCCACTCTTCAGTTGAATATTATAGTTCAATATAGTTATATTAGTTTTAAGCAATCTACAATATAAAATCATTTGATACAGAAGAGAGATAAAAGAGGCATTAATATAATTATGTTGCCGTGCTTAAAAGGGAAGGTACAGCATTGAGAATGATGACAGCACTGCTTCTACGAGTATGCCTACTATCTTTGAAACAATCCAGGGAAAATTCAGATTAGTACGTGTCAATAACGAGAAAATAGCAGAAATTAGGGGGGAAATATTTTAAACGCCGTATGCAATCACCACTAGTATTTTGTTTTATCACATGCTTATTCAGTGAAGAGCTACAGAAGAGCAATGGTTCTCTTGAATATATTACCTAGGTTATCTACACTGGTTCCCTTTTCTGGCATGAGACCCCTTGCTCTGACGATAAAACATGATAATCTATCTTGAGATGGAAGGTATGCTAGTGACAGATATAGGCGACCCAGATCACCAACCATCTAAAACGGAAGAATTGAAAGTAAAATACAATTTATCAATTAAAATCATGTTAAAGGCAACGCAGATTTTTGCTTCGCAATGAAACTCGATTATATATGGTTTATATACACGTCCGATGTTTAATCGAAGCTATGATTTAATCGAGTGTTGCCAGAAATAACCATGTCAACAAGGGAAAGAGCTATCCAAGATGCAATTCTTATAAGTTATGATATCAAACATCAATGAAAATTCATTTATTAATTGTCCTTTAAGGTGTTGTAAACGGAAAAACAAAGTATTAGCTATAGCAAGTACTATAAATAGGACAATATTTGGAAAATACTGAAAACCTCATAACAACTTTCAGAATTCTTTTAACCGCATTTGTGTACTATGTAGGAAGAAGGAACCCACTACGTGAAAAGTACTCCACTTTATACTGTGACAAATTGTAAATGCGCTGTTTTAAAACAATATTGAGGATAAGTTAATCTCAAACCTTCACATAATTATTATTTTCTGTAGAAATGTCTTGGCTTCACGTGCAATAAAATCCACATCGTGACCATTTTATAATAATTCGAAATGGTGAAGAGACACGACTCGCGAGGAAACAGATATTGTGCTGGAAGATATCCATCTAGATATACTCACCTCGGCTTTCTTTTGTAGTTTCTTCTTAATTTCTTTTTGTCTACCATCTATGTCACAATCTGTCAAGGGAATCACTGTATGTGCAATTGCACACAGCTTATTACAGTTCTCAGAATCGTATACGGACAACCGCAAAGCCTGCTGGGAAAACTCTTTCGAATTATCAACTGGGAATTCCATGGTATCGTCGAAAATAGGATTGAGCGTGTCCTTTATGATTTTGGACTTGAGGCTGACTTTCTCGTCAGGAAGGAGGCAACCATGGACTACAGCGTCGACACCCTCTCGTTGACCTTTGGCTGGAAGGTCAGTGACGTTATAGAGGTGGACTGTAACTCTGGTAACATAACATAATAAATTAATTTTGTTTGAATAACAAAAGGCTCGGAGCAGTGAACAAGAAGTGAAGGAAACAAGTTTGGACAGTTTCAGCAGGAAAACCATGCAAGTTCTGAAAGCTAATTTTGCTCTAAAGATGTATGTTATCGAATTTATACATGTTTATAGGATTTTGTTCATCTAAAGTCAGGGGAACTATTTCCACTAACAACCTGATTCCAAAATTACCAAATCTACTGAAATACGTGACAGCTATGCACTAATGTATTCACTAGGTGTTTGCTATTGACGTTAGTTTATCATATATAAATTAAAGCATCTTCCACTCAGTTTCACTTACATTTCTGAGAATGATCTTAACATATTCTCGTGTGTTTTTACATGCGTTGCTTAATCAGACTATGTATATAGAAAGTCCACACCATTTTCTCACAACACTCTTAATAAGTATATCACCTTTATTACTACAGTTGAGTATTGCTAGTGAGATCGATTACAACAAAACGTTAATGAGATGATGTATGTGCATAATATGTATATAATGTTTCTGAGAACCCCCCACAAGTGTGTCTTACCTTTGTCTGTGTTGCTCATACTTGATAGCTAGTGAGATTGTACCATACACTTCTTCTGCTACTTCCTCGTCTTTCTTATTCTTCTTACCACTGCTTATGGTAAGTGGTTTGGTTTTACCCGTATCTTCTGTCACGTAAAGCTCTGGTTGGATTTGTCCTAGTTCGCAGGAGTAACTGGTGACAGGAGGAAAAGAAATGTCATACCTGAATAAAAAGCCCAATTTATGTATTTATTTATTTATGTATTTTTATTTTATTTCTTTTTTGGTCAGGGCGTTTAATTGTTTAAGTAATACAGATGATCAGACTTATTGAAAATAAAATACAATTGATAATCGATTGATAATTGGTTGCGCAAAAACCCTATATAATAAGAACACGTCTGTTCCGGACCATAATGTCCGCAAGTACCATTATGTCCGCGAACCGATTTGGGCCCATTACGTCCGACCCATTACGTCCACGGAACCATTACGTCCGACCCATTACGTCCGCAGAACCATTATGTCCGACCCATTACGTCCGCGGAACCATTACGTCCGACCCATTACGTCCGCGGGTCCATTACGTCCGCGGACCCATTATGTCCGACCCATTACGTCCGCGGGCCCATAACTCAAATAGTGTTAGAACACGTAACGTTGGGGAAGTTAAAACCAATTACTTAGAACAATTTCATGTCACAGCGCTCTACTGCAAAATTGGGTTGTTAAAAACCACTGGTGTTAATTTAATAAAGTGTCTGAATTATCGTGCTTCATATGAGCACCACTGGTGTACTATTTAACATACCAGTTTTTGCACTGTAAGTACTTACAGTGCAAAAACACTTAAATTAACACCAGTGGTTTTTAACAACCCAATTTTGCAGTAGAGCGCTGTGACATGAAATTGTTCTAAGTAATTGGTTTTAACTTCCCCAACGTTACGTGTTCAAACATTATTTGAGTTATGGGCCCACGGACGTAATGGGTCGGACATAATGGGTCCGCGGACGTAATGGGTCGGACATAATGGACCCGTGGACGTAATGGGTCGGACGTAATGGTTCCGCGGACGTAATGGGTCGGACGTAATGGGCCCGCGGACGTAATGGGTCGGACGTAATGGGCCCAAATCGGTTCGCGGACATAATGGTAATTGCGGACATTATGGTCCGGAACACACGTCCCATAAATAGTTTATGAAGAAAAACACCACAAACCCTAAATGTTTGCTCGTGCAGTAATTTAAGAATATTCATCAAAACAAAAGAATATGCAAGTATTTATGATTATTTTGATAAAATAATTCACTTAATGTGTTGTAAGCTGATGATGTAGGAAGAGTAGCAAGATTTAACGAAACGTAGTACCATTACGCTTAATTGGTAATCTCAAAATACTGATCAAAGTTTGACATAAAACTTGCATAACTTGGTGTAGAATTAATTGGTGATGGTTTCACAAATTCCTTGAAATATATGTCTGATGTGATATTATTTTATTTTTTAAAAATAAAATAATGTATTTTCAGTAAATTAAAATCCAATAACAATTTTGTGAAATGTTTTATATTGACCCACAGGGGATTAATGTAACGAACTTGTGCACATTCTCAAACATGTATAGACCAATTGTGCTGCAAATATCACAGCTTGGTTTCTAACCATTATAACTCGACCTTAAAACTATATTTCGGTTTTCAAAAAGTTGAACCATGTTGGCTTTAATTCAGATCCGAGGAAACCTCTTGGCAAATGAAAAGTTCTTATTACCGAACAGTTTCTAAGCTTCTCTTTCGAATTCTTTCAGGCGTTGGGGGTGCTGATAGTGTATTCCTACGGATGTCTTCATTAGATTTCGACACCTCATCGGCTGACGATGGACTGTCCTCTTCGCTGTAATATGGATCTGTACCTACAAAGAAGAAAATAATTAATTTAATTTTCGCAGACTGACATTTGAAGGTTGGATACCGAAATATTAGGTCTCCTTGAAACCCTATGATATTAAAACGAACAATTATTATTATTTGTATTATTATTTCATCGTCATTTTCCAATTCGACCACTTCGACATTAGTCGATCTTTATGTTTTTTGAAATGTTTGTTTTCCCTTTTGTATTAAGTAGGCCTATTATATGGTTTGTTGTCCAATATTAAAAAAAGATTCGTTCTGTTTATTAGATACCGTTTTCAAAGAGCCTTTTGCGAGTTTCATTTCAATATCGTTTAGAACACTGACTCAGGTCCGTGGTAAATGCAAATTAGTTATCCCAGACTTAAGACGCTATCATGTGATTCGGGGAGCTATCACGTGATTCGGGGAGCTATCATGAGATTCGAGCTCAGTCCAAAGTAACCTTTCATGTATGTTCATAGCAGTTAATGTACGAGTCACCTAGCTCTAGAGGTTATGATTGGGCAATCCATATAGGTCTACGTTCGTCGTAGCAGACGACGCTCGGCAAAATTTTGGAATGAGCAAGGACTAAAATCAAACATCGTTTACACACGTTTGACATGCAGGAAATAGTTGAAATTCTGTCTACATATAGAATATTTATTACAATTAAACATGTTTGATTCAAATAGCTCAAAAATGATTTGCAAGAAGAAAAAAATCGATACTTAAGTGGAAAAAATACTTTTAAAAAAAACCAAAAAGTTTTCTATTGCTATAAATAATTGAACTATTTCTTTAGTTTACCTAAATAAAACAGGCATACTGTTGTATAAATCAGCGTATAAACAGATTGTAAAGTTTATTTCTTCAATTTATAGACCGTCTTCACAGTGATTGGCATACTAAAAAGTCAATACGGCGTTGTCAAAAATAAAAAATAAAATAAAGTATTAAATATTAAAAAGGTTTAAAACATGATCATTGTCCAATCTTATCAATTAAATGTGCTATTATTATTATTATTATTATTATTATTATTATTATTATTATTATTATTATTATTATTATTATTATTATTATTATTATTATTATTATTATTATTATTATTATTATTATTATTATTATTATTATTATTATTATTATTATTATTATTATTATTATTATTATTATTATTATTATTATTATTATTATTATTATTATTATTATTATTATTATTATTATTATTATTATTATTATTATTATTATTATTATTATTATTATTATTATTATTATTATTATTATTATTATTATTATTATTATTATTATTATTATTATTATTATTATTATTATTATTATTATTATTATTATTATTATTATTATTATTATTATTATTATTATTATTATTATTATTATTATTATTATTATTATTATTATTATTATTATTATTATTATTATTATTATTATTATTATTATTATAATAATAATAATAATAATAATAATAATAATAATATGCGATCCGGTTGCAAGACACGTCATCGGATTAGCTCCCAGAAAATCGCCCTTTTCACCGTTTTTGAAGAGATTTTTACAACTTTTGGAATTAAGGTACTGTTTTAGATTGTTTATAGATCACAGTGGTTGTTGCCTTTTGACTGATAAGAGCTGAAATAGCTTCCATCACATTGGTTTTGGTTTTTGTTTTGCACGGGCTAGGCTAGGCGAAGAACGCCGACGCCATTTTGCCCATAGACCATGGCGTACACCTTGCATAGAAATTCTTTGAAAAGACCAAACACAATAAAGTTCCGCCCAGATTTCAAAGTTGAGCCTGAAGAAGTGTATTACGCAACACACAAAGAACTGGAAGAGCGTGATGCAATCAAGTGTATTGCAGAGCTCAACACAGGCTGGTACAACATATCCCTTAACAATGAGGCTAACTGTGAAAGAATCGCACTGCATGGAATAACAATCAACGGAATTCTTATCAATTGTGAGAGGGCCAACGTGCAGAATTCAGTAGTGGTGTATGTAAAAGCACCTTACGAGATGGCTGACCAAACTGTCACTTCAGCTCTGTCTGCATATGGGACAGTTGCAAATATCAGACGCCAAACTCATGATTTCGATGACAGTGTAGAAACTGGAGTTCGAAGCATTCTCGTGATAAGTATTAAGAAACCGATTCCAAGTTTCTTAAAGATTGGTGACTTTAATCTACCAGTTAGACATCGTGGTCAGATTAAAACCTGCCGTTTATGTAAACAACCAGGCCATATTGCACGGAACTGCAACTTACAAGGAAGATGCTTTGTTTGCGGAGAAGAGGGACACCAGGCGAATCAACACGAAATACAAAAACAAGGCACAGGTGATGAAGATTCCGATGTAGACAGTGCAGAAGAAATCGAGGTTGATTCAGGTGGGGAAAATGACGGGAAAAGGACGACAAATCTTCAGATAAATTTGAAGATGCTGAAGATGATCTGCAAGAGGTTACAGCTCGTGTCCCTTCAAAAGAGAAGGAGACGAATGATGATGAAGGGAAAGGAGAAAATGAAGACGGAAGAGAGGAAGAACAAGATAAAGGTCCGCAAAAGTCAACAGAATCTAAAGAAGTCAACAACTCACATCAGCGGAAAGGAGAGAAAGATAGAGGCACACCGGTGAGGAAAAAAAGAAAGAGTCATCTCGACACTAGTGATAGAGCAGGCCCGTCCTCGAGATCAGATGAGCCCCAACCCGAGACAACCACCAAAAACTGGGCAAATGCAGTTAAAGGTGGGAAAAAGAAGCCAAGGAAAACGACAAGCAAAACTGATAACGGAGAAGTACCAAGTACAGACGAAGACATTATGGACTCACAAGATTCCTTTGAACTTGTACCATATACACGTCAAGGGATACAACACTTCAGGAAGAAAAGGGGTCCGGCCTTCAGAATATAACAAGCAGACGGGTGGTACCATACATCAGTCACAAAGGAAGAGGAGGTGGCAGAGGAAAGAAAAATATGACGGGAGAACAAGAATAAGTGAGATTTTTCTGTCCTTACTATGATTGCCTTTCTTTTAATTTTGTTTTGTATGATGCTTAGAATAACTACTTTAAACGTCAATGGGCTCCGTAACAATCAAAAAGAGAATTTCTTTTAATCTTTTAAATCGGGAAAAACATGATATCATTTGTTTACAAGAAACTCATAGTACTCTAGAAGATGAAGATTATTGGAAACAACAGTGGGGAGGGGAGATTTTTTTCAGCCATGGTGAAAATTTCTCGAGAGGAGTAGCTATTCTAGCATCATAAAAGCGGAATTAAACTCACTAACAAAGATAATGACAAAGAGGGGCGTTTAGTTAAAGCGGATTTTCTTTGGAAAGGGACAAATATCGGTGTTGTGTCTATATATGCTCCTAATTTTATGTATCCTAGGAAAAAGTTTTTAAATCGTTGGCCAACTTTTATATGAGGATCATAACTGGATAGTTAATGGTGACTTTAATTGTCAACTTGACATTGATGGTAATGATAATAGTATTCCTGAATTAAATAACCTTATTTTAGAAAAAGATATGTATGATGTTTGGAGAACTTGGTATCCAGATGAGCAGGGTTATACATTTTATCATAAGGGTCTCAAAAGAAGCAGTAGGATTGATTATTCCTTTGTCACAAGCAACTTGCTATTTATCATACCTGAAGCCAGTGTCAGTTCTGTAGGTTTATCTGATCACTGTGCTCTTAGTTTTAGACTTCAAAAACAAGAAGTCACACGGGGACCAGGCAGATGGTTTTGTAATAATAATATTTTGAAAGATGATCAATGCAAAGATCGTATTAAATTCTTCTGGGATTATTGGAAATCAAAAAAAAGTACCTTTGACAGCATTCTCAGTTGGTGGGATGTGGGTAAAATGAATTTACAAGAGATTATTAAAGATTACGATTCGGAAGTGTATTACAAAGAAAAAAAACATAAATGTCATCTTCAGAAAACTCTTAGAAATCTTATGAATAAACCTACTCCCGACCCCAACGCTATCTTTGAAGTTGAGAACAAAATTAAAAATTATGTGATGAAAGATTTTGACGAATCTAGAAATAGAATGCACATAATAAAATGGCAGAAGAAAAACCAAGTAAACTCTTCCTTGGAATGGAAAAGCAGAGATCTAACGATAATATTATTCATAATTTAAAAGATGAGAATGGTACAATTTACACTGACGCCATTTCCATGTGTAAATATGTTAATTTGTTTTACCAAAATTTGTATTCAGCTGAGAATATTGACAGTGAAGCTGCTGAAGATATATTGAACACCATTAAACAAGTAAATTTACCTGATGATGAAATTGAAGACTTAGAAAGTTTCATTACAGAAAACGAAGTTTTTCAAGCCATCAATCAAATGAATACTTGTAAATCACCAGGTTTAGATGGTTTAACTACTGAGTTTTATACCTTTTTTGGCAGCTCATAAAGACGATTTTTAGAAATTATCAATGAATGTAATAAGACCTTTTCTCTCCCAACTACTATGAATACCGCCTTGATTCGTCTTATTTTTAAGAATAGAGGGAAAGAAGTGATCTTAAAATTGGAGGCCCATTAGCCTTCTTAATGTTGATTATAAAATTATCTCCAAAGTTATTACCAATCGTTTAAAGAGAATTATGCCGTTTATTATAGGAAATGATCAATCCTGTGGTGTGAAAGACAGAAATATTCATGATAATTTAATGCTACTCAGAGATGTTATTTATTACGTTAATAATGAAGAAGAACAAGCTGCTCTTATCAGTATTGACCAGGAAAAGGCCTTTGATAGAATTGAATGGAAATATATGTTTGACATAATGGGGCTATGGGAATTCCTAAAGTTTTGATTAATTGGGTTAAAATTCTTTACAGTAATCCTAACAGTACAGTTCTAGTTAATAATTTCATTACTGAACCTTTTCAAGTGACTCGAGGTATTAGGCAAGGATGCCCCCTGTCACCACTTTTATATGCTATTTGTGCAGAAGGTTTAGGAAATCTTATAAGAAATAATATGAAAGGCATTTCCCTTCCTAATACTGATTGCTCCTTGAAACTGATTCAACACGCTGATGACGCTACTATTTTTATTTCTGATAATAACGATTTTAGTATTCTTGAAAATTGTTAAACATTTATAGCAAAGGATCGGGTTCTAGAATTAATATACACAAATCGCAGGGGCTTTGGATTGGTAAGTGGAAGGATAGACAAGATAAACCGGGTTTTTTTTCATGGACTAACGATCACTTAAAAATTCTGGATATCTTCTTTGGGAATCACGACAACACAAAAAGAAATTGGGAACCGAGAATAAGCAAAATGAAAGCTGTTCTTGAGAAATGGAAGGGGAGGAATTTAACTATGAAAGGAAAAGCTGTTATTTTCAACAGTTTCATTGGTGCAAGTTTATCTTACCACGGTTCAATCATTCACTGCCCCAATAATTATGTTAATGAAATGGAGAGTATCAAGTGGTCTTTCTTCTGGGATGGTAAACCAGATAAAATAAAAAGAAAGACGATTACTGGGCCCATAGGCAGGAGGTATTGGAATTGTTGATATTCCGCTTAAATTACAGACTTTAAAACTAAATGTGTTGAAGAAATACCATACTACATCCAGGAAATGGAGACACCTCTTTGATTACTGTTTATGTATCGCTAGTGGAAAGAATGAACTTGGTTGGTACATTTTAGATAATCCTAATGCTATTAGTCCAAATACCCAAGTTTTTTATAAGGAATTAATTCTTGCCTTCAAGAAATCTGGAATTAATTACAATAAAGTTTTTTCTTGTGTTAATGAAACCCACGAGCTTCCCCTTTGGAAAAATGGTACTGTTACCAAGGACAATGGAACAGAATTAGACAGCAAAATTTTAAGGCCTATGGGCTTTAAAAAGTTGAAGCATGTTCTTAAACATGGTAAAATTTTGTCTCATCAGACACTAGCAAATGGATGTAACATTTTACCTTTAAATGCAGGAAGGATAGTCGCCAGTTTGGAAAGAAACATTAACAATGATTACATTACTGAAAACCGAGAGGGCCCAGCAAACCACTTTCTGAACAATCTCACTTTCAAAGATAAGAAAGGAGACATCAATAAGAGATTTCTGGATATGAATGTAAAAACTATCTACAGTTATTTGATTACTAACCAATTTAAGCCTCCTGCTGTAGTCCAATATTGGATTAATTATTTTCACATAACTGACCCTGATATCAATATTTGGAAAAATGGACGTTGTCCTCTTATGGAAGCTGAAGAGAGGAACTTGTGGTTTAAAGTTAAGCATAAAATTCTTCCCACCAAAAACAAACTTTATAGATTAGGAATTACCAGTAACAATTTTTGCCTACTCTGCAACCGGTCTACTGAAACCATCGAACATCTTTTTATCGAATGCGAGGAATGTTATGACGCCTGGCTCTTTGTAGAAAACATTGTTAAAAAATACTTAAGGAACACCCATTTTTATTTATTCGACAGTAATAGAATCCTCGGCATTAACATTACGAACAACATGGTTTTACTTTTAATTGGTAAATTACATAAAATCATCTGGAATGTTCGTTGTGAAGTGGCAAAAAAGATTGCAGTGCTCATATTGATATACTTAAAGTGTATAAAAGAAACCTGAAGAAATTCATTCTTATGGAAAATAACAGATTGGGTATAGATGCTTTTAACCTGATTTATGCAAAAAATTGTGCTCTGTGCTATTATGACAAAGACAAACTTAAATTCACCTTTTGATTATAAGTTGTTAGTTTTTTAGTCTTGCTTATTTTTGTTCTTGTGTGATCTTTTTAACTGTTTATATTTAACTTACAAATTGTCTCCCTTGTTTAATATTTCACGTTTGTAATATTTCACGTTTTTGTTTTAACTCACCTATTGTTATAAACTGTGTTTTGTTTTGATTGAAATAAATGGAGTTGTATGACTCCAAAGGAATGGAAAAAAATATATATAAAACAATTTAAAAAAAAAAAAATAATAATAATAATAATAATAATAATAATAATACAGAAGATTTATAATGCGCACATATCCACCAAGAAGTGCTCAAGGCGCTTTACAGTAAACAAGATAATCATACAATAGCATAGCATAGCATAGCATAACAATACAATAGCAAATGCAATATAATACTACATGTATATACCACTGTACATGTCCATGGTACATGTACCGTTTCTCCCGCACTATGGTCAAATAGACACGCTGAGGCGGAGATTGGGTATAACGAGTACGGCGAGAGGTCGTATTTATTTATTTAGGTATTTTTCCACTTTTTCTGTTGAACACACGAATGCGTGTGGGCGAGTGGATATTGACAAATTCATGTGATAAAGCACAATATGATAAGTGGAGGAAATTGCATTTGAAATAAAAAAAACTTGCCATTGAAACTCTCACTTAAGTCAATTTTGAGAAGTTGAAGAAAGCATCTGCATGTTAATCCCTGTAGGAAAACTACGTAATATTTGAACTGTTAAAAGAGTATATAATGCCTTATCAGCGTTAACAGCTTTTGACAAAACCGATTTCATTCATACACACAACGATTACTGTCACAATCTACCAAAACGCATCAAATGTATACAACAGTTAGCAATAGCATCATATTAATCCAATCCAATAAAGAATGTAACTAAATGGAATATTTTTGTCAAATGTTATATTAAATAATTGGCCTATCCAATCAAGCCTTGGTGAGCACAGCCTTTTTGTTATGATATATCAAGAACACTTCAAGCGATCACAGTAAAATTAATGTTTTTTATGACCCCCTCATATCCAAATTAACGATGTTTTGTGTTCAATCAATCAATCATCGGGGCATTTGTAGAGCGCCATCATTCTAGTTGCCTATTCCAAGGTGCTTGGAGAAGTGAAGAAAAAAAATTCATAAGCATTTCATGAGGAGATGAAATGTGCAACGGACTAATCGTACGCAGATTTGAAGAGATGTGTCTTAAGTCGGCTTTTGAAGTTCTGCATGGAGTCAAGTGTAGATGGGGAGATTATTCCATAGTTTTGGTGCATAAGAAATGAAACTTCTATCACCCGATGAAGAGTGTGTTCGTATATACGCTGGGGTGAAACCGTGGAGTGCTTTCCAAGTCAACAGCAGGATTTTGTAATTAATTCTTTGTTTTATGGGTACCAATGTAATGCTGTAAGTGTTGGGGTAATATGGTCGAATATTCTCTCCCTGGAAAGAACACGTGCAGCAGCATTCTGGGTATGTTGGAGCTTCTTCAGAAGATACTGTGATATGCCAAACAGTACAGATTTACCGTTATCCAACCGGGATGTGATTAAGGTATGCACAACTATTGCAGCAGCAGCATCTGAAAGCACTTTCCGAATACTTCATACATTCCTGATTTGGGCATACATGGATTGGCAGACTTTCTTGACATATGAATCCATTGATAAAGTGTTATCAAACATGACTCCAAGGTTCCGGACAGATGTTGAGGCAGTAATCTGAATGTTGGCCACCTGTATTTGATTTACCTGAATTTTTTTTATGTTGATATTTTGAAGACATAATTATGAGCTCTGTTTTTTAGTCGTTTAATTTCAACTTGTTTGCATTCATTCAACATTTGATTTCCAGAATACAAGCTTCCATGCGAGCTTGTGCTGACAGTTGATCAGGAATACTGTTTGCATCGAAAGGAAGGTACATCATCGTTGCCATGACAATCGTTTAATTCGAAAAGATCCAATTGAATTTCCAATGTTCAGAGTTAAATACCTAAATGTTGATACTGTAAGACTATGAGTACTTTCAAACACTGATCTAGACAGATTAAGCTATGTGAACACTTCCAATGCATTCTGGGAATCCAACTTGACCACCGTTAAGTTAAAATACAATGTCAAAATTTGTTACCAGTTTCCATTTTGTATTTGTAAGCTTTTGTGATTTTTTTGCTAGGACTATACAAATTTACAACAACATTGTGCGATGGATGGGACTGTGTCTACCTTTATACTCTACTGTTGGTAAAAATATTAAAATATTTGTGTCGAAATATTCAATAATAATATTTCCCAAGGTTGTGGTGTAGCGACCTATACCGGTGATTTTAATGATGTCTCATTATGGGTTTTACTTAAGACAACATATATGCTGGGAATGAAGGGCAAAAGTGAAAAATTCAGAAAATACTTTAAGACCTTATCCTGAAGATCTTGTTGAACTTAACATTCCAAAGAAATACCATGAACATCGGATGGAGATTAAAGGAAATACTGAGGGGCATAGTGTTACCCCGCCCCCCCACCCCGACTGAGTACGCCAACAAAAAAGGGCCATGGGTATGTGACTGTATTTGACATCACTTGGAGTATTAGTAGGTGACATACTTCTTGTTCAGCTGCGTACAATAAAAAATAAGATTGTGCAGATAACTTATTCGACCTTTTTGGTTAAGCCAACTCACTGTATGAAATAATATTTTACACCTGTGCGCCACATGATGACGACAGCAAGTTACTACGTAGTTTTAATGGTTGCCATGGAAAATATGTGCGTCACTCTTAATTGTTTAAGTATAGACATTGGGATTGTATGTTTCAGAGTGTTTTTAGGAAAAGCAATGGGTATTTTTGCACTAGTTTGACTGGCTTAATTACTATATTTAGATTTTGAGGGTTTTTCTTTAAAATTAAAGAAGGTACCTGTAAATTAATCACAACAAATATACGTCACAAAATAACTGACTGGGAAACGGATCAAGTGAACATACGCATTTCTATTAAAGTGGCGTATTAAAGGTATTAATGGACAGAAACGGTTTCACGAAGCTTCGGAAAATTATTATGTGAATTATTTAATTTAGAAATGATTGATCACGGACTATGTTTCTTAAAGATTATGATTGTTTTGTTTTTCAAATTGTTTGGATTAGCAATCACTATGGAAACAGTATCATGTATGTAGCCCCATAATCAGACATCACAACCAAAACAGGCAGACGATTGACGGACGATTAACCTCCTTTTATATAATACGACGTACTAATACATAGTCTGAATTTATGGAACGACATCGTTAGATAGAATTGAAGTTCTACAGAATTCATCCATGATCCAGTCAGTGATCCAGATTCTCCAACCACGCATGTTCCAATTTAATTCTTAATCCAAATCGTTATCCTGGTAAATTGATGTTGTCACAATTAAGTGGAAACTCAGCTTTATATTGAAAAAAAAATGGACAGGTTGTTTATAATTGACGTAAATACGGCGGCAACTGACTTGCGTTGAAGTATAACTCTATATTGTATGGCTGGGGAATGTAACCAATCCTTTTAATTAAAAGCCTGGTTCCAGTGTCATCGAAATCAGCGGCGTAGCCAGGAAATTTTCAGTGCGGGGGCACAGGGGGCATTGCTTTTCAGTCGGGGCCCAGGGGTATGGGTTTTTTACTTTTTTTTATTTTATTTTTTGGGACACTATCGGGATTTTTCGACGCAGACATCTCAGCCTGAGGTTCATCATGGAAACACGTCTGGTGACTGCCTTTACTAACAACATTATCCTGCAATGTAAACTTCTATGTAATTTTTGGTCTTCTCGTGTGGAGAAGGGGAACCATAACAATGTGACAGGAAGCAAAATCTGGTACAACCTTGCTCTTTGCAAACCTTCCAGGATTTACAGGGTATTGGATTACATTTACTCGCTGTTACGTAATGCATGTTAACATATAGAACTGTGTTGCAGCTAGTTCAACTTTGTCTAAATCGATAAAGCGAACTTGGTTTAGCTTTGCAGATGAACCTGGTTCAACCTTGGCAATGATGTTTACGTTAGTTGGAAAATTATGCGATGTACACAAAACAAATTGTTTTGGCAATGATGAATGGGACTTGTCTGCATCACTATTTTGTGACTGCATTGCAACTATTATGGAAACCATGTTTAATTAAGGACCATATGCGGTAGACAATAAGCAACGTAAAGCAATGCATGCTTAAACTGTTGAAGAGCTTTCAGTGTATAGACTGCCAGTGTTGTTACTTGTGTATCCTATGTTGTTTCTTTTCTTAATTTCTTTGTATGTACATAATATGGGCGATTCTAAATTGTTTATGAAACAAGCATTGTTTTTTAAGGAGACATATCCACTGTTGGCTTGGCTTAAGCTTTGACTGATATAGTGATAGTGATAATTGACATTTCAAAATATACAATGATACCTCATTTATTAATATATTGTTTTTTGGAAGCAGTTACATCAAAGAAATTTCCATGGGACGGGTAATTTATGTTGGCTTATCACGGGATGTAACATCGGTCACAAAAGGTGTAACGTCAGTCGCGCTTGAAACGAAAAGATAAGTCATATTCAGCATTAAATTGTTACATGGCGTGTTATGTACCTCAGATGTTCATTATCCGATGCCAGTAGTTGACCTACAATTAGCAGAGATTTGGGAATATATTTATATCCAAAGTGAAAAGTTCTTGTCCTTTAAGTGTAACGTCACGAAGTGGTTCTTGAATACTAAAAAGACCTAAGTTGAATCCTTAAATGACCCTGCTGAACTGTTTCAATTTACTGAACTGTTTCAATATGATTGGACAAAACGTAATCACGTGCGGTGTATTAGCGGATGGTAAAGTCCTATCAAAATGAGAGCAGCTTGTTTGTGCCAGCTGTTCGTGACGCACATATTAGAACCAATCAGAGTGATGAAGATTGGCATCAAGCGCCTGACTCGTGTACTTTGGAAGTGTTTCGTGTGTCCCCAAAACGTGAATTTGCCCATTTATATTTGGCTTTATTCAACAAAAATTACATTTTTTTTTACATTTTGAAAACGAAATCGATACGGGTATTTATAAAAGGGAATAACTGTTTGACATTTGGTTTTGACAACGCCCAAAGCCGGTCATTAACCTGCGGTAAAGACTGCAAAGACTGCAAACTGTTATTCCCTTATTGTAATATCATTATTACATTGGCAAGACAACATTTTTATAATTTTCTGTCTTTACAATGTGTACTTAGAGATGTATAAAGCATCACATATTTTGGAAATTTACAACAATTATGTTTATTATAGAGCTTCATTTTAAACATGCAATGTTTAACAATATTACTTTTGACAGCAGTAATTTAATAATTTAATAATTTAATAATTACTTCCAATGACAACACCACTTCATTTGCCTGTCACTTTTAGTACAGTGTACTGCTGACGAAGTAAACACGTGTCACTACACTTAAAAATAAAATAAAATAAGTAGTATGAATGCGCCTTATAATGGTCATGATACATAATACTAACCCGCTCCTTGAATATCCTCCACTATACAAAGAAACACAAAAGGAATTCACAAAGGAATGCCCAGACAAAGAAATGCACGTTCAAAGGAATGCACAATGTTAAACGTGGTTTGTGGGAGGACTAAAATGGCGTCCAGTGACTTGGAATGGAAGCCCATGATCTTCTGTCTGGTATAATAGAGATCACTGCTCGTATCTCCCCCCCCCCCCACCCCCACCCACCCAGCGGTAAACATAGATCTGGTCTCTGAGTCTATAGAATTCTTAGTGCGTACAAAACTCCACTGTCCGTATACAAAATAACCGTCACCACATGGATGTAAATTAGAGTCAATTACCCACACTAAGACACTAAGTTCCCTAATGACACCTTAAAGACAAGGCTCCAAAGTAACTATTAATATTTGACCTGTCCCCATTTGTTAGAGACGTTAGGAAAACTATAAAAAAAACATAATATTTTTAATTTTCTCCGAACCACTTATGTATCGAGTTCAGAAAAGTCAGAGGTGCAATAAAAACTAATGGCCCTGTCACACTGTTGCGTATCGTACTAGCGTATGCCAGCGTATGAAAATTATCACTCATACGCTGGTATACGGTGACATACGCTAGGGGTACGTTAGGCATAGGTTGTGTACGTTTCAAGCACGGTGGCATACGCTGGCATACGCTGGCATACGCTGAGGCAGAAATAAATTTTTAATGGTGCCCTCACACCATAGCGTATGCTGAAACCTATGAGTTGCGTGTAAAAAATATTTTTATACGCACCAAACGCAACCCAAATCAACAATTTTGTCAATTTCTAACCTATTCAACCTATGGGTTGCGTGTGAGTTGCGTGTGGGTTGCGTGTGGGTTGCGTGTGGGTTGCGTGTGGGTTGCGAACTGAACTTATGATCCCCCAATATCTGCGATCACCTGCGTACGAGTTGCGTGTGAGTTGCGTGCAGAACTTACGAGTTGCGTTTGAGTTGCGTTCAAAACTTACAAGTTGCGTTGGACCTGCGTGCTAGTTGCGTGCTAGTTGCGAATATCGGTCACGTGATAAAAACCTATTCTGTATGTGTTGGAGTGCTAAATTGACCAGATTAAACTGATGTCCAATAACAGCAAGAGGTAGCTCCATGTTGTCACCTCGGAGGTCCACCAACAACTGACACCGATCTAGAAAAGGCCCACTATTTATACCATTTCTCAACACGCATGTAGTACGCAACTAACACGCAACTCACACGCAACTAATAGGTTGGATACGCAGGGCATAGGTTGGGGATACGCTGGGAATACGCACAATAGGTTGGGGATACGCTACACGCAATAGGATTGCAACAGGCACGCAACACGATCGCAACATGATCGCAACAGGTACGCAACACATTCGCAACATGTACGCTACCAAAACCTGGCCAGATACCTCAAATTTGGACCTGCGATCACCTGCGTTCATAACTTATGAGTTGCGTACCTGTTGCGATCGTGTTGCGATCGTGTTTCGTGCGTAGCGTCCCTGTTGCGTATAAATTGATCGCAGGCATTCGCAGAGAATTATTGAACATGTTCAAAATTTCTGAACTTACTCTGCGTGTGTCTGCGATCACCTGCGTGCTTGTTGCGTACTTCAAACCTATAAAACCTATTAGTTGCGTGTGAGTTGCGTTCGGAACTTATGACCACTATTTTTTATTCGCAACCATACGCAACTGGTGATCGCTATGGTGTGAGGGCACCATAAGCATGCTTAAAAATTTTGTGCGTATGCGGACGTATGGTTAATACGCTAAGCATACGCTGAATACGCTAGAGGTACGATATAGGTACGTTACTCATAGGTCGAGTACGCTGGACATAATTTGCCATACGTTTGCATGAAGGTGTACCGTACAGCTAGCGTATTGATATCGCATTGAAAGGCCGCCGATTATATAGGCACTTTGTCACGTGATAGGCGGATAGGCGGTACGCTGGGCATGCGCAGTTCATACGCTACTCATACGCTAGCCATACGCAGAGTACGCTGTCCATACGCTGGTCATACGCTGTTCATACGCTGGTCGTACGCTGTTCATACGCTGGTCGTACGCTGACATTTGCTGACATTCGCTGTCCATATGCTGTCAATACGCTTGCCATACGCTACTCATACGCTATTCATAGGTTCAATACGGTAAGTATACGCACAATTCTGTATTTTCAAGGGCTTTTTGTGCGTATGAAAATTATATTATGAATTTTCATACGCAACTCTTACGTTTCTCTCATACGCAACAGTGTGACAGGGCCATAATAGCCCTGTTATTTATTACAATAGTCTTCCTGATGGCGCCCTTGCGAATTCCCCATTTTGGTTCACAAGATTACCACAATTATGTGTCAAATATTGTGTACATAACAATCAGAATATCGGTGCCGATGTAAGTTTTATCGTTACAGAAAGGCCTTTTCCTTAGTGTAGGCATACATCAGGCTTTTCTGAAATCGAGACAAAGGGGTATCTGACAAAGTTTACTGTATATATAGTTTTCTTATGACATAACGTCTTAGTAAATGGTAAATGGTCAATTATGTATAATTATAATTGTTGTATAATTATACACAATGTATAATTGTTTATAGAGCCCGTCATAGCGCGCCCTCAACAAGGTCGGCAAGTACGTGTCACGTCATCTTTTATTAATATCGTGTCCCAAATACGATTTGGGTTTTACACACGTGACCTTTTTTTCTCATATTTACACGGCTGAACAGAGTAGGGCGAAATCTTGTTGTTTCAGTCCACGTTAAATACTCCGACATCCGAAACTAAGCAGCAATTTTACCTCCAATTTTTCCCCTCTGCACAAATCTGTGTTTTGCATCCCAACTAGAAGTTTGATGGGCGCTACCAGACGCCTATTTCATGAAGGCAAGTGCTATACAATGTAATTAGTATTGAACACAATCTAATGAGATGAGCAACTATAGACATTTACATGAACTGAAGATACAATTTTTTCTCGGTCGTTCACTGTGCAAATGCCTAGCCGAATAACTCTAACGCTATCAGGAATAATGCTGAGAGGCACACACACTTGTGCTTCATCGTCATCCTTTGTTAGGGTACACTTTCCCCCTTTTCTGGTGTTTTTGTCGTAGCCTTTATAAAACATATCACGTCATGCAACGGCTGTCCTAACTATGTATTCCAAAAATTCATTATGATTGTTTAATGTATACTTGATTCAAAGAAAAAATGCATACCCACAGAAGCAGGTTTGCTAAAATTACCAATGTTGTACCTTCTTGGACAAAAATACAACCTTTCCCTTTAAACAAAATAACAATCCTTGCGTGAACAACGAAGGATAAATATATGTATAGACATTTGCAAGGCTGAGGGGTAAATGTTTAAGTTATTTGTTGAACCAAATTTGTTTTTAGTAATGTTATACCGGAGATGACTCCCACCATTTTACCTTACGATACTGACTTTGGCCTCTGAGACCCTATAACATTCCAACACTGATCTGTAAACACATGCAATTTTACAGTGCAAGCTTTCGAAACAATATGTTTTTTGTTTGCTAAGTAGAAGTGATCTAGTCATTACATTCTACCAAACAGCATACATTTCATATGACTATTAACATTCTGACTATGATATTGATGCAATTCTTTTACAGCTTTTACTTATTTAGGTTCCATATTAACTAGACAGCACCTTTCAGGACTTCTCATATTGTGTTGCATTTTGCATTTAATATATAATTTTAGAATCAAATCCGCAATATATTTAGATATTGCCTCCAAATATCCCTAGAGCGTGTATAAATGCATCCATCCGTACGTTAATATTGAAGGGATAATATCTATGGGTAAAGAGAAACTCTCATTTTTGCACCTTTACCAAACCTTCAGACTATTTTTTCCTTCTTTTTCTGAAATGTTTTGGGATGGCATCTTTGTGATGACATATTCTACACTCATTTTAAAATATTAGATCGAACGGGTTACTGAACTATTATGCTGTGCCAGGCTTATCGGCTCAAGAAAGAGCGCCAACTTATAACAAAACATAATTATGTGTGGGTAGTCAATTATATTTATTCTGTGATAGCCCTAATGGCCTATGCGAAGTACGAGTGGATAGTCAATACTTGCCTCTTATTCTGAAAGGCCAGTTAGCAGTGACCCATCAGTATTGGCTTCCTACAGTCCAAGGTGCCTGTAAAGAGTGGCCAGAGAGTTCGTGCTTAGTCCCAAGTACCCTTTTAGTAGTTCATCAATGGCCTCTTGGTCCGAAAGGCCAGTAAAGAGTGACCAATTGGTACTGGCTTCATAGCCCAAAATGTGCGTTAAGACTAACCAGAGAGCACTAACTTGTGTGCCCGAATAAGGAGTGGCTCATATAAAACGTAAGGAGTGGCCACACAGCAATGGCTTATTTTTTCTCAAATACCTGTAAAAAGTTGCCGATCAGTTCTGGCTGTATAGCCAATGTGCCCTTATTGGTTGACAGAAGGTATTTGCTTCTTATTTCGTACATGCCAGTAAATATTTGCCTCTTAGCCTTAATGGCCCAGGAGGAGTGGCTAGCTAGCACTGGCTTCTTAGTTCCAAAGACCAGTATAAAGTATGAGTTTCATTGCCAAAAATACCCACAAGCAAAAATCTTTTATATTGCTCCTGGTACCCCGTGAGGAATGGCCAGACAGTCCTGGCTCTTAAACCCGAAAAGCCATTAAGGAATGTGTAATCATTACTGGCTTCATTTTCCAAGGCACCCAACAGTCGGCATTGGCCTCTTAACACTAATAGCCCACGAGGAGCAGCTAGCCAGCACCGGTATGTAAGCACCAAATGCCAGTAAGGAGTGCCCAATCAGTGCTGGCTTAATAATCCAAACTCCACAGTGTCTGTAAGTAGTAGCCAGACATCACTGTTTCCTCAGTCCAATGACCTAGGGTGGTCAGTCTGCCTCAACCATATTAAGTCCAAAATCGGCTCTGGTTTTTATTGCAAAGTATTACATTCACACGTCCTAATGACTCCAATGGCCCAATCGTATCGATATCACTGATACCTATATCTCTTCCTAATTATTATTGTAATGAAACATCCGTCAGTTTACACATCTAGGTTGACCTGTATTTCATTGATTAGAATAAGATGAATACTATTTTACGTCATTGACTATCATTTAAGGTTTGTATTCTACTCGTGAATACATGGGTGAGTATTATTTTCTCCAAATGGAATACATGAATTTCACAGCGGATCCTTAGAAAGTACGGGTATAATTTGGATTGAAAACTTCAAAGCGCTTTACAGAATTTGTAATATTTGAATTTTATTTAACCCTTAAGAATACTCGCTTATTTATTTTATTTTTTTTTATTTTTATTTTTTTATTTTTTTTTGGGGGGAGGGGTGTAGAAGACAGTGTCTCTGGTTGAGGATGAAATACGTGCAAGTCTCGAAATTTCACGTTGTCTTTTTGTGTAAATGTGATGTGATCTGGAAAAACCCTCCGCATGGTGAAATGTTGATTTTGTGTGTGTGTTTTATACATCAAATTATTGAGGACACTGCGCTCTTTTCAAAACTGTTTTATTCATGATTCTATGATGTCTATAACTTGAGTTACACTCTCAGGATGCTCGAAAATCAGCTGACCTCTTTTTGAGAAATCAAGCTTTAAAGTTCACAGTAAAATTTCATTGTGTTTGATTTCTCAAAACGAGGTCAGCTGGCTTTTCGAACTTCCTGATCTTTAATGTATAAAGCACAACAATTTAACTTTTCATCACAAACGTCTGGATACCTATCACTCTGGTCTGTAAAATACACTATGATATTGTTAACAATCGATTGATGGAAAGTCTATTTCACACAATTGTTTACATTTTGTGAACGAAACTTTGCTAGCTATTAGACATAGTAAAAACAAACAGAGTAATTAAAACCAATACATGCCTATTCATTTAAATGTACTTTAATGAGTACGTTTCCCAATAATTGTATATTAATATTTATTGAGAATTTAATGTAATTTTCCACAACTACACTTTTTAAATGAAATCGTTTGTGCTTGTTTCCAATTCAAACTACATTTTTCCCGTAACCGATTACAACCTAAAGAGGTTCGGCTTGTCTAGTCACAGGTCCGTATGTTTTTCAAGCAAACTTGAGTATAACTGATTGAGCACACCTACCACTAAGAACTTAATATATTATGTTACCGTTCGTAAATTATTCACACGTTGCCGTGCTAGACTGCATAATTATACCCCCAAAACTCAAAATATCCAATACATAATTAAACAATATGTATGATAAATTAACGTGTACCCGAAATCAAGTAACGTAAGTGCAAGAGAGTGTGTAAAGATAATCAATACGTAGTTCCTGTGAACCGTATGCAACAGCCGTCTGTCTCCAGGCGGTGCTTTTCAAGGCAAACATACTTCCTATTCTGAAAACTGTCTGATAAATTTATCTTGTCATTCGGCATAGTCATTGATGGCACACAGTAGCTGGGGGTTACTGAAGGGTTTTACTGACAAGTGTTGATGGAAATACGTTGAGTACGGTACATGGTTGTCTGTGTTATTGCACCAATTACAGCAGTTGTATTTAAATAACTATGTACAATGTATTTTGCTGAATTGGATATATATCATGTGAACGGTTTCAATAATATTACACATAAGGCGTCAATAAAATATGTGGTATTTTGCTCTGCTTATTTTTTCTTTCTTTTTTCTTTAAAAGTCAGTTAGTTAGTTGTGTTTAATCCATTAAAATCAGTTATGTATTTGATATAATTTTGATTTGCTTCATTTGAGTGCATCGTAATTGACATCGACGTGATCCGAAAAGTAGGCTAAGGTTGGAATTTTTGTATCTTTCTTTCTTTACAGAGTGGCCAGGGCTGCTCAAATTTCAAACCGAATAAATTAATTCACCCATATGGTATTTTATTACCCCCCCCCCCCCCGCCGTCCACGTTTACACATGTGTAATTTTTCCCCAGATGTTAGGGGGTTAAAGCCGTCATCTATTATTTACATTTACGTGTGGACCACCTAAGCTTTGCTGATTTTAAACGTATGAATGTTTTAGTTTTGTGTAGTTTTTGTTTACTCTTTATTATTCCTCCTCTTTTATTTTCACCTTACCTATCTTTTTGGATATTCCCAATATTTGGGAAGGATGCTGCCTTGACTCAAATTGAATGCACAATCATTACTGGTACACCCACATTGGGGAAACACCCCCATACTGCATGAACACACTATTGAACTTAAAGGACAGATACACAGTTGGTAAAATCCATTTCGCAATGTCTAACTTCATATGATTACAGATATAAAATTTCCAGCTCATCACATTGTGTCATTAACGAAATTATTAATTTGCCATTACAAAAAAACAAGAAAGCACCTCATATAATTGTCAATACGTTTAAAACAATTATTCTTTTTTTAGAAGTATGTATTTCAAAATGATTTTACATGTTTAACTTATAATTATTTATCGCCTTTATTTCTCAGTGTATGCTAATCTAATTGCTGATTTGTTTGGTTTGACGGCTATTTATAATAATAAGGTCCATAATTTGTTGTGTTGATATTGTTATATGCCCTATATGTTAACACTCTGGCAAGTAATTATAAACATATAATCCCTAACCGACATTATAGCACTGAGGGAAGAATGCATGTTATCGATTTGTGTGGGGTAATGGAGTAAATATCAGATCGGTTGCTGTAGTAAAGGAAAGGTAATCAATTTTACGCTAAATTTATATGGCGTCCTTAACCCTTGATCAGAGTTGGCCATACATATTTGATGATGACGTACATTATTGCTTTTTGTTTTGTATTCCTATTGACTAAAAGAATTGTGTGGCGGTATGGTTTTCCTTCATTAATTGAGGATACTAACCAACCGGCAATTTTTTGAGGCGACTGTTGGTTGCACTCTGAACATTGCTGATTTACTAAGGGAAGAAAACAAATAGCCCTATGTTTTAATAAGATTATTTCAAAACATTTTGTAGGAAGTTTGGTTTACAATTTAATAAGTTTTAAAATTAAGTAATGATCCGTCATTACTTAATTACTTAACCAACCATAAAAGCATGTTCTGACTTCTTCACTGTCATTTTTGCCCTTTATTTATGAGCAAAAAAGAACAATTGCTATGAAAACAAAATTAAGTAATGATCCATCATTACTTAATTACTTAACCAACCATAAAAGCATGTTCTGACTTCTTCACTGTAATTTTTGCCCTTTATTTATGAGCAAAAAAGAAAACAAAGTGCTATGAAAACAAAGTGCTATATCTTTAAGCTATTGACACACTTTGACTTAAGCGAAGATCTCACTGAGAAACACCCTCTTCCGTCTTATGGTGATCGAGATTCTACGAAGATTGCATGTTTGGCTTCGACTCAACAATGTTAAGGGATAGGAGGTTTACCAACAGGATTTGATCAATATAATTGTTTCCCTTTCTTTCTTTCTTTCTCTCTGTATGAAATGTCATATTCCACTGCTGGGGCCAGGCATATATTCTTTTATTTTTGAATTTATATATATATTTTTTATTTTTTTTAATTTTATTTCTTGTAAACCAATTAATCCTCTATTAATTAAATAATTATAATGACCTTTACAACAACAAAAAGATTGTATGGATTAAATAGTTTATTGGTAAAGAGACACTTTTGATAAAGGAAAGGCAGTGGCGTTGCAAGGATTTTCAGAGTGTGCGCAAACATTTTTGGGGAGTAAATTTACCGACATAAAACTCAAATAAACTGACAAAGTTTGTGAATTTACTGACAGACACTATTTTGCCAATAAGTGGGAGCAGCAGACACCCTGCCACCCCCTCCCCTGGCTACGCCACCGAGGGAAAGTACAACATTGGTAATATTGACCAAACTATTTCTATGAGGATAGTTACTTTTTTATTGAATCAAGATATGCATTAAATTAAACAACCAACATGTCAAAGTTTCAGCTTAACCCTAACCACCCCAAATCCTGCAAAATCCTCCAAAGGGCACTTTTTGGGAAAAATTCAACACTATTGCAAAATGCCTTACCTCTTCAAATGGGACAAAATTACTACCTGCAAGAAGTACAAGCCATAAGTGAGGCTGAATATGAAAGATCAATGAAAATGCATGGTGCATTTTGAAGATAAGGACATGTTTCCAAAAGTGCACCGATGGATTTTGGAGGATTGAGGAAGGTTCCTAGCCAGAATACCTAGGGGATTAGGGTTAATGCGAACTCTAAGTCATGAGACATTTTTCTACAGAAAACACTTTCAGCAAAAAGTTGCCGTCTAGCAAAATTGCGTTTTTGTGAATTTATTTTCGTGTTGTATCTGAAATGAGAGAATTTCAGACGATTTTACCAACTTCAAATCAAGCTAGCTTTCAAATAAGTATTTGGTAACTTTGTAACAGGCAATTACCAATGTTGTATATTCCCTTTAACTATAAGGTATACAATTTGTAACAATCTGCCTAGAAAAAACATTTCTGAGGTGCTGTAATGTTTAAGAAATTTGAAATTATTGCCAGCATGTTTTTATTTCTTTTTCCAGTTCGAATTTAGGAAAAGGACTCAAGTACCGAATTTCACATTAGAATGAAAACAAAAATTTGAATGCATTTTTAGAATTTTCTCGTCGACGCCACACCGCTGAAACAGGTTGGCTTTTATGGATTATTTACTGAAAAAGAGTACGCACACAAGAACAAGCAGTTTTGCCAACATTACTAATGCTGTACGCTTTAAGAAAGGGGAATTGACAAAAGAAACACTCAAAGAGGACAAACAAACAGGTCGATAATCTAGCACAACGATTATTGAAGGTGATAAAAGATAAAACAAGTGATCATCGACTAACAATTATTATAATATGATTGCACAATGTAATTTATGTTAAAAGAGATTTCACACAATATACACCAAACCATTTTTTTTTTTTTTTTTTTTTTTTTTAAATAAACGTTAAATATCACACTTACCAGGTTGTACATGTTTAAGCTCTGTCCTCCCAACAGGAGTTGTAACCAGAAAATGGAAGCTTCTCTCTGAAGGAGTACTTGCTGAGCGTTTATGGTGGTGTTTGGCTGGAGACCTGGCAGGGGATTTACTAGGGGACGGCACAATGGCAGTAGTACTCTCCGAGTTCTTGAGTTTCCTTCGCCATCCTTCGCAGCAGCAGCAGAGCATATCCAGAACCGCTATGATCCCCATGTCGCACAAGCTGGAAATGTGGGCTTCTCAACCGTATAAAGGTGATTTTATGTGCAGCAACGATAATATTATTTCTGCTATTCGCCCCAACTCCCTCAGACTAAGCAGCAATAAGACTGATCCGTTTATCATAAAGTTATTGAGTGATCTTCGGGAATATCTGTACTTCAAAACGGTTAAGGGTTTCCGAACCGCATTCGAAGAGGAAGACAAGACCTTTTTTTCTTCAGACAGCGTTTTGACTGTGTCACTCAACTCCCTGTGAGAGAGTTTAGATGACCATGTGTAGGCCCGTGTTTATCACTCGATCTTTGTCATGTGTCAGTGTATCAGGCTACTTTGTCTCATTAGATGCGGAAGGGATTGTTTTGTAGAATCCAAGACCCAAACCACTTTGCGTTGATATTCAGTTTAAGCTCTGTGGGGAAAAGATGAATACATACGTTTCAAAGAAATGAATTTGTTACATTTACAAAGGACTATCGACTTGGGGAATTATTTAGTTAGCGTACTCGACGAGAGTATACAGAGCTAGTAGAAAAATGGGAATAATTTTTATTTGATCTTTCAGATGAAACGGTAAAAGTGCTTTATATTAATTAAAAGGAAATGAAACAATTTGTATGGTATGACACTTGTGCCATATGGACGTGACTGTTGTTGATGATAACTGGTTGCGATCATTAAGATCTGTATAGTTTATCGCACAGACAAGGGAAGGTATAACTAGGGGGTATTAACCCCCAAAAATTTAGATGCCCCCCTCAAAATATGTACCAACCTATAAGAAACAAGGGAAAAAATCCAAAAAATTATTTAAGAGCGTTAACCCCCCCCCCCCCTGTACATGCCCCCTGAAGATTTTTTTCTTGTAAAACTGCATGGCATCCTGTCTTCTTGTGCAGATTACTTGAATACCGTTGGTGGGGCACCAGTCTATTTTGTTTAAAACACATTGGTAGAGAAGCAATAAAGAGAAGATCACTTCAACAATTATTTTAAAGTACTTTCTCATGTTTACTTGTTGAAATTATAGCATACTATTCCATGACAACCTTTAAATTGCCTTATGAAACAAATCTGATTAAAAAGTAACATTTATATGAATAAAACACAGTGTTCTTGTGGGTTTATATGGATTGCAACTGAAGATTTTATTTCATTATTGTATCAAACTTATTTTATCCTAAAATAATATAAAATGTATGTTTAGTTTTAACATTCTTCTAGAAAATAATTAATTAATAAAATAGTATAAATGTAAAATAGTAGTTATTGGCCTCAGTTATGTTTTGAACCAGAGAAAGAACCTGCTAGGTTCGAGACCTAAGGCCAGTAACTACTACTTTGCATTTATAAACTACAGATCCTTTATGTTGGTAAGCAGTTTGCAACGGCCAATTCTCTATTTATAATATAGTACCAAAATATATGTATACATGTACACTAACATTAATAACATATTTCAAGGATTAGCAGAGATTTGGGCTTGTTTAATGTCAAAATGTGTTTCTGTAAATGTTACAGTAGATCTAATGCTCTTGAACAAGTTCTGCCAGCGGATGTGAAGAATCATCTTTAGATATACGGTGTAGTAAGATTTGCGATGACACCATGTATTGAAATAATCTTTTTTTTAGTAGTAAGAGTTGATCCGTATGCTTTGATCATCTTTTGGAGAATGCGGGAATGCTGGTGCAGGAGGGGCTTAAGTAGCTCGGTGGAGGATCCTGATCACTAGATCTTTGGGCTTGCTTGTGCCATTCTTGTAGATGTAGCTATATTACGTTTAAAAAATTAGAAATACATAATTAATTATGTGTGAACAAACAAATGTATTATTATACAATTTATTTATAGAAAGTGAAAGATAATATTGTAACAAATTATTCACAAATGTGCTTAAATATCAGCTGTTTTAACCAACAACAAACCATCCCTCAAAAACATTCAAATAACAAATCCCATATCCCACTATTTTATTTTAAGCTAGGTTTCAACTTCATAGGTTCAGGGTTTACACAGTTGTAAACCTTCAATTTATTTGGGAACCACTAACGTTTCTTTCTCTTACTATTACATCACTGTGATTGTACAAACTGCAATGACAGTTAACTAGTGGGTTAATTATTCATGATGTTTAAGATGATAACAGGTCCCAGACATGAAATACAGTAATGCTACTTCTGCATGGCAATGGGTAAATAAACCAATACATGAACAATATTAAAAACAAACTTACCCAACTAGAGGTCATAGATAATAACTTCTGTCAGTGTCACTGCCAGCAAACAATATGATATGATGTATGTACATTTACTAACCTAAATATATAATTGTCTTAATTGACTTAAAACCCATCAACCAAGTCAACAAACCATGAACAGACTGGTAACCACCATGTGTATGTCTCTTCAGTGCATAAGAGTCAGTTAAACTGACAACAGAGGGCACCCTTCAACCAAAACTTTCAGGGGGAATTTAAAGGGGGTTAGAAATATCAAATGTTTATTTTAATGATTTATTCTTGTTTCTAATAGGTCTGTACATGTTTTGAGGGGGCAGAATATAAAAAAAATATATAAAATAATACCCTCCCCCGTACAAAATTGGTAACTATCAGATTATGAAATTAACAATTTATTATCTGAAATGTGACTTCTTGTGCAGTACATCTTGTGCAGTACAAGCAACCATCCACATACATTATTTCATCTGAGGTGTTTTTATGTTAAAGAAAACAGGAATTGTAATGCAGATTGTGCAACCTTTTTTTTTTCTCGTATTAGTTTTTTTTTAAATATGTTTCCTTAAAACTATAGAGAGTTAGAAAATACCAATAGTGTAACTTCTCTTTAATTTTAGATAAGCAAACGAACTATAAATCCTTGTAATCTTCAGACTAGACTAAACATTTGAGAATCTGAACTGGGACGTCAACTTACTGACTTTCAACGTCAGCTTACTGACATTATGACGTCAGTACACTGACCTGGGAGTAAGGCCATTCATTGGGGCGTAAGCTGGTAAATTGTATTGTTTGAATGTATTAGAGCAGGATCCTTGCTCTATGATTATACAAAGCTAGGAGCTTTACTGGTTATTCATTTATTATTCTTAACGTGGTCCATTGGTTACAGTTTAAATATTCACACTAAATGTCCGAATGTAGGACATACTACTTCTTACGTATCTATTGACGCTGGTTTTATCCCATTAAATCGCCGTTTGCGTAGCAGTGGCTTAAAGGCATAATATCGCCACGATCAACAGGGCATTGAATCGGACTGTTAGTTTTAGATTTACTGAAAATAATACCCCCACGTGATATTATTACCGTAGCTGCTGCATTCATCTTAAACTAGGACACCGATTCCATGCCTTGTTGAAAGTCTGCTCTGATCATGATGATACTATCCCTTTAACTATGGGGATGCATGCATTTATGGACACGTGATATCTGTGCCCCTAGGCAACACCCCCTCCCCCCACCCGCTCAGAATTCTGATCCCGAAGAAAGACACAATGGCCTGTAACAAACGTTTCGCTCAAGGCCCCCTGAAAATCTGGGTGTCCTCTACTGAACCAACTCTGAATACGCCTCTGACGGTTAGTATGTGTTTCTCTCTTTTGAACTTGGCTCAACCAACTTATCAAATACCAGTTGGAGAGGTATCGTATGTTTATTATTGAATTAATCCACAGCTGATGTCGATAATTGTCTTAGCCTGTCCAGCCCCTCCCATGATTGTTCTTCTTCTCAATGTTTAGTACACACATATCAATCAGTATACCTGTTTCCTTTATGCATGCATGATTGCAATATTGTGTTATTAAATGACATAAACCAAACCATATATAAGTATCTACGGACATTAACATTTTGGTTGGGTTTAAGTCCATTCATTGGTGGACGCAGGTATGGCCACCACCGTCCCGTTTTGACCATGTATGCAATCTCTTGTATGACACCCTGGATCTGTGCCTGGATTATCATATAAAGCCGGAAAGTCACAACCTCGTCCCCGGGTCTTTCGAGCAGTTTCTGTATATCAGGTATATCAAATATCCACAAATCTTGAATATTTAAATTAATAGGTGTTTGTAGCAGATCGGATTTGTGGATATAGTCTGATACATGGTTATAACAAAAGCGTGTGCTGCAGTAGAGAGATCAGGACTTCCACATTTCCAATCTTTCGCATTGCAGGTAGATTTTAATTTCGTCATACTGTGGCATTCTTGTTCAATATACAAAATTTAAATCATGCATTTTACATGTTTAAAATAATAATATGGGCACGATATATTATGAATATAAACAATTCTGATGACTGTGTTTCTTCGACACAAATATTTAAATAATGATTTTGGTAGCAGCCAATCAGCGTTGCGGAAATCATATTCCCGACCCGGGTCCAGTAGTGAGAACGAGGTAGACCCTAGGGACGGGGTTGGAAAAGTCAAGTCAGGTGTGCATTTGTCCTTAGATTAATAATGACCTTATAACCAGAGACGTGAAACCTCGATATTTAACCTCAATTTTATTTTTATCAATACATTACCTTTGCAAAAGGAAATAAAACACTACAAATCACTTCACAAAATCGTTGATATGGGACCGATATCATAGTGCCGATACGCAGCCGATTTGAACAATGATTTGCACCCTTTCTTTCTGACAATGTGCCGCTTATGAAATTTATTTCGGATGAAATAACAACACATTACACGCATTTTTAAATTATGAAAAATTAAATTATGATTTAATATAACAACATATCGTGGCCCACAGGCCAAGATACACGTATGTAACAAATCGACTTGTGTTATCTCAGAAGGAAAGGAAAATACGTTTCGGAAACGTTAAGCACATTATTTTTTTAGGAATAGAAGTACAGAATAGAATACTGTCACACAACTTACCTCAAGACAAGTTTTTTTTTTTAAACGTCTGGTACAAGGATTTTCAAACACGACAGCAGTGGCACTCTCAAGTACCAAATCTTCAGGTTTTTAAAAGATATCAAATTGTGTTTCTTTCCGTCAAAAATATCCTTGAAAGTAAAGAGGATGGTGTTTGCACATGCTTTTCTGAAGATATCGGTTTGACGTTGTAACCTTTTTTGATAGAGATAGAGAGCCCTTAATCAGTCTGTGGAGAAGGACTGTGTGTGTATTCCCTTTGCTTACTTAAGTTATTTGAAACTGCTCAGATTTTATGAAATCGAAACCGCCGATAGGCCGAACATAATGATTGTTGTATTTCATTATCTCAATCATTGTGATTTTGTCACTGTATATGAACAAACTATGGCTCTGATCATGCACGTGCTTTATTTGTGTTTCCTATAACGGAAAATTTATATATTTCACCCACAATAAGGGATTGCATTATAAAAGAACCAATAGACCCACAAAGCCTCAAAACTTACAATAGACCCACGTTGCACTTCTTTAAATTCTTATCATGTATTTGATATTGTATTAACATCTCAAACCCAATACATGTAGTTGTAATTTTGGAAATAATTCCCTGGCTTATTGAACGTAAATAATTAAAATACCTAGTCCGTGTTCGTTATTATTAAGTTCAATAACCTTTTTGAAGAAAACAAACGTCTTGGTTTTACGTCTACACGAATTGTGCGCGTCAATCCGACCTACGTAATGGCTGCACTAATTCAGAGAAAGTTAAATATACAGGTAGATTGCCAAACAACAAACAACCGCACAAGTATAATATATAATCTGGTATAAAAATAAGTCCAGTCAACCTCTCTATCTCTCCCATCTGATATTATTTTAATTAAACTGTTTCGTACACGTAGGGCTATGCAGGATCTGTGGGCACACTCTTTGATTGTCATAATTATGTGACAAGCATTATTCGAGTGACAGCATACACATTAATAATTCATCCTCTTTGGAATTACTCCACTCACATGCAGTAGTTAGCTGTCTGAGTCTGCACGGCATGCACATTGCAGCAACCCCCCCCCCCCCCTCACCCTTTTGCTGTGAATATACACTATGTGCCTTATGTGCAACGTCTGGGACCTGGCGCTGCATACTATAACAAAATATTATGACCTTAATTAACATAAGAGTATTCGTTTGAAATTCATGACGTGTAGATGTGTTGTATATATTAATTTGTTTATATTAGATGGGGGCATGATAGCGCCTATGCGCTGACAAAAGGTACCAGGTTTCTCTCCTCCACAAATATTATTAGCTAAATAATTTTCCAACAGAATGATCAAGTTCAGGACATAAACATTCCACATTAAATTGAATACAAACAAACTGAATGTACTTTCGATATTTACACAATAGTCACATTTTCGTCTTATATGTATACGCAGCATTGATTTGTTTATATCTGTTTTGAATAGGATTTATTCAAACGTTTGCGAAACAGACCAGCAACGTAATCCAACATCATATTAGGCTATACTGTTTACCCCAACCCCCTTAAAACAACAAAAACAACAACAAAAACAACAAAAAGTAACAACAAAAACTGCTAAATTCTAGCAATTGCCATTTGAAAGAATATTATTTGTTACCTTTCTGCAAGCATTTTTCATCATCCTCACATCCTCACGCAAAGAGAAAGCATTCACAGGTCTGAACATCCAAATATACCGTACTCATCAGGTTCATGTTTCATCGTGTACAGGGCTAGGTGATTATCCATGTATACAATACGTTAAAGGGAAAGTATAACCATTACTGCATGTGAATAAAGATGTATACACAAAACAACCGACTTGTTCAACTTTCAGCTCAGTAATACCTCGTGTCTTTTACTTGCACATCCTACTCATTCAACACATAGCGGTTACGTCTCTTTAATAGAACTCCTACACAAATATATATAGCATATTATTACTTATACAAAATATGTCTCTATTATCAAGAGTCTTTCCATCCTGAGATCACATACATGAATTTTCGCTTTCGGTTTGTTATTATATCCCAAGCTATCAGTCTATTTGTCTGTCCTGCTTCCTTTTATTATCTGTTGTACCCACTCCTTTACTCCTTATCCCTACTCTACACAAGCCCTGAATTGTGTACATGCCTCCATATTTGCTCCTGTATTTTATAATTTGACGGTTTTGCTTTAATAAAAAATGTTAAATTGTTCCATAATTTATATGTATATGATTATTGTAGTTGGACATAAAAGTTCACTGAATTGATTTGAACCAAAAATATTGGTCATGCACTTTGAAATTTCGATAGGCGAACACGAACTTTGTACTCATCATAACGTGGATTTTGTTACAAAATATTGTTATCGAAATTATAACGGTAACTATTTTACCAATATAAAAACTGAAAGCACCTCAGTCAAAATTATTCATAAGGAAGATTGATACAATCATCAGCTTCACAACTGAGTTTCATACTATAATTCGTTATGTTTGACTTAGACAGTCAACACCAACTATAATTGTAAAACATCAATGCTAACAAAGATATTAGATTCAGTCGTCAGTTTGGAGGTAAGTCATTGTGTATGTAGAAACTTTCGAATATTTCAACCCTCTAGTTTTCAGAAATCAAATATGCAACTATCCTGTGAAAGTTTCATCAAATTAGATGCTCAATTTTTTGAGGAAATTTCGAAAACTGTTTTGTTTATTTTTTATTTTTTATTTATAGTTGTTATATGAATATTGGACATAGATTATACCTTCCTGTTTTCTCTATGATAAAGCACTTGATACGAAATTATTTCTCAGGACGATTGATACGTGTACAAATACGTTTTTATATATTAAATCGTTAATTTTATACTCGGGTTATTCCCTATCTTCTCTTTAATATAAACAATGACATTTTTATGTGGGATTGTACAGGTACGGCAGAAATTTCACCTCTTCAGATTTCAAGTGTGGTAACAAAACCCTACAAATCATAAAATGTAGGCATAATATTTGTAAAGAGGGGTTTGGCCTGCCGGGAACTCCGGGGGTGTTGCTATAACCAGAGAAAACGGGCATGCAAAAAAAAAATATGCTTTTGTATTTGTAAAACTCCCCAAAATGCATGATGTATATGTCTACGATCAAGGTGTTAGCTAGGATTTAGAAATACGGTGTCCAAATTTGCTGGAAATTTCAAAACAGGGTGTCCAAATTGTTCACTGACAATACTTTTACATAATGACAGATAAAATAGGGTGTCCAACATTGAAACAGGGTGTCCAAAAGACACCCAGACACCCCTCTGGCTAACACAATGTCTACGATATCATGTGACTAATAGTTATTCCAGTTACCTCGAGGCCGATGGGTTCTACTGCAAAGTTGTTTCATACGAGGCTGATAACATTTGTTAGCAATGCTTAAAATGACAAGGAATTACATTTGTTAACTCGTGGGAATAAATCTAAAAAAATTGTAATAATAATGTTTGACCTTATACCTACATAAGTATGTTCTTCTCATGAAAGTCTTGTTCGATGTAATGATATCAATTCAGTATCAGTACCAAATCTTAAACTTTACTTTGATAGTTTTGTTTAAATTGCCTTTACAGACAAACGAATAAAAATATATAACTAGCAATTCGGAATCCATCTTTATCAAATTCTATGAAATACATAAACGAAAGAAAAACGATTGAAGAAACAACAATTTGAAAGGCATAATTTGAACAGTAATGCAGCGAGTCCTACTCATACATGAAAATTAGACCTTATAATTGCAAGATAAACATTAGACAACATTTAACAGGCAATTTAAGGAATTGTTTGCCATAGCAACCCCTAATAAAACAGTAATTTTGTCTGACAGCGAATGTGCTGCTCATAGCTTGCAATGCTAAGGGGGAGTTTTGACTGTCAATATGCTGATTTAATTTGACAGAGATCACAATTATCATACATCAATTCAAGACGCCGTCCCAGAGGAACTTGTGTTAGGTTATTTATAGTAAATAGGCACTTTAAAATGCCATACTTTGCTTTCGAAGATAAAACTAAGTTTAATTTATTGATGTTATTTCGATAAACATTTTCTAGTATGAAAGATGACGCAGAAGACGGGTGGCTTTCTTGGAAATCAACGCTTGATTTTGATATTTCCATCACCATCACCATCGTCATTATCATCATACTTACAATGAAGTAACCCAACTTCATGCTTATAACAAATTTAACATGTTGCAAGAATGCTTCAGTAAGAGGGTGATCATAAAAGCATAGGTTATCTATAACATTACTGACGTAGTGCCCGCGTTTTTAGCTATATTTTATCGGTAACTTTCTTTTTCGTCGGAATATTACTATTATACTTGAAGCAAATGCTTTAAAATGGCACCTTTCACAAAATAATCGCGAGAAGCATATTTTTATAAATATACCTAATAATTAATGATGGGTCCCAAATTAAATTGATTTTAAATAACTGTTAAACAAAGCGACTGGCAATCATTTTGTGAAATGTTTCATTTCAAAGTATCTAGCTTAAAGAAAATTCCCAATTATCCGAATAAAAACAAAAATGCCGCAAATAACGAAAAATACAGGCGATACATATTTAAGCATTGTGTATGTTTATTTGCTCCGTTATGAATTATCAAAGCAATTAAACCACTTATCCATTCAAAAAAAAGATAACAACATCCTAAATGTTTATGTAGAGTTACATCTGGACCCAATTGTTGGGGCACATACCCATTTAAACCCAATTCATTCTTTCCGACAAACCATTTTGGTTTGGCATGTAAACAACAATGAATATGTGCGTAATATAAGCCAATACTTACTTGTTTGTAAATTGGTTATGGTACTAAACATACATTAAGATGCATTCAAATAAATATCTGAATATATTAAGCTTTTGTCTCGTGCTTTTGACATCACTTGCCCAAGGTGATTTAATTACGGGGGAAATGTTTTTAATTGTATGAAGGCAATCAAGACGAATACACTTTAATAAAGTTATATTTGACAGGGGAAAATTGTTCACGCCTACATCCCCCTCCCCTCAAACTTTCTCACGCATACCTCCCCCTCAAAAATATTTCTCAAGTCTACCCCCACCTTTGAAGTTGTCCATGCCTACCCCATCTTGGACACAGTAGAGATGGCCGTAAAGACGTGTTGTAAGCAGGCTCTACGATTATCAATGTTAAGTGAGAAAACCACTTAAGGTTAAAATAATCAATATTTAAAAAAAAAATACTTCAAACAAGAATGTAGGATTGTGCATGTTTTTGCTTATAGTTCAATATATATCCAACGTCAAGAAGATATGCATGGGTCAAAGGAGACTTTGATCTGTTGCGAAAATGTTAATTTAAGGGATGTCTTGTTTATGCGACGTAAGATTTCTGATAATGTTAATTGCAGGGATGTCTCGCTAAAGGGATAAGCTCATAATAAGAAGATTTAGTGTGGCCTTCGGCTGATATTAGACTAGATACACATTTTTCATAAGACTTAAACGCCAAATTGTCGTCTACTATTAGCCGTTCTCGAGATAAGTCAGTTTGATGAGATAGCTAAAGTCATGAGGCGACGTGTCTTCAATATATTGCCCATGTAATTTGTAAGTACTATGCAGCGTCATTTTAGAGATATCACCGTAAGACGGTTAATACGGAAATAATTGTTCAGTATATTCATTTGAAGGATTCGTTCTTTATAATACCTTCTACAAACAAATTAATTAATGGTTAAATATGCTATTGGTAATAATTTGATAAGCCATGTAGTTATTACGACAATATTATGTTTAATAGCTAAAACAATCATAATATAATAACCCTATCAACGTCTTATTGGAAAGTGTTTGTTTTAAGGCGCCCGATTGGAAGGACAGATATTGATTGTATTTGCCCAATTGTTATTATGTGGCGTTGTTATTGAGCATGGCTGATTCATAGGATTGTCCCCACATCTTCTTTGGGTTCCACTGAAGTATCGTTATACTGTTATATTGATTACTCTAGTTACTTGTCAAAACTACTAAATAAAATCTTATATATAATCAAGAAATAATTGTACACATTGTATAACTTTTCTACTATATTTGTAGTTTGTATTAAATTGAAAAAAAAAAGTCTAAGGACATTCTTCTAATTTCTTGAATTATTAAAACAAACAAAAAATAGATGGTAACAGTACAGAATGTATGGTGGTCCGTAGTGGAAAATTAACTTTAAAATAATAGTACATTTTACACAGCAGAGGTCGCAATTTGAGATGCATTATTACACACAGTGAAGCTATTGTTTTTACGCAAAATACAAAGCATGTTTGTCCAACAGAGCAAGTAGACTAGGTTGCAGAACTATACTTGTATTTTTTTATGGAATCATAGATATTTTAAAGCAACAAATAATCAGGTAATTTCCTCAATCTCCTAAGACTCCGTGGTCCTGATTGCAGGGAAGACAGTTTGAACAAAACCTCCTCTATTCAATCCAATAGTCATTTAGAGAGTGACTTTCCCGAGAGTTTTCAAAGAGCTCATACTCCTCTGATGACAACATTTACTTGTTTCAAATAAATAATAAGTTTTCAGTTCTATTAAGTTTTTACTTTGTATTATTTTTTTTAAAGATTTGCCCAAAATACAGCGTATGCACAGTAAATAATACCATGCAGATGTAAATTCCTATCACAATCCAATTATATGGGAATAAACAAGATAAATCAATGCTCAACAATGAACTTTAAGGCATTTCATTGTTGGCCCCGTTCATGGTCATATGAGGGCGCCTGCATGCAAACGTGTGGCTTTCAGAGGGATCTTAATATTTTGTTATATTTAGCAACAGATTGTGTAAAAAAAATAATGTTATGCCCTAAGGGATTTAAGAATGATATATCTTTATTTAGATTTGGCAATGTATGTTCATTTATCAGTGTGATAGATAATGAAGATGTGTTTTTTCTTATAGTCTGATACACAGTTACTAAGAAAAAAAAAGTGTTGTGTAGTGAGTGATTTGTAGCGATCCAAGGCTGGGACTTGGCCACCAAACGCTTAAACCCCATGCATTTCAATTTGGCGAGTTATGCTTGCATTGTTCGGTAAAATCAATTATCAAACAAAAATTACAGTTTATTACAAAAATAATTGAGTAAAGGTATGATAGTATGATTTTCTCGAAATAATACTCAAACTGATGTTTTCTTATTTATTTGAAGTAACTGGTCTTAGTGGTGCGGAAATCACTTTCTCACTACAGGTATTAGTAGTAAGAACGCGGTACACCCTGGAGACGAAGTTGGCATTGTGTGCTTAAGTAGCCATAGCGACAGGCTCGCACTTGTGTAAACATGCCTTAACACAATACTTTTAAATCTGTATTTATCTGTATATTTTATCATAGCAAATGTGAACATAAGTAAATTTTCGCATTGTTCACATTCTGACGAATCGGCATTTTTGGGTAAAAATTTATGTTTAGGTAAATTAAGGGTTTACATAACTTGAGTTATAATCTTTGTTTTGATATTGGAAGTTATTTGGGTAAACTGTTGTTTTGATTTAATACAAAGAATAAGGTATTACCGATTCGTAACCGTTACATTTTAAGCGTACACTCACTGACGCCGGGTTTACTTGACAGCAGTTTACTTGATTTTCATCTTATAATAAAACAACTAACCTCCGCCATAAAATAATTTAAATGCATTCTCAGATATATGCATAGCTCCTCAGACAAGAATATTCAAGGTACGTTTGAGATGATCAAAGTATACACAGTTGTTTACCAGACACAGTTGTTTACCAATGTTATACCATTCTGTTTAACACACCCTTAAAGGGTGTATCGTCTCGATCAGAGCAGACTTTCAACAGGTCATGGACTCGGTGATGTTGTTAACATGAAAGAAATGACTGATAACTACTTGCTTATTTATGCAGTAGCAACTACAGTATGACCTTACCATGTGGGATATTAGTTTTAGTCGCTGTTTTAAAACTAGCACTCAAATTCCAGCATGCCCCGTTGATCGTGACGATACTGTCCCTTCAATATATCCATAACAATAATCAATTTCACACTTTGAACAAAGAAGAATAACACACGGCTAATTTGCACTTAACATAAATTAATAATCTGAATATTTCTAGGAATTAGACACAGTAACTATAATGGACAAAACAAATGTCTCCAACTTCAAAACCCGCTTTAAAATAAATGCATTTGTATCGCCAGTATGAGAAAAAAGCGACCAATTAATTGTCTTCATCATCTGTCTCAGATTTTGGCATCGGGATAAGATTACTCGATTCTGATAAATTCAGCAACATGGAAAGACACTGTAATGAAATCTAGTTAGCTTAATAGCGTCTGGTCTCATGGGGTAACATGATATGTGAAGATGCATTGCTGATACGCTGTTATGACCAAACTACATGCCACGGATAGAACGCACAATTACAGAATTTGTACAGTGCAGTATCTGAGACTTACTCTGCATAGTTTAAGCTTGAAAGGGCAATAATGGATCTGTAACCTGCATGGGCACAACTTATTTTTGTTGTTTTATTTAGTTTTTTATGAAAATACTCACACTCCTAGCCCATGAAATACAACCTGGAAAAAAATATTAAATTAAATCATTATAATTTATATGTATAACTTTCAGACTGTAACAAATATTACGCAAATATACAAAAAACTTAATTAATGACAATAAAAACTAAATATCAGTAACTGCAAATCAAGATATAACGTAATAAAATACCCAGCATGATCACTGAAATCAAGGACGTCGTGGGTAATACTTATAAAACACTCCCTTACACCCCCCCCCCCCATCCTCAGGGGGAAAATAACCTTTACACCCCACCCAAGCATGTTCCATATTTCAAATTAAACATTCAAGGAGAACAAATCAATATGTATATAACAGGAACAGGCTATTTTGTTATGTTCTTGCCTGTAATAAAATGACATTTTCAAGGTAGAAACGCTGGCAATAAAGGAAAAATCAGAATGCTGAGCGTGATGACGGGCGGTAGCATAATTGTAGGGATTCACTGATCACTGGGATCCCTGGCGAATCGACAGTATATGGACTTGAGGTTATGACTCAATTCGAGTCGAGTGACTGACATGCAAAGGTCGAGTCGAGTCTAGTCCAATCATTTATTATGTTCCAATCAAGTCGAGTAATTAAATCATATATTTTTTGTTTACATTTTTCACCGTGGATCAGAAAAAGAAAGAGTCAAATGTAGTGCAAATTATATATTAGCAATGCGATTTACCGCTGGGCCTATTTGTGATCGCTAGCTCGGGGGGGGGGGGGGAGTCGAAACTTTCAGAGCAAACGACTCGCTCCTATTGTCAGTTTAATTGACGGAAATAAATATAGTTGAGTCCCCGGGAAATGTGACTCGAGTGATTACAACTATGGGGCTATTTCTTCCCGTAGTTTGAGAGAACCATACTTAGGAGTTTCTGTTGTTTCTGTTGGTGTAACTTAAATAAACCTTTTCTCCAGATATGTGTCTAGAACTACCATCGTCCATAAAATGATTGACCTTTTGATTCAGCTCTCTCACCCTCCTATTGGTGACAGAAAATCCATCCGTAAATTGAGCAGCCGCTCGTTATTCGCCCACATGCAAAGGCCTACATAGTTTATATAATAAACCGTTCTAGTTTATATAGTTCTAGTTTATATAATAAACCGACTCAAAGGATAACTATTCCTCCTGGATTAAATAATATGAGTATCCTAGTGAGTATACCCTTGTAGAGGATACATGCACAAATATCGTATTGATGGTATGTACTTTATACAGCGTTACCACAAGTTGTAAAGAGATAACAGCCCATACGATCTGGTCCCGAGGTGACTATATAACCTTATGTTTCTAGGCCTGTCTGAACATTGAACAACGTCAGGGCACCTTACGCGCAAGCTTCAGCTGTCGCTAATTAGCAAATGTTATTGACATTTCAGTTGTTAGCGGTTTAGGATACCGCTTGAGGGCTAAAATGCTGATAGTGGGCGGCATAGTCAACATTTTCCCAAGAATTGTGAATTTTTTAATAAAAACACAAAAATTGGTACACAGGCAGACAAATACATTATGAACAAATCTAGATATTGGTGCATCACTGATTTGGACCTTGACGGCCGTGGCAGCCATCTTATAAAATGGCCGCCAGCAGTTGCAATAAGTTTACTGGTACGCTGAACCAGAGGGTGAAAGTTAAGGCTAATTGATACATTGACACATATACTTGTGATGGTCATTCTTTACCTTTTTAATTACTTATTTACTGACAAAATACCACAATTTGGTGGCGTCCTTCATTTTCCCTATTGTTTCTAGGCCATGAAGTCACGCTGTATTTATGCTTGAGAGGTTTTACCACTTTAAATCCAAATAACAAATGTACACTGGAAATACCATTCATCGGCTATTTTCTTTGTTGTGGACCCCTGAAACCACAGTCAAGTATAAACTATTGTAATCTTCCCGTTGTTTTTGGAGCTTTACCTTGTGGATGTTTAAGTGATGAAGTGATGCACGTGCCTTTCACTCGCAGCACATGTTGGTATTACCTCATTAGTGGAGTTACTTTTTACAGCAATCATTAAATAGGCCTATTGTCTCCTGGAACTTTGCATTGTTCGGAGTCCTCACTGAGAAAATACATTTCTTCGAAATTAGGAAGTTCCGCACAGTGAACTTGCTTGGCAGCCATTTGTCTAAGATGGCTGCCACGGCCGTCAATAGGACCAACAAATTAATCCCACAAGAGTCCAAATGAAAAAATGGATTTTCAACAGGCATGTCAACACTAATAGCCATTGGTGACATATTGTTTTTTCAGACAAGTAGACTGTGCGAATAAACACACTAATCAATGACTTGTGTAGGCCTATATATCAATATATACAAAAAACAAACTTGCGTGTAAATAGCTAGATGATAATAATAATAATAATAATAATAATAATAATAATAATAATAATAATAATAATAATAATAATAATAATAATAATAATAATAATAATAATAATAATAATAATAATAATAATAATAATAATAATAATAATAATAATATAATAATAATAATAATAATAATAATAATAATAATAATAATAATAATAATAATAATAATAATAATAATAATAATAATAATAATAATAATAATAATAATAATAATAATAATAATAATAATAATAATAATAATAATAATAATAATAATAATAATAATAATAATAATAATAATAATAATAATAATAATAATAATAATAATAATAATAATAATAATAATAATAATAATAATAATAATAATAATAATAATAATAATAATAATAATAATAATAATAATAATAATAATAATAATAATAATAATAATAATAATAATAATAATAATAATAATAATAATAATAATAATAATAATAATAATAATAATAATAATAATAATAATAATAATAATAATAATAATAATAATAATAATAATAATAATAATAATAATAATAATAATAATAATAATAATAATAATAATGATGATGATGGGGAGTATACAGCTCAATTGCTGCCATTACAGCGCATATAGGGCTAATCAACCAACTCTGCCCTCACAGGTACCCATTTAACCCCTGGGTGGAGAGAAGCAATTATGGTTAAGTGTCTTGCTCAAGGACACAAGTGTCACGGCCGGGATTCGAACCCACATTCTGCTGCTAACACCAGAACTTGAGTCCGGTAAGCTAGACCGGATAATATGGAAGCTAGTGGATAGATTTTATAAATCGTTGACGGCTACTTTGATCATACAGAAACCGATCTCTCTTGTTAAACAATGCAGAATTCCAGTATGACAAAACATGTCCACCAGGGTCATGTCACTCGGGATACGTTGTCAACCAGTCCCAACAGGTTTCATTGTACTCATTGGTCTTCTGAGGCTAGTCTGTTACGGGACCTTGTGCCAATCTAGTTGGCGGGCTAGAACATACCATTTCGATCTCTATTGCTTTAGGCAAGGTTCAGGCTCAACAGCGGAAATCTCGCTTCTAATAATATTATATACACATCTTTATGGTAATTTACCCAACGATTCCCCAAAAGCAATTATAACACTACGGCTTATAAAGCATGAAGAATCATGTGACAAGACTGAGGTAATGTTCCAGATGTGGTAGGAAAGCTTCATATAACTTCCTGTTCAAGGAAGTAATTAGACTAGGGGCGACTGGGAAACCCACTTTGAACCTCTATCGGAATTTATATCAGTGTATTATGAAAAGTAGAAATATTAACATTCCCATCAAATCCAATACTTCATTCGTGATTTTACATGAAAAGAAGTCGACACTTGAGACAGGTTCTGTACAGATCAATTTCAAATTGATTTCATGGAGTAAAATTTTGTTACTTTTCATGTTTATTCAGACATTTCTCATAGTGACACTTGATACAACACAACTACTGTGCAGTTCCTTGGAATTTAAAATTAACCAGCAGTTAACATGGTAAAATATTATTACGTATTTGTCTACTGGTTAAAACTCACCGGATCTGGTAAATGTCAACATGCACATACGTACTGTATGAGAATACATACAAATAAACCAACAAAAATTAGGGATAGTTCGGAATTGTATGTATTCGCAATTTGGGGACAATATAGTCATGATGAATAGGGCATGTAATCGGTTTGCCAGTTTTAGATAAACTCGGTGACTGAAAATAATACCGCACATGATAACGTAATATTACGGTACCGTTGCTGCTGCATAAAATGAGCCAATAATATCCAGTCACTTTGTTCATCTTAAACTAGGACACCGATTCCATGACCTGTTGGAAGTCTGCTCTGGTCGTGACGATATTGTCCCTTTAAATTTCTATGTATATAAATATTATTCTGTATCATAATTAGTTAAAGCCAAAATACACTTATGAATTGTTTTCATTGTGTAAGGGTCAGCTGAAATTGGAAATGTCCATAGGTACTCTATGTACAAACTTTAACATGTTAACCCACTAATTATACTATACTGGATGCACCTCAGATTTAAATAATTATTTCAATAATTTGTAATTATTTATTTTCTTTTTCTTCTTCTTCTTCTTCTTCTTCTTCTTCTTCTTCTTCTTCTTCTTCTTCTTCTTCTTCTTCTTCTTCTTCTTCTTCTTCTTCTTCTTCTTCTTCTTCTTCTTCTTCTTCTTCTTCTTCTTCTTCTTCTTCTTCTTCTTCTTCTTCTTCTTCTTCTTCTTCTTCTTCTTCTTCTTCTTCTTCTTCTTCTTCTTCTTCTTCTTCTTCTTCTTCTTCTTCTTCATAAGACTTAAGCCCCAGTCACACATTCACGATTTTTGCCCCGAATTCCCACGAATAGCGCCGGTCCTATACTGCCACGGTTGCTCCCGATTATTAGCAAAAATCAGCATGAATCGGCTTCACTTGCGATCCCCTCACGAGTACTCATGACTGTTGTAAATCAATGCTAAGAATGCACTACGTTATCCAAGCCGATTTATCCCGAATGCCCAACGAATTAACACGAGTGTAGTACGGCTTCTCTCGACAGCGTAACGGTTTATCCCGAATGCGTCACGAATTGCCACGACTTCTCACAACAGCGTTGCGGTTTACCCCGACGTCCGCAAGACTGCAATAAGAAGGTCTACCGGTCAGCCAAGTTGAACTTCTGCCAGGTGGCACGATCACCCCAAGAATATCCCCGAGTATCCCGACCTTGTCTACGGTGCCCGTACGGCTATTCACGATCCCCTCACGACTGGTGTAAGAATGCCTCAAGAATTCAAAAAATCGTGGGTGACTCACGATGGTTTTGAACATATCCAAAACTATCGGGAGGCTATCAAGATGTTCCAAGAACACTTAAGATTACTCAAAAATGACCACGTTGCCAGTAGGGTCTCACCACGGATATACCACGGATATCCCCGATTTTCCAACTCGTCGGAATTCGGGGCAAAAATCGTGAATGTGTGACTGGGGCTTTATCCAGAAACAAAAACATAGTTGCAGAGTTCACAGAACCTTAAAACTTCACACATGGTTAGACCTTAACATGTAGTTGTACACTAAGTTGTGACGTCATAGTGAGGTCATCAGGTATCAAATTACACTAAATCAAATTTTAATATGTTTAAAAAATCATATCTCATGAACCACAAACGATATGTTCACAATCTTTGCACCATGTTATAGATCTTTAATTATGTGATTTTTCGTACACAGACGTGACCCCAATCCGACCTCTCCTTCCGGTCGAAGTTTAATATTTCAAAAAATCATATCTCATGAACCACAGAAGATATCACAATCTTTGCATCATCTTAAAGACCTTGAACTATGTCACATTTCGTACACAGCCATGACCCTAATCTGACCTCTCCTTCCAGTCGAAACCGGGAGTTTAAGTGAACAACTATTCAGAATCACTATTGTGTAAATGTATTTGTACAGCCAAAACATAAGAACCTTAAAACTTAACACATAGTTAGACCTTAACATATAGTTCCAGGTATCGTTATAACGTCATGGTGAGGTCATCTAATGAATTATTACGTAATTAATTATAATTAAAACAATATATTTTATATCTCGTGAACCACAACAGATAATTTCTTGATTGCTTCATAATCACACAGAACATGGAGGACTCGACATTTGATACAAATATATGACCCTATTGACCCTTACTTCCGGTCCAAACTGGAAGTTCAAGTTTAAAAATCTCTTTATAAATTGATGCAAATCTGAAAGGGTATTCGAAAAAGCATTCTGGGTATATATGTTAAGTGGGATCTGCTCTTTTCAAAAATATATTTGGTGACGTCATCGCTTTTAACAGCGCCTTCTAGCGGCAGGTTTTAAAAAGTCACTTTTTGCTATATTGAGAAAACATTAGACAGAATTTTACCAAATTTGGCACAATTGACACCCATATTATGAGGAAAAATTTTGTGAAGTATGAAAGACGTCACATGATTGAACCGGAACTTACGGTTGGAAGAATTTAAAATTATATGGGATGACTGAACCGGAAGTTAATGTATTCATTATACTACATTATATGTTATTTTAATTATATATTATGAAAACTCATATCTCCTGAAAGTAACTCTTGTCTTTTAACAATTTTAGGTGATGACGTCAACACATATGATGCACACTCAAACACCCTGAGTTTGTTTTCTACAAACTCAACACCTAAGAGTGTAGAATGGTTTTAAATATTTGTCCAGTTGTTTTGTTTTCTTTTATTTTCTGTTCTGTACTTACGCTTTATTACATGGTAGGCTTTATGAATAGCTGTTTTTCAAGAAATAAACTTAATATGATTTGACAGCTTTTACAGGTTTTTGTAAAGATATGTAGTTTAGTAGTCACGCCTTAACGCTACAATTGCTGAGGTAGGGAAATACAAGCGACCCCACATTGATATATAATTACGATATATTTTGCCTTCCCTGTTGATCAACTTAAAATCAATCGCAGTAAACTGTAAATGATATGGGGAGTATGGAACAAATGAAATAAATCATATACATAGGAAGACATATCCTAAAGCTTCCAAAAACAAGGCCACATGGGAAGACAATATCCATACACAGATGGCACATATCCCCAAGACAAAACTGATAGATCGACTAAACAACCGGCCTCATACTACTTTCATTGGGATTCCAATATCACAATGTAATTTAATTAAAGGTCATCGTGACATTTTATACACGAATCTATTATCATATCCAAGGAAACCAGGTGTTTATAATTGAGTGTACTGATTTGTAGTTATCTGTTACAGGGAACCTGCATCGATGGTTGTTAACAAAAAATTCAGGCATTTCTAAAGAGCAAATGATGCCCAAAGTATGCGGAATCACGGCGTTCAGTGAAACCTATCCCAAGCGAACTCGCATATCCAAACAGAAAACAGACTGAACCTCCACACTTTAAAAAATCGATAGATAGAAATGTGTTGTTCGACATACATAACAGACAACCTAAATACCTTTGAATAAATCATGACAAGGTGATCGAAATGTAAGAGAGATTGGGTCTACATGTATCCCGATCCATCTGAAAGTAATGCACCTATCAACTGTCCACCCCCGCCAGCCTACTTCTAGCCTGCGAATTATCAAAGGTGTTTTTTCCAAATCCCCTCATATGGGATGCTAAGAAAAATTTTAAATCCTCGATTTTCATTACAATTTGCCCACATGACTTAAATTTCTATCCTTTAATTCACTTCACATATAAATAAAGGAACAGTGCGGGGAAAGGATGGGGCAATTATCAATATGTAAATACATATCAATTGACGTCCTGTTGTAACGCATTTCAACGCATTTTACTCTGGAATGAAGTTCACAAAGTTATAGTTACTTTACTTTAAAAGTCTTTTAAGTGTATTTTCTTTCAAGGGCCATGATTACATAATTTTGTTTGTTACAACTGACCATTTATCTGTTCTTTTACTTTACAGTAGATCTCATTTGTACTTTTGTATGAGGTGAGTCTTTTTGGTATACAGCAGCGTGCTTGAGTGAGCAGCAAGCATACATATTGTGGTATAAAAAGAATTTGTATGGGTGGCAGTTTGATAGTATGCCAGATAGTGGTTGTAGTGTGTAGATCTTCCCAGCCGATGCCCATGCCACCAGCATAGATAATACAGATCTATAGAAGTTTGGCTCTGTGGGGCACAGAATGGAAACGGAACCAGATTTCAGTCAATCGTAAGTTGTTTTACGGAAATGAAACGGCTTTTATTTTACCAGAATTATAACTCATCATTTTTCGTAATTTAGTGATGACGAAAATTACTAGTGAACTTTATTTGTAATTATTATAGATGGCCCTTTTTCAACTGCCTTTCACGACCGCCCTTCATCAACTGCCTTTCCACACCTGCATGATACCTACCTTAACTACACCGATGTACACGATGTGGTTCATGTGTTTGGAGGCGAGATGCGCAGAACTTAATCCGAGGTTACATTGAACATCCTACCTGTCCCACATACTACTTACACTGCATACGTCTGTCAAGATGATGAGCAGCAGGATCGACGTAGTGCTTTTATAACGACAGCAGTGTAGTTTTACAACGACACGGGTGTACTTTTATAACGACAGCATTTCTTCTTCTTCTTCTCCTCCTTCTCCTCCTCCAAACTTCACATGAACTTTAAACTTGGCATATACTTGAAACTTAACACGTAGATGAAATATGAGTTGTGACGTCATGATGAGGTCATCAGATATCAAATTACGATAAATCAAAGTTTAATATTTAAAAAAAATCATATCTCAACAACCACAAGAGGTAAATTGACATTTTTGAACCATTGTACAGATTTTTAATTGTCAAAAATATTTACAAAAACATGACCCCAATTTGACCTTTACTTCCTGTCCAAACCAGAAGTCAAAGTTCATATCATATCTCAACAACCACAACAGGTAAATTCACAATCTTTGCACCATTGTACAGATCGTTAATTGTCAACAAATATTTAAACAAAGTTGACCCCAATTTGACATTTACTTCCTCCCGAACACCTAGTGTTTGTCAATACAAACACCAATCTCTAGTTTTTTTTCTCTTTTCCCAACAACATGGTAGAGAATAACTTAAGGTATAAACTCTTTAGAATGAGTTTGTAAATCGTGGAACATTAAAATACACATAAACTTAAAACAAAATGTTTGCTCTTCTCTGATTGTATAATCGCCTTTAAAATCATTGATCTTTTAATTACTTTTCATGATTTGTCGGTGTTTTCTAATTAATATACATCCATAGTAACTACAAGTTGACATATTGTTTTTCATTTCCTTAGAAACACTCTTGTGTAGATTACAGCTTGTCACAGTATACATTGCATAATAACATGTTCGCAACAGCCCAGTGCCCATTTTAAAGGCAAGTATTCTCGTTATAATCAGTCTTGTACATTATTGTGCACAACGTGAGATCCACTGTGAAAGGTATCCCTCATTTAACTCCACTGATTATCACTACTGATGTGCATTTGAGGCCGTAATTTAATTGTTGGCAGTATTACTGCATTGCCATTATCGATGCTTGAAGATTTAAAGGCGAGTAAGATACATATGGCTGAAATGTTCCAAGCATTGCTAATAAATTGACCGTTACATACTCGGAAGGGCCTTGATGTCTACTTTTTCTCAAATTAAGAATTTTGTACCCTTCAAAAGATCAAAGCAATATTCATTTTTATTTGGGTGAGAATATTTAATTATTTCCCATGCTATCGATTGAATTTCTGCGAATTCTCTGATTGAAATTTGGTTGGTTATTTTTTGCGAGGTGTGCGATCCAATTCATTCAACTTTCATTGCATTATTTAAATGCTTGAATACTACATTGCGGAACCATTTTTATTTTTAATTCTATGATTGAATTTGATAACGATTTTCTCTATTATAATTTGATGACATTGAGTATTTCGAACCCGAATGTCTCGAAAGTTCAACATCCCACAAACCTCAATTCCCAAGACCCTCGGTAACAACCACTCGGTGACATAGCACTCAAACAACAAATCTTATCAGATACTGTATAGTTCTATTCTCCTTTAGAAACACAAGAAGCAAAAGTCTCACCAGACAGTTAAGACGGAAGCACCCCTACACCAGTATACCAGAGGTTTTAGCAATATTCTGGTCCAACCACCGTCCACTTTGTGCCTGAAATAAAATATTGAGTTAGGGATACCACATACTGTTATTTAAAAAAAAAATAATAATAAATAAATATAAATAAATAATATAAAAAAAAATATAAAAAAATTCACTAAAGTAAGGTACCTCGGAGAATAGTCTTAAATTTACCAACCGAACAACAAACGAGATATGCATTATCCGAATAAGACCCAGTTTAGAGACAATGTGGTGTATGTTGTTCCAATGGCCGTTAATTATATGAACGCCTGATAATACAACAAATAGTCAACTGCAGTTGAGGAAAGAATACAATAATGAAAACCAACCTTGGCCGACCGCAGGAAAAAGATGTTCACCAATTGTCTGTGAGAGTGGTTATGAACAACACCATTATACCAACAGACAATCTCCAATGAAGACAGGAGAGTCATATTGCCCAAGTAGGCCTATGTCGAAACGTGCCGTCCAAGGTCAACACAACCACTCGGAAAACGGTGAACCAACAATCATTCCCCAAAACACCATTAAGTATGACTTCCAGCAGCTCATTGGGCCTTAGAACGACGACATCGTCAGCAGAAATGGTAAAAACTGCATTGCACTCATCGATTCTGGTTATACAAAAAAATAAGGAAGAACATCCCCCTTAGCAACATACAGTTTACAGTATTCATTGACGGTAAGATCCGTGTCTGAACGTGATACCAGTTTATTTAATTATCATAGTCATTACCTATGACTAAGTCCCTACATTAGGGGGTATTAACCCCAAATTTGTTACATGCCCCCCTCAAAATATGTACCAACCTGTAAGAAACAAGGGGAATTTTGTTTTAAATCATTTAAAAGCGTTAACCCCCCCACCCCCACCCCCCGTACATGCCCCCTGAAGATTTGTTTTTGTGAAACGGCATGGCATCCCGTCTTCTTGTGCAGATTACCTGCATACCATTGGTGGGGCACCAGTCTATTTTGTTTAAAACACAATGATTGATAGGGAAGCAATGAAGAGAACATCACTTCAACAATTATTTTAAAGTACTTTCTCATGTTTACCTGTTGTAATTTTAGCATACTATTCCATGACAACCTTTAAATTGCCTTATGAAACAAAGAATCTGATTAAAAAGTAACATTTATATGAATAAAACAGTGTTATTGTATCAAACTTATTTTATCCTAGAATAATATAAAATTGACGTTTGCTTTTAACATTCTTCTAGAAAATAATCAATAAAATAGTATAAATGTAAAATAGTACTTTGCAACAGCTAATTCTCTATTTATAAAATAATACAAAAATATATTTAAACATCTAAGTAACATTAACAACATATTTCATGGCTTAGCAGGGATTTTAGATTGTATAATGCCAGAATGTGTTTCTGTAAATGATACAGTAGATATAATGCTCTTTAACAAATTCTGCCAGTATATCTAAGTTCTTTAGATATTGGGGGGATTGTAAGATTTGCGATGGCACCATGTATTGAAATAATCTCTTTTAAGTAGTATGGATTCTGAGAAGAACCTTTTGTTAACTCAACATTTCGATCCGTATGCTTTGATCATCTTCTGGGAGAATGCCGGAATGCTGGTGCAGGAGGGGCTTAAGTAGCTCGGTGGAAGATCCTGATCACTAGATCTTTGGTCTTGCTTGTACCATTCTTGTAGATGTAGCTTATTACCTAAAACAAATTAAAAATGCATTTATAATTAATTATGTGTAAAATAACAACTGTATTATTACACAATTTATTTACAGAAAGTGAAAGATAATATTGTAACAAATTATTCAAAAATGTGCTTAAATATCAGCTGTTTTAACCAACCACACACCATCCCTTAAAAACATTCAAATAGTAAATCCCATATCCCACTATTTTATTTTAAGTTAGGTTTCAGCTTCATAGGTTCAGGGGTTACACAGTTGTAAACCTTAAACTTATTTGGGAATTGCCAACTTTGTATTCTCTTTCTCTTACTCTTAGTATTATATCATCGTGGTTGTACAAACGACAACAAACTATGACAGTAACCAGTGGGTTAATATTTCATTATGATTAAGATGATAACAAGTCCCAGGCATGTCAAATACAATGTTCCCAACTCCCATAAAGATTTCATGATATACAGTAATAGTACTAGTGCATGGTGAACAATATTAAAAACAAACTTACCAATCCATGAGGTCATAGATAATAACTTCTGTCAGTGTCACTGCCCAACTTGCCAGCAAACAATCCTTTTATGATATATGTATGTACATTTACTAACCTAAATGTATAATTGTCTTATTGACTGAAAACCCATCAACCATGTCAACAAACCATGAACCGCTGATGAGTAACCATTCTAGATTACATGTGTGGTACATATCACACATATACACACACACACAGACTGGTATCCACCATTATGTATGTCTCTTTAGTGCATATGGAGTCAGGAAACCTTTACGTTAAACTGACAACAGAGGGCGCCCTTCAACCAAAACTTTCAGGGGGTATGTACGGGGGTTAGAAATATCAGGGTTTTTTAATGATGTAGTCTTGTTTCTAATAGGCCTGTACATGTTTTGAGAGGGGCAGAATATAAAAAAGTTTTTAAAAATGTAACTATACTCCTACCTACATTCGTATAGTTCAAACTGACATCATCCAATCACCATCAATGTCATATGCGCTTCAAACAAAATAATGATCAACACCGTGCCAGAGGAAGCAACAACTTACAAGTCGGAGCTGAAAAATAATGCATGGCATCAACACAGCTGCCTCAAAAACTAGGCAACCAGCTGTAGATAAAATCGGCTACGCTTAGTATTTTGGCCGGTTTCCTTGCACAATACTACCAGGGAAAGAAATTGAAAGTGAAAATGAACTGCAAACATGGGATAACAGAATGCTCTCCACAGAACGCGTTGTCATCATGTTGGTACTCTTATTGCAGATATATTACAGTCAGTGCGCAACTTCTGAAAATTGCTTCCATTTAATTGCACATGTGCACGGCACGCGTGCACAATATTGATATTTGCATATATAATTAGCTGTGAGTGTCAATTTAAAACAATTATGTCACATCTGAACCTTTCTTTAAAAAATATTTAAGTTGATATTATTAAACCCAGCGAGTGTATTGTTCGATCCCCGGAAAAAAGGGGAATACAGGTTTATTTCGAGGGATTTTTGATAAAAACATTAACGTTTATTTACGGAAATTTCGGTTTTAGAAAGTCACTTTTTAATGTTATTGAATTACTGCAGTAACATATGTATGTATAGGTTATTATTACAGTCAGGGACGCGGCTAAAATTTCATTTGGACAGAACAAGAAAACCTTATAATTCATACTAACGATATAATAACACAGATTACATGAATGAACGCCGTCGATACAAATACATTAGTCAAATAATTTTTAACCATAGATGTGAGCTAGGTGAAATATAACTGTGTTTTTCAACGGTCTCAATAGGTATCAACATGTAGTATAAGTGAAGTATAGCAATGTACATGTTGCAACCTACTGTACTCGGAATCGCGTCCGCAATTAAACAGTATACAGCCTTGGAATAATTCTGAGACAAACACAAATATCGTTGCCACATCAACTCTTCATAAATCAGAGACAATTAGTAATTACTGCGACAGATATATTATGTTACACAATCTCGTACCGTAAAGCGTCACAGTATAACATCGTTATCTCGATCCGTCAGATTTCATAACCAAGGGCAGCACACACTATAATGGTGAATTCCCCTTTGCATCAGTGCGTGTTGTTTCGGCACCTGACGCGCTGAATACATACCGATTTTATAACATGCAGATTGCGAATATTTGAGACTTGCTTTGCAGACTTTTTTAGATTATCTCACGAGTGAGCAACAAGGACCGATGTACCGCCATCTTACTCACTAGCAACAGCAGCCAGATGAATGCTTGGGGCTCACTCCTGACAATATCAAATTTCGTCAACAAATGACATCATCTAGCAAATAAATTATTTAGTTTCAAATTAATTAGTTTCAACCGTTTAAAATATACTGTTCAGGAAACATTTGTCCCATGACGTAGGCAACATAACATTCCACGCAATTAACGTTCTTTAAAAAAGCGCGTAGGCTCTAACTATAAAACTCATAGGCTATTTTGCTCTCACCATATTTTGCCATTTTGCAGTTTAATGTAACGCAATAAGGGAATTGTGAGTAACATAATTCAAATTTAAAATATTTAAACATAATCGAGAATACTTGACACAGAGATTCAAATTCTTGCGTAATTGCTGCGTAAATACATTTTAAACTCTGCAGTAAAACTATTTTTTTTATCTATTCACAACTTTTGTTAGAAATATTTTATGGAATAACATATTGTTCTTCTGGGAAAATATTTAACAAATACACCAGAATGTTCACAGCCTAATAAGCAGAACCAACTTTTGTTTTGAATCAGTATATTGCTATTATCCTTTTATAAAAAGAAGGGAAATACACTAAATTAAGTTATTTCACAAATAAATTCAGAGACGAAATTGCGCAATGTCATAAATTCGTTGCAGATGTTAAATCAAATTTGTACCGAGTTACAAAATCTACATATTGTTATTTACACAGATCATCCAGTCGAGTCGAAATGGAATTATTTTAGACGGAAGCTAGTATGCTTTGTTGGTATTTGTAATCATTGTATAATGTTGCATGAAACATGTTGTATCAAACTATTAAACATTAAACAAGCAACCAGTAAAATGTTCAGCTTATTAGGTGTTCGAGCTGCTGCGCGAACACCTCTTGATATTGTTCGGGTTTTTTTTCTTTCTTCTTCTTCTCTGTAAGACTTATCCAGAGACAAAAACATAGTGACAGAGTTCACAGAACCTTAAAACTTCACACATAGTTAGACCTTAACATGTAGTTTTATGTCACCATAACATGTAGTTGTACACTAAGTTGTGACGTCATAGTGAGGTCATCAGATATTGAATTACACTAAATTAAAGGTTAATATGTTTTAAAAATCATATCTCATGAACCATGAATGATATTTTTACAATCTTTGCACCATGTTACAGATCTTTAATAATGCGATTTTTCGTACACAGACGTGACCCCAATCCGACCTCTCCTTCCGGTCGAAACCGAAAGTTAAAAATGTTCAAACAATCATATCTCATGAACCACAGAAGATATTTTCACAATCTTTGCATCATCTTAAAGACCTTGAACTATGTCACATTTCTTACACAGACATGATCCCAATTTGACCTCTCCTTCTGGTCGAACATGGAAGTTTAAGTGAACCACCATTCATAAGTATATGTACTATATAATAAGCACACAGCCCATTCCGCGTGTGAACGGCCTTGACACACAGACAAGAGTCACAGTGTTTAAACTGTATACACTGTACAGTACATGTATTACATTTACTGTGCACGTACATTTACTGTGCACGTATCTAATTAGAATATAATACGTCGTAGCAGTTTGTACAAAGTTTTGGAGTTGTTAACGCTTGTTCTAAATCTAAGAGTGAATTCTAACAGATCGTTTTTGGCATTCATGACCTCAATTATCTCATCGTGATGATGATGATGATGTGCGTTACTCCAGCAGTAACATAGGTTGCTATTGGAGGGTACTTTCGTAAGAGCACCAGGTAAGGTTTGCTCTTCGGTTTCGGCTTCGTCCTTTTCGGCTCGAATCTACGTTTGGGTAAGTCGTGGTACACCATTCCCTTGATCATGACATCTCGGGGTGTGTTCTTAGTTTCATAACGTTTCATAACGTTTCATAACGTGAAATATGATGTTTTGCATCTTTTCGTGATTGATGCAGTCAAATTAACATCCAACAGTGATTGTTTAATAACCAATATGGCAGAAAAAGCGTCTAGAACAACAAAATGGTTAGTAACTTTTTTCCAAAAGTGTTGGGTACCGGTATTTATTTTTAAATATTGGTTTTGGTTAGCCGGTTAGCAAATTTCTAAATGGTTAGTGCAGTTTTTTTTAATTTTTATTTATGCAATAACCAAATGATGTTTCATTATATTTTTAGTCTTTGATATATATCTAAAAACAGGAAATATAAATAAATAAATAAATAAAAAGATTAACGCCTAAACATTTACGTATTATTGTGGTGTTTGTAAAGTAAGTTTTTTTAAGTGACTTAATTTTTCTAAAAAATGTTTCATGACATCATCACAGATCACAACGCCCCATCTCAGAAATTGAATCAAACTATTAATGATATTTTGTCATGATCATGAAGAAGAATAATTGTGTCATTATGGACAGTTATCGATAGTTTAGTGTTGATGTTTCCAGATAATTAATGCTAGCTCATAGTGTACAACCCTTCTTGACCTATTTTTACACCATTCAAAGTTTATTATTGTTATACTTTTAGACTTTCTATTCACAGCTGTGAGACCGTGTGGAGCTGATGGTGGCTGTGTGGGCAATGTGCCCAGGAAGTGTTTGAGGATCACGTGCCTCTTTCTGCGCATCGTGATTGGATAGATTTCCATCGTAACAAATTTATATTGTTCTTATTGGCTATATTCGATTGCTCATAAATATATGTTCACCATGTTACATTTCATTGTTATACCTTGTCTGTACGAACGTAGGCGCTCTGTAAACTACGAAAATGGACTGTATAATAATCTGTAAATTTATTTGTACAGTCAAAACATAGTTGCTGAGTTCAAAGAACCTTAAAGCTTAGCAAATAGTTAGACCTTAACATATAGTTCCAGGTAATGTTGTGACGTCATGGTGAGGTCATCTAATGAATTATTACGTAATTAATTATAATTAAAACAATATATTTTATATTTCGTGAACCACAATAAACAATATATTGATTCCTTCATAATCATACAGAACATGGAGGACTCGACATTTGATACAAATGACCCTATTGAACCTTACTTCCAGTCCAAACTGGAAGTTCACGTTCTTTATAAATTGACGCAAATCTGAAAGGGTATTCGAAATAACATTTTGGGTATATATGTTAAGTGGGATCTGCTCTTTTCAAAAATATATTTGGTGACGTCATCGCTCTTAAAAAAGTCACTTTTTGCTATCTCAGGAAAATATTAAACAAAATTTTACCAAATTTGGCACAATTGACACCCCAATTATGAGGAAAGATTTTGTGAAGTCTGAATGACGTCACAGATTGAACTGGAACTTACGGTTGGAAGAATTTAAAATTATATGGGATGACTGAACCGGAAGTTAATGTATTCAGTATAGCACATTATATGTTATTTTAATTATATATTATGAAAACTCATATCTTCTGAAGTAAATCTTGTTTTTTAAACAATTTTTGGTGATGACGTCATCACATATGATGCACACTCGAACACCCTGAGTTTGTTTTTAACAAACTCAAGACCTCTAGTTCTCTTTAATTTTGTTCATTCTAATGTTAACTTTACAAAATATACCGATTCCGATAAACTTTTCTTAAAATTTACAGCACCTACGACACAATTATATTAATGAGAAAATACACACCATCAATACTAAAGTTTAATTTGGATAAGAAATTACTACTTTCTAAATATGTTATTTAGGAAACTTCTTCGTTTGGCCAATGAAGCGGATTGCATTATTTGCAAACGGCCAAAATCCAACATGTCTACCATTTGCACATAAATTGGCCTATCGGGGCAAGGAGGCTGTCTCAGAAAATAATGATGTTTGTCTGTGTGGTTGTATCTAAGGTCAATTTCTCGAAATCTTAAGTCAAACAAACTTTAGGTTCATATAATACTGTCAAAAAACCAAGATGGCTGCCAAAATCAAAGATGGCCGCCATTTCTACATGAATTGGCCTATTTCAACAACAAAATGTGACAGGAAGCAGATTGGTTTTGATATTTTGGATGTTACTTGAGGTAATTCTTGCAATTTGGAAAGAGAGGAAGAAATGGGCTCACAAAAGTTGCTATCCAAGATGGCTGCCATAAATCCAATATGGCCGCAAATCCTACATGAAATCTCTGGTAATTTTGTCGATTTTGTTTGTATTTTAGGCCACTTTCTTTGCTTCAAATTGTGAGAAATTGTAAATTCACGTTAACTTAAAAAACAAGATGGCTGCCAGAAAACAAGATGGCTGCTACTAACTTCAAAATAGCTGCCTTTGTAATTCTTTACAGCAGTTGTAAATTTCAAAAGAGCTTATGGGTTGTTATATAGGCCTACTTCTAAAATATTTTGTTTTGATAAACTTTAATATAGCCCCAGGAAGAAATTCGTTGGTAAAATATTTTCATTCGGCAGCACAGCAACTATCTTGGATTTCAAAATGGCCGCCATTTGAAACAATATGGAGTCTATATTTCGGTGCCACAATAATTGTAATGCCAAGGTACGTTCTAAAACCTGAATTCGTTCAGTTAATACCAGCAGTGGATGACGGCCAACTGCTGTTGGGCCCATATCAGCAACCAAAGAATGGCCAACCAGAACCGGCACACCATATTGTGCCATTTAAATTCCAGTTAAAGGTCCTATATCAACAACCATAAAATGGCAAATCAGCACAACTGTGCCGTTCCAGTACCATGAGCCATGAGCAACATATAAAACACTATCAAATCTGCACCATGATTGTGCCGTCCAAATGCCGTTCAGGACCCAATGTCAGCAACCAAAGAGTGGCAAAACTGCAACATTGTGCCATTCAAGTGCAGTTCAGGACACCCGTATCAGCAACCAAAAGTGGCAACTCATCAGCACAACTGTGCAGTTCTACTGCCATAATAAGGCCGTAACATAAGAGTGGCAAATCTAGCACATTGTGCCGTCCAAATACTATTACAGGACTAAAATCAGCACAACTGTGCTGTCCAAATGCCGTTAATGACCCCATATAACAGCAACAAGTGACAGACGTCCCATTAGCAACCAACGAGTGGCAAATCAACAACATTGTGCTGTTTCAATGCCATAATAGTTATGTCATCCGAATGCTGTTACACCTATTTCCACAAGTCAGCACTATTGTGCCACTCCAATGCCATTAATATAGAAGAAGGGGAATTCCGCTACTGCCACCAAAATTAACATTGTAGAAAAATCCTCTGCATTATAATGTTGGGTAATAGTTTCAAAGAAAATGGAAATTTGGTCTCAAGTGGCTTGAAATTTGGTCTCAAGTTAAAAATAAACTCCTTGGCATATTGCCACCAAAATGGACTTCTTATGGTAGTATTCCCAGCTTGAGTTATAAAGAATATTTTGGTCTGAAGTGACGGTCATTTTTAAATATAAGATGGCAGCCACCCATTGCTGCTAACTTATCGATTTCTGATTTGTTGAACTCCTTGTCAATAAAAATGTGGTAATTGCCACATAAATGGACTTTAAATAGCACTCACACCCCGAATTATTAAGCAAACTAGAAACAAAATGGCGTTAATTTTGAAATCCACCATACGGCAAAATAAAGCAATTTTCAAAAGGAATTCTTCCTCAGTACAGTATCAAATAAACAAAACTCAAATCATTAGCTCTGAAATATATTACATTTTAAGTACCATAAACCTTTTGTGCACTTTACCAATACTGTTTTTTAGAATAACACTAGCGGCCATTTTGAATTTGGTCGCAGTCATCTTAGTTTTATTGGGCAGCCATTTTAGTTAATGAAGATAATGTGAATCTTTAGACCTATACAGTCAACACAAAACAAAGAAATTACCAACTGTTGTTTGTGTTATTCTGATGCCATTGTATGTGGTAATGGCGGCCATATTGGATTTATGGCAGCCATCTTGGATTGTATAGCAGCGTTTGTGATCCCATCGCTTCCCTTATTTTCCTAATTGCAAGAATTACCTCGGGTAACATCCAAGTTGACAAAACAGATGCTTCTTGTCACATTTTATTGTTGAAATTCATGTAGAAATAGCGGCCATATTTTGATTTTTGGCATCATCTTGGTTTTTGGACTGTATTTTATGAATGTAGCCTACAATTTGCCTCATTTCAGATTTCGAGTAACTGACCTTAGATACCACCAAAATGTCCCGATAAGCCAATTCATGTGCAAATGGCGGCCATATTGGATTTTGGCCGTTTGTGAAAAAAAACCTGACATTTTCGTGAGGGTCACTCCCGCTCATTTTATTCGGCACCCTTCAATTGTATAGAAACCACATTCAAACCTTGGTCCCAGCATACTTATCACAGGACCTACACGATTTTGTCTCTACTAGTAACGATTCAATTTTGGGGTAGCGTAACTACTTTCGTTTAGGAGTCGATCGTTGGGCAAATACAACAAAGAGATCCTAGAAGTCATGGATATTTCGCGGGGTTTGTGAAATGAGATTCCGAGGTGAGGGTTCAAGCCTTGACGACTTGGTCACCTTCAGTGATGTTGACTTATATTGCGTTATTGAGAAATACAGAGAGTTTTATTGATGACAGTATTATCAAGGGTTCTATCGAGGTGGGCAAATTATACCTGGGCTGTAACTTCTATACTCTCTTAGATTTAAAACCAGAATATATTGTTGGTAAATAATGTGCAAACGCATCAATATTTTGTAAGAATCAAGAATGTACCAAAACAAACCTGTGAACGTTTCAACATATTTCATTGTAACGTATTTATTCTAACATACTATTTTTGTCTCACGATGTCGCCAAAGTGAAAAAAACAATAATGTCTCTTAAGACAAAAGATATGATTTTTCATACTATTTACTTTGATTAAGTGTAATTGTACACCCAGCGTCGTTATTATGGCGTCAGTTCCAACTATCAATTTAAGTCAAGGTGAGATTCGCCTTTACCAGTTGTATAGTGAGATGCTGAAGTGTGCAACGTTACTGTCATGTTTTTACTCTTAGTTTGGTAAAAATCTCAAATCGTTTTTCTTTTTCTTTTTTACTTTAATTCTGAAAAGAACTATCCTATATTTTCTAACAAGTATGTATTAGTCCAGTGACCAATCTTGAAACACTTACATTGATATACAGTCGCGTAACTAGGGTTACTTCAGTATAGGGGCACCTGAGAGTATATGGATTTTCAGGGGGCACTAGTGGCACCGTTTTACGGGTCATAATGTTTTTCTTGGGTATCAGAATTCTGATGGGGACCTGATGGGGACCAAAGGACCTGGCAACAACCCGCCCCCTCCCATAGTTACGCCATTGTATCTAATTAACTATTTATCATCTAAACACGGTTCAAAGTTAAAACGCATATCAATCATTATGATAAATCATTCCGTCTGAAGCTCTTTTCATCTTACAGAAAACAGAAATTGTTTTGTCGAATTTACATAGTGTTGCCGTCCGGCAATTTTTGGTTCGGCTACTTTATGTAAAACATGTAAAAATTTTCTCACAAACGTTACACACCTATCGTTATGAAACTTGTTATTTTCATGATATATTCCTTACAAACTAGAGGGTTGTATTGAAAGTATCAAATACTAATGAGTTTCCTTCCTTGTAACGTTTGTAAGCAGGGATCAGAGCTCGATACTCAATCGAATCACCCTTTATAACATAGAAGGGAACCAATACTGAGGAATGCACTTGCGAAATATATTCGGTTTGGAACCCTTAATAGAATCATGAACATGGGTACATCACGTGCACTGATGCGAGAATGTAATCAATATATGCATGATGGGATGAGCATATTAAGGCGACACGCTTGCCCAATATCACACAACATTTTCAACATTGTGATAACTATACTAACTACATTACGTCAAACCTGCAGATCAGGTAACATTCCTATGTATTAATGGATAAAAAAGACAATTCATGAGTCTGTAGTTTATTTTACGACAGGAGTAGGATCTCATGGAAACGTATATATAGATATGTAATAAAACTAACTGTAATCCCCAAAGCCACATGTATCCCAATATTTGCTTCACTATCAACTTCCCCTGGGATTTATTTATTAATATATCGGGGAAAACACATCAATGCAGTCTTACCTTGCTTTTGACGGCAACCGACTGATCTAGCCTAGTACCATGTCGGCATTCCTCCAACAGTATGACTTTACACACGAGGAAGTAGTACGACACCCCTCATAAGCTACTGACATTTATCGCTCACGATACGACTCTCTGACGCAATTATGTGAGGCCGTAAGTGCCCCTGAAATTTGTGATCGCATGGCATTTGGCGGATGATAATATTCGTGGAGAAAAGCATATATGGTCAGCCCAGTAAGTACAACGTCGGGAAACAGGCAATCACGTGGAGTATAGAAGCTTTGTCAGTCTTATAGGCCAGATACTGTCTCCGGTTTCGGGTTGGAGCTTAGCTTAAAAAATGATGCGGTGTCGAAAAGAGTAGATGTTCAAATGCTACTTAATCTTACTCGTGCATTGTATTGTCTGACATAATGAATTGATGACTCACTTGTAATTTGCAAAGATAATCTTCACTACCTCCTGTATTAGTTTAACATTCCATGAATGTAATCAATAAAATTCTTACCAGTAAATACAAATACATATTATATATATTTTTTAAGTATAAACAGAATATTGGCTTAAAGCGGTGCTCGACTCCAACACATCTGGATTACCTTAACAATGCTCTACCAAGTAGGCAGTCCAATAGTTGCCATCAAGTGGGCCAGCTTTCCATCTGGCCAGTTATAATAGAGACAAGTGGTCAGAAGTCATGAAACACAGACATGCCATGTAGTCTGGGATCATGCCTAAACTACTTAATCGTTTTATATATATATATATATATATATATATATATATATATATATATATATATATATATATATATATATATATATATATATATATATATATAGGCCTATATATATATATATATATATATATGCCTATATATATATATATATATAAACGGTTCGCGAGCAAAGAAAAATTGGCTGATGCCGGACTCGAACCCGCGACCTCTCGAATACCGTACGAGCGCTCTATATATAATAATAATAATAATAATAATAATGTGTGGATTTATATAGCGCACGTATCCACCAACTAAGTGGTGCTCAAGGCGCATTATATTATTATCCCTGCTCATAAGGCTCATAAGGCTCATAAATCATTCCTGAAACCATCTCAGCTCCCTGGGGAGTATACAGCTCAATTGCTGCCATTTCTAGCGCATATAGAGCAAACCAACTCTGCCTTCACAGGTACCCATTTAACCCCTGGGTGGAGAGAAGCAATTATGATTAAGTGTGTTGCTCAAGGACACAAGTGTCACGGCCGTGATTCGAACCCACATTATGTTGCTAACACCAGAACTTGAATCCGGTAAGCTAGACCGCTCGGCCACGACACCTATAGAGAGAGAGGTCGCGGGTTCGAGTCCGGCATCAGCCAATTTCTCTTTGCTCGCGAACCGTTTATAATATTTCAGGTCAGTTTCTCCATATAAATCTACTTTGTGTACAACCACATAAAAGGCTTGTGTCCCGTTAATTGTGTGATCCCCGCTAATGCCGTTACCCGGGTTGTTTGCATCTGACCGGGGCTTGATCCCTGGCTACTCGGCAGATATGGTTCGAGTCCGGCATCAGCCAATTTTTCTTTGTTCGCTACCCGTTTGTTTATATATATATATATATATATATATATATATATATATATATATATATATATATATATATATATATATATATATATATATATATATATATATATATATATATATAATTTATTTATTTATAATTTATTTTTGTTTACATAGTCTGATGAATGATTTTCACATTTCTCCCTCAGGTCACAGAGCTATAAAGTTATCAATGCATAGCGAAAACGCATTCCATAATATAAGCTATACATTTCATGAAGCTAATTTCAACCCTAGTATCCGTACCTTTAAGATGAAAGGATCCACGATTTACTCAATCCATGTACATTACTATATTTGTTCAGGTTCCTTCTTAAATGAGTCTTCTCTTTGTTTGCATTAAGTGAAGGTTTTGAAATGCAAAGCGAGTATGACGTCACGTGGCTTTAAAAAATCAATATAGAGTGGGAAGGTTAAGAAAATGTCAGTCTAGACTCCCTCGCTACTTCTACAAAAACATGTCATGATTAAACTTAAATGGAACGGTTCTAGGTGTCTTGTATTGTAGTGTGATGTTTCAAATTCGTCAATTAAATATTGGTATAGAGATTACCTTCACATTAAATATACTGAACAGAAAAAGAAACGCAAGTCCGAGGACAGCAAAAGAAACGCAAGTCCGAGGTCTTGTCAAGTTTTCAAACAGAAGACAAACCATTTTGATTCTAATCACTCATTTAATGAAAAATGCTTTAAATTTGTGAGCATTTTTCATTAAATGAGTGATTAGAATCAAAATGGTTTGTCTTCTGTTTGAAAACTTGACAAGACCTCGGACTTGCGTTTCCTTTGCTGTTCAGTATACATTACTGATTACAAAATTATTTTACTGTTATCTATCTTGAGTAGAAACACAAAGATTACTAACGTGAATTATTAAGATAATTGAAACATACATCACACAAACGTATGATTTAAACGAATGTATGAAAAGGATGTATTCTAATATTTACATTTATTTAAGTTAAAACTAATTTTACGATACTTCTAGATATTGACCTTCGTTTACAATGTTTGTATTTCAAATTGTATTTCAAGTATTAGTAAAATAATGTGCATAAGTGCATGGTAAAAAATCAAGTGATGAAATAGTTAACTAAGCCGTGAACCTGTTAAAGTGTGTTTATATATATATATTTATATATATATCTCTCTATATATATATATATATATATATATATATATATATATATATATAGATATATATATATACATATATATATATATATATATATATATAAATATAGTTCGAGGACACAATGATAAGATTTTCACCCTAAATCTGTTTCCTTCCTTTTCAAAACTCGATCGAAGCTTTCCCCAAATATTTTCACAACCGCATCGAGTATGATACGGACTATAGTGTATTCATTGCCCGAGGGATAATGCAAAAAAGGCGGCGGTTTCAAGCGGAAAGCCGGGCGGAAATAGCCCCTCGATCGGGACAGACAACTGCGCTCCGCCAAAATATATGTGTTGATCTTGGGTCAGTGATACTCCTTGTCTTTATACCCTTCAATTTTCACCTGTCCTTTTTTATCCTGTCCTCGGCAAATAGTTTGTTTAAAGGGTATACGTGGAGTTAACAGTATTTTGCCAACGGTCAAAACACAAACTGGTAGAATTCATTAGTTTGCAATTAATGTCACACGGTCAGAACTAATATTGTGTCGACTATCATTATCTCCCTGACGTCAAATAAATTCTCGATAAGAATTTAACACATACTTTCAGTCACATGTAGTAACTTTGCACAGATTTATTACAGAAATACGGCTTGAATGATACATGTCATTAAAATATATTTCATTTCCATACTGTACGATTTGTTTACTTCACAGGTGGGTCATGAATAAATCACAAGTAACCTCGCACGAGCACTGATCTTCATCCGGGATATGCAAAATTGATACGTAGCGACGTTAAGGCTGACGCTCTAACACACATGGAAACGACAGATAGGCCTAAGACTTATTCCATGTGGTCGCTACCCATTATGAACTCCCACCACCTGGAAACGACGGATACGTCGAGTTCCATGTGATCGCACAATATTATGAACTCCCACCACCTGGAAACGACGAATAAGTCTGGTTCCACGTGGTCGCAACCCATTATGAACTTTCAACACCTGGAAAGGACGGATAAGTCTGGTTCCATGGTCGCAATCATTGATCTCCATTATATTGACTGGATAGGCTGAAGTTCGTCACGCGCGTCTGGCGCGCGTGTTTTATGAAATGGGTTTTAAAAATGTGTAGACGAGTCGTCACACTAGACTGATACATAATAATAATAATAATAATGTGTGGACTTATATAGCGCACGTATCCACCAACTAAGTGGTGCTCAAGGCGCATTCTTTTTTACGTGTATTACACAACACACGGGACCTACGGCTTTACGTCCCATCCGAAGGACGAAGCAATTATGGTAAAGTACCTTGCTCAAGGACACAAGTGTCATGACCGTGGCTCGAACCCACACCCTGCTGCTGGCAACACCAGAACTTGAGTTCGGTGCCCTAGACCGCTCGGCCACATGGATGAATGCACCACAGAACATTTTTTGTTCCGATAATCACTTATTTTATAAGAGTTTTTGAAACTAGAGATAAGTTGTCTTCACAAAAATAGGTGTTCGGGTTAACTTCTGACCAGTTGATGACGTCATAATCATATTTTTTTGAAAATGTCTGACGTCTTTTATCATGAAAATATAAATTTCATCTTCAAAATACCTATACATTTAAAATGTGTTGATTTTGAACTTCCTGTTTGCACCGGAAGTAAAGGTCACATCAGGTCATTTGAAGATCATATATCTGACACAATAATACTTCTTCACGATCATGAAAAAATAACGTTAGTACCTACTTTAGTTCAGGAGAAATGATTGTTCATAATATAATTAAAATTACATATAATGTGCTATGCTGAACACCTTAACTTCCAGTTCAGTAACGTTACTAAATTTAAGAACTATTTTCAAACCATGTTGAAACCTCACTACAGAAAACATGGAACAGTGTTGGGGTGTTTCAAAGCTATTGTGCGACGGCAAATTGTAGATATAACAGGGCGTTATCACTTTGGTATGGTGTTCTATAAAGGACACCAAACGCGGCGCTTTTTGTTCACGCGGCGACTTTTTGTTTTTGGGCGGCGACTTTTTTTTACGCGGCGACTTGTTATTTTTGGGCGGCGCCTTTTTTTTACGCGGCGACTTTTTGTTTTTGGGCGGCGACTTTTTTTTTTACGCGGCGACTTTTTGTTTTTGGGCGGCGACTTTTTTTTTTTACGCGGCGACTTTTTTGGGGGGGGCGGCGACTTTTTTTTACGTATAGCGACTTGTTGAGTGTTTTGGGGATTCCCGTACATGTTACTCACGCGCATGCGCTTAACTATGGTGTTCTAAAAAGGCCACATGCACATTGCAACAAGATTATGTAAGCGTCGCATTAGGATTCACGCGTCGCACTAGAAGTATTGTCGCGTCGTACTAGAAGTGTTATCACGTCGCACTAGAAGTGTTCACAATTGCAGGTTTTTTCTCGTTTGAAGAGCCGTATGTAACTAAATTTCGACTAATTAATATATAAGACTAAAATAAATGTAAATCCATATATTTACTAGAAAAACCGATTATACAAAAGCGGCAACCAGACTGGTTGGCAGCTAGCATGCATATATTCCTTTAAAAAAGTCCTCCACAGCCCATACATTATTGTTTTACAGAAAGGTTTTGTTTCTGAATTAGTGTTGTAGTTAACAAAAAATGTTGCTAATCCTGTTACAAATATTTACAACCTAAACCTAGTCTCCATCCCAGCAACCTACATGGAAGGTGAGCATTCTAAACCACAAGACTACCATGCCACTCGAATTTGGCGGTGAATTAAGTGCAGAAAAACCTTTGTAAAATTGTATTTATAAAATAATATAAATTGTTCAATGCAGAAAAATATTGCGCAGGCCTGGAGGGTTTACTGGTCCCAACCGCCCAGGGCCGTAGCGAGCGGGGGCAGGGGGTATGGTGTGCGACACCCCAATAATTGTTCTCAGTCGGCAAATCAAAGGTACTAGAGCAAGGGTTGGTCCATAATAAATTTTCAGTCAGCAACATTTGTTATGTTTTATATACTGATGCCTACTTTCACAACAAACTATTTTAAAGCAGAACCATACCCTAAATTCATGGTCACACAATAATGTAATTATATGGGGGGTGGCTAGATGAAAGATAATTAAAAGCAAAAAGGACACAAACAAATTGTACAAATCAGATGATTTTATTTTTATATAAACTTATTTAAAGTATCAACCATTATATACTGTTAATTAAAGAAATGTTTATTATGTACATGTACAACACTGTCCCAAATATGTCCCACAAGTTGCATTTTGAGATAATCAAATTTGTCACACAACTAACTGTATTAACTATAGGCAGGAACACATTGTAATGGAATACATCATTCATCAAATGTTTCTTTTGAAGCCTTTTTGTCTATAATTTCAGAATAACTATTTTTTCCAAATGAATTTTTGAAGTTCATGAGACAATTTATTTCACATAATAAACAACCTGAATGTATTTTCACTATTGCTGAAGCTTTCATATAGGCTGGAGTTATGCATCAACAAATACATTATCCTAACAGAAAAGAAATATATTTTACTACAGAGAAGACTTTCTTACAGTTCATGAGTTCAAAGCTAAAATTAAGTTTTAATTGTTAACCTGGAGATCCTGGTAATTTTTTTATATATATACTACCGGAATAAAGTAACTGTGCATCATTTGAAGTTATGCTATTTTTTAATGAAAAAAGATAATACAATGATTTGTGGTGTTCTGTTAAATCACTGTTTAACTGTTAACAGGATACTCTCGAAATCTGTATGCTTGGACACTAGGCTTCGTGACACGTCCTTGAAGAGATGTGGTGTCAAAAGTCAGTTCACAAACTCAGTATCGTGTGTGTCCACCATTGGCGTTGATGCAGGCTTGACAACGACGACGCATAGACGACACTAAGCGATTGAAGAAAGCTTGGGGAATGTTGTTCCATGTCTGAACCAACGCTTGTCCCAATTCAGCTAACGTCAATGGCTGATTCTGGGCTTGACGTAAACGTCGCTCCATTTCATCCCAAGCGTGCTCGATAGGGGACAGGTCCGGAGAAACAGCTGGCCAGGGGAGTACCGGAATGTTCTGCTGTCTCAGGAAATCTGTCACAACACGAGCGACATGTGGACAGGCATTATCTTGCTGAAGCGTGATGTTACGTCCTTGTCTTTGAATGAACGCTTGCACATGAGGCCCAATGATCTCGTCCCTGTATCTCAGACCTGCATCAACGCCAATGGTGGACACACACGATACTGAGTTTGTGAACTGACTTTTGACACCACATCTCTTCAAGGACGTGTCACGAAGCCTAGTGTCCAAGCATACAGATTTCGAGATTATCCTGTTAACAGTTAAACAGTGATTTTAACAGACCACCACAAATCATTGTATTATCTTTTTTCATTAAAAAATAGCATAACTTCAAATGATGCACAGTTACTTTATTCCGGTAGTATATATTTTCTGAAAAATGTGAGTAGACTTTCACGGGTCTGACCGAGTTCCAATGACCAGTTGTAACAGGTGTACTTAAAGAATTGCCAATCATGAAAAATTGTTTTGACATTTTATTAATATTTCATTTGTATTTGACTATTTGTTACTTTCCTTCTGTTTCTCTGATTTATATTGGATGTTACGAACTTAGAATAGTGACTGAATTATTTTAATTTCTTTCTGATTATTGTTTAATTCTAATTATTTTACTTTATTGCATTTCCCACTTTTGTATTGTTGCTAATTCCTCAGTTAGATCAGTTTGCTTACACTTGTATTGTAATCTACTGAATGAGAGATTTTATAATTCATCTCGTTTCCACTAATCATTTTGTTGTAAACCTTGTTGTACAAAATTAATATTTCCGAGTTATTTGTAAATTCATAGCCCACCATTGTTCATTGTGTGAATTAGAAACCCTAAATTCACTGTATCACTGGTTACAGGTATTCCAGATGAAGACCATCTAGACTTATGCCTCCAGTTTTGCAATTTTCTTAGTTTCCATATTAATTGTGTTAGTGCCGGTCGTTATATTATTGTTAAATCCACTATCGATTTTGTCGATACTGTGTTGCAAACGAACAGTGCGTATATTGTCTATTCTTGCCATAGTACAGTATAATAATGATATGTGGTCACTTCTTATCATCAGCCAAGGTATGACCTTGGGTGGGTTTGTTTACATTCCAAGTTTGTGGCAGAGACCTTTGGTCTGCCTAGGGACTTTGTTTTGGGATGGTAGCTCATTAGTATGTTAGGGCTAGCCAGAGATTTACGTGTTTTGGGACTGATGGAATAAGCCACGAATATGTATAAGACATCTCACTGGCTGAAATATCGCGGGATGGCAATTTTATTTGGCAGAAAAAAAATCGCGCACCCCGCTCGCTAAGGCCCTGGGTGGTGGGGACGAGTGAACCCTGTAGGCCTGAGCAATATTTTTCTGCATTAAAGAATTTATATTATTTTATAAATACAATTTTACAAAGTTTCTTCTGTACTTAATTCACCGCCAAATTCGAGTGGCGTGGTACCTTCCATGTAGGTAGCTGGGATCGAGACTAGGTTTAGGTTGTAAATATTTGTAACAGGATTAGCAAAAAAAATTGTTAACTACAACACTAATTCAGAAACAAAACCTTTCTGTAAAACAATAATGTATGGGCTGTGGAGGACTTTTTTAAAGGAATATAAATCCCAAAATTCATGTTTAGTACCGTATGCATGCTAGCTGCCAACCAGTCTGGTTGCCGCTTTTGTATAATTGGTTTTTCTAGTAAATATATGGATTTACATTTATTTTAGTCTTATATATTAATTAGTCGAAATTTAGTCACATACGGCTCTTCATACGAGAAAAAACCTGCAATTGTGAACACTTCTAGTGCGACGCGATAACACTTCTAGTACGACGCGACAATACTTCTAGTGCGACGTGTGAATCCTAATGCGACGCTTACACAATCTTGTTGCAATGTGCATGTGGCCTTTTTAGAACGCCATAGTTAAGCGCATGCGCGTGAGTAACCTGTACGGGAATCCCCAAAACACTCAACAAATCGCTATACGTAAAAAAGTCGCTGCGTAAAAAAAAGTCGCCGCCCAAAAACAAAAAGTCGCCGCGTAAAAAAAAAGTTGCCGCCCAAAAACAAAAAGTCGCCGCCCAAAAACAAAATGTCGCCATGTAAAAAAAAAGGTCGCCACTTTTAAAAAATGTCGCCGCCCAAAAACAAAAAGTCGCCGCGTAAAAAAAAAGGCGCCGCGTAGGTGTCCTTTATAGAACACCATACTTTGGCATATTTGCCATAATTATGAGACGGAACAATTGAACTACTGACGTCTGAATATTGTAGGTCTATTCCTCCTACTGTAATTAACCAACAGGATAGTCATTCAAAGTGGTGATTATTTGAAAGTACTTGGATAGTGCAATTTATTGAAGCAACTTATTCACATACGTTCAGATTCAGTCTGTATTCTTAGTTTCAATTACAGCGTGGGTAATTTGTCTTCGTGGGTGATGGATGGCAGGAAAGACGGTTGTTGACGTGAACCGTGTCCTTATTATGGTAAAAAGAAACTTACATTGTACGCATCGAAAACAACCTTTTTGGTGTCTAGTGCCACATACATACCAGTACATCTTAATCATAATTGCTTCTCTCCACCCAGGGGTTAAATGGGTACCTGTGAAGGCAGAGTTGGTTTGCTCTATATGCGCTAGAAATGGCAGCAATTGAGCTGTATACTCCCCAGGGAGCTGAGATGGTTTCAGGAATGATTTATGAGCCTTATGAGCCTTATGAGCAGGGATAATAATATAATGCGCCTTGAGCACCACTTAGTTGGTGGATACGTGCGCTATATAAATCCACACATTATTATTATTATTATTATTATTATTATTAACTATGATAAATGTGCTGATTGATTGACCAAATACTGTTTAACATCAATCGGTTAGCCGCTTCATGGATATCGCTTTCTTGGAAACATATAAGACAGTAAAGCACTCAGGGTTGAGTTAGGAGAAACATGTGGGTACTATATGAATGACAATGCACTTAAATATTTACTGCATTTAGGTTGAATAAACATGTCTTCCTAACTATGCATAGTCGGTGAATTCAACGGAAATGTCTAAATATTTTCATTATACAAGCAAGGGCCAGCTTTCTCTAGTTCTTTAAAAATTAGAAGTACATTTTAACACCCTGAGACGTTTATGGGTATTGACTTATTCATCGCAAAATAACAATCATAAATTCGTTTATTCTTTTGCGAAGCAAATGAAAACAAATCATTTAAAACAATCGTTGCTTTAAAAAGAAAAATCAGCATTTTCTCTCTTATAGTTAAATAGGTGGATAACTTCAACATGATTGTGCCCTATTTTTGCGGGTGAAGACAGTGAACAAAAACGAAAGGCCAGTGACCAAGCGGGAATCGATATGTCAATAGAAGATACATGTCATACAATAGCCCACTCAAGAAAATCCCTTTGACAAGAGTAAAAAAGAAAATATTGTTTTACGAAACTACTGCGTGCTTGGTTGTCTGCTTACTTTCCGAAGTTGAATGAGCATACATAGTTTGGTGGATACGTGCGCTATATAAGTCCACATTATTATTGTCCATACACAAGTTGTACTTGTGTTTGTCCTATACATAAACTTGTACTTTAATAATGAAAGTATGCATACATAAAATATAAATATACTTGTATTGACGCCGAATATGCTGTATGAGGATATTCCGATGAGTTATTGCGCCTCAGAATGGAACGACGTTATAAAAAAATATATATTAGTAGTAATTAAGTTGAGTGGCGATGTTTACCTCGCTGATTGCCGATTTTAAAGTTGGCCAATTCTTGGAGTCAGTAATTCTAAGGATTGATAAGAGTAAGTGGAACGACATCATTAATTATGGTGGCACATTAATGTCACAGAATAACTATCCTATATTAAACTGAAGGAACTGAACCTTTATTTTCAAATGGAGATTCAATCAAAATGACCCTAGGTCTAAATTGAACTTCTCTCTAAATCTGTTTGATTTAAATTCACTTTAACCGATTGAAACTGGGGACAAACCTTTCGCAGTGTGTCCTTAATTCCAACTGTTAGAGTTAATTTCAATTTAAAATGTCTACATACTTGTAGATGAACTTAATAAATCAAAGGTTCCCTTTTTTAGATTTAAAAGGACATTTGTGTCATGTCTGGTCTGTGTATTCTCCATTTGTGATTTCCATAATAACCGTAGTGAACGCAAACAGCGATGCAGACATGTTCCTAGGCATGCAGGATTGAGGACATACGGAAACACTTTATCTGTGTCAATCTCCGACCAAAGCTAACACTTTCAGAAAAATTTACCAGGTTCAACTTTTGTTATTTGCTTACCAACTATTTGCTTCATGATTACACATGGAAACCTGTTTATTTGCTTCATGATTACACATGGAAACCTGTTTATTTGCTTCATGATTACACATGGAAACCTGTTTATTTGCTTCATGATTACACATGGAAACCTGTTTATTGCTTCATGATTACACATGGAAACCTGCTTATTGCTTCATGATTACACATGGAAACCTGTTTATTTGCTTCATGATTGCACATGGAAACCTGTTTATTTGCTTCATGATTACACATGGAAACCTGTTTATTTGCTTCATGATTACACATGGAAACCTGTTTATTGCTTCATGATTACACATGGAAACCTGTTTATTGCTTCATGATTACACATGGAAACCTGTTTATTTGCTTCATGATTTCACATGGAAACCTGTTTATTTGCTTCATGATTACACATGGAAACCTGTTTATTGCTTCATGATTTCACATGGAAACCTGTTTATTTGCTTCATGATTTCACATGGAAACCTGTTTATTTGCTTCATGATTACACATGGAAACCTGTTTATTTGCTTCATGATTTCACATGGAAACCTGTTTATTTGCTTCATGATTACACATGGAAACCTGTTTATTGCTTCATGATTTCACATGGAAACCTGTTTATTTGCTTCATGATTTCACATGGAAACCTGTTTATTTGCTTCATGATTACACATGGAAACCTGTTTATTTGCTTCATGATTACACATGGAAACCTGTTTATTTGCTTCATGATTTCACATGGAAACCTGTTTATTTGCTTCATGATTACACATGGAAACCTGTTTATTTGCTTCATGGTTACACATGGAAACCTGTTTATTTGCTTCATGATTACACATGGAAACCTGTTTATTTGCTTCATGATTTCACATGGAAACCTGTTTATTTGCTTCATGATTACACATGGAAACCTGTTTATTTGCTTCATGATTACACATGGAAACCTGTTTATTTGCTTCATGATTTCACATGGAAACCTGTTTATTTGCTTCATGATTACACATGGAAACCTGTTTATTTGCTTCATGGTTACACATGGAAACCTGTTTATTTGCTTCATGATTACACATGGAAACCTGTTTATTTGCTTCATGATTACACATGGAAACCTGTTTATACATAAATTCGGCAACGGCGCCTATTTAATATTTATACACGTGTAAACCACATTTACACAGTTTAATACGCTGCTGTAATGAAAGTTCTACAAAGTACAACGCTATTTGCATCAAATCCTATTAGGATTACAAAGATCAGAGTTGTAAAACGCAGTGTTGTTTACTGTTATTTCAATAACAGACAAAGAGCGCAAAGATGCATGAAAACAATATTTTATTTAAGACTTGTAGCTTTGCATGGTGAAAAAGAGTTCTGAAAAGAACCAGATGGTTGCAACTCCGTAACCAACCGGTTCTTTTCAGAACTATTTACTACTCAAAAGAGAATTTCTACATGGTGTTACCGCAAACAGTCTTTACTAATATTGTATTTGGGGGCAATACTTAAAATGATCGCGGGCAATCCCTGTTTGACCAGATGTGTTTTAGTTTTCGTTCCCACTGTGATTATCAAGAGACGGTTTAGTGTTCATCTTGGACACTGTTAATAACGACTGTCACAGGCTTGTTTACTATGGACACGATGATCGTGACGTGACGAGAACGACTAAGAAAACTAATCGCAATAATAATCACACTGTGAAGTAAATTCAGCACACACGGTTTGCTGTCCCCGGATAGGATCCACACGTACACGCGTACACTGTACGGCGAGATCAATAACAGCCATGATACTTCTGTAATCGAGAGTTTATGTGTTTCTTTATTTTCCCATTGGAATCCCGATGGAAATTCTTCATGCAAGACTTGTTGATTTGTGGGCGGTTTATTTTAAATGATGGCCAATCACAGGCCCCTTGATTTGACCATGTTTCATCCCACACACAATGCATGCACGCATGAGTCATGTTGTACATGTCCATGACATCACAGTGAGCAGTTGCTCATGGGGTGTTTGGGGTGTTTCATCCGGGGGGTAGCACTAATGTTTCAGGCATGACCGCACACCGAATACTGCACATGCACACCCAGTGACCCTCGGTGACCCTCAGCTCTCATCTATGGCTCCAAGTAGCTACCTGTGAACAGTAGCGCCCACATCCCGGTAAACTGCTCGGTCAGCAGGCTAAACTAGGTGAGGGTACCTGATGGTTGTATTATCATCAGGGAAGGGGAAACGCCAGTTCCCATCATAGCGCATGATGGGATCAGGAGTGTATTGGGCGATGTAGCGATGCATGGTTGGAATGCATTACTCAAGGGTGGTACTCAGACGAATCACCAGTTGCCGGCCATCCACTACAACTGGTCTTCTGTTTTCGGTCATCGTGCTAGTCATCCGAGCATCACGCACACTTATCAAGTCCTGTGGCGATGGGTGAGTAGTAACGGTGGCAGATGAAGATGACATCGGAAGCTGCTAGCTATGGGACCTGCACACAGGCGGCATGGGAATTTAGTCGCTCGTATACCAACGGCGGATCTAGGCCCAAAGTTTAGGGGGGGCCAAATGCTCAGTGGAGGGGCGTATTTGCGAGCGCAAAACGTTTCTGGTGGGGTTTGTTTGTTTAGTGGCGCATGTATGTACCCAGGATTTTGTGTTGGGAGGGGCTCATTTTTTTCTGTAAAAGTTTCCATTGACACTTTCCTTTCCTATAGCTACGTGCACAGGAGCTAGCCGGCTCCACTGGGGTGTGGCGTTGTAAGATTATGACAAACTTACGCTGCTAATCGTGTGCAAGTTGTAAAAGTTATTAATGCAAATTAATGTTTAAATAAAGCCGCCTGAAATAATCCATTGATGACACAGAACTCTGGAATTAACGGCAGTTATTATTGATCAAAATTGATCCTTTCTACAAAAGGGTAGATTTTCAGAAAAACAATCATTGACATGTTTTAAGATATGGCCACTCATCTGGGTTAGGCTGGTGCCCGCATGGAGTCCCCAGAGTGTTATGGTATGTACATACATTATTGTGTAATCTACACAGTGCTGCAAAACAGCCCACTGTATTTTACGTTGATACTTACTGCTCATATGACGATGGAAGACGAATCTTTCAAGTCACTGCTCCTGCTCGTACTCACAAGATTGAAATGCGTTTTATGCACGCGATGTTCGCGCCAAGTCTAAACGTAGGCCTACATTGCGGACGTTGCATGGCTCACCTAATATCCAGGAAACCCCACACAACCAGTCGCGTGTGCATAAGCCATGCATACAATCACCGTGTACGCCTCGTCTAATGCAGCTTGGCTTAACTGCACAAACTACCATTGCAAATTTTGTGGCAATGTTGGATCGTGAGTAGGATTATGAACACATTCATGTAGCCAATCAGTGTGTTGTAATTTGCATACTTTAACAAAAGCTGAACGTATAAGCAAGACTTAGCTGCACAAGGAGGGGGCGTAAAGTTGTGGGGTTTTGTTTTGTCTCTTTTCCCCTTTTTTTCTTTCTTTTTTTTTTTTTTTTTTTTTTTTGGGGGGGGCGTACAGCTTCGGTTTTTTTGGGGGGGCCATGGCCCCCGTTGGCCCCCCCCTGGATCCGCCGTTGTCGTATACTGGATCGGAGCAGCAGTATCGTTCGGCAGCACCTTAACCCTCTTCATGATCGCACTGGTCATCCCACAAAGGGAGGGCCTAGAAAAGGTGGTCAAAACATTGTCTGCTCTATTCAACCCGGTCAGTTCACCACGGCTGACGGGTCGTCTCTCATTTGTGGTTGAAAGTTATACAATAACAAATCAAAGAAGAAAATATACCCCTATTGGTTGGAGCATGGAATGTACGATCACTCATGGATTCAGGCTCAAGCCCGGAACGCAGAACTGCACTTGTAGCTAAGGAACTGCGCCGCTATAATCTCGATATTGCGGCGCTGAGTGAGTGTCGGCTGCGTGACGAAGGACAGATGACAGAAACTGGTGCAGGCAACAGTTTCTTCTGGAAGGGGAAGCGAGCTGATGAAGACCGCATCCATGGAGTTGGCTTAGCAATTAGCTTGTCCCTCCTTGGCCGTCTGATCGAACTGCCAAAGGGTATCAACGAACATCTAATGACATACAGGATCCCACTTGCAGACAATCAGCATGCAACAATAATCAGCACTTATGCGCGAACTTTGACATCCTCTGATGAGTCCAAAGAGTGATTTTATGAAGATCTATGATGTTGCTGCTAGGCGGTTTCAATGCTCGTGTTGGTGTGCCCTCCGGCCAGACATTCTTGGAAGAAATGGTGTTGGAAACTCTAATAGCAACGGTACACTGCTGCTATCACTCTGTGCAGAACAATCACTAGTAATAACTAACACAATCTTCAGGCAGTCGGAAAAGTACAAGATCATGGCAACTCCCACGCTCAAAACATTGGCACCTGCTGGATTATGTTATAGTCCGTCAGCGTGATGTCAGCGATGTACGCATCACCAGATTCGTGCAGTGAAAGATCTCTGGTTGGCTAATAAGGCAGCAGAAATGCAGTCCATGCACATTCGTAATGGCAGTAAAAGTCTTTGCGATGCTGTTAAGAAGGTGTGTGGGCCACCATCGAGCTAGTTAGCCCCACTTCGCTGTGATGATGGCAACCAGTTACTGAAAAAGCCGCAGGAGATTACACAACGCTGGACTGATTACTTCTCTGAACTACTAAATAGACCCTCAATAGTTGATCCGGGGTGTTTTTTCTCAATGCCAGAGTACCCTCCAAGGCTGGAATTGGCCAACCCCTCCCACCATGGCTGAAGTTGAGAAGGCTATCAGGCTACTTCGCCATGAGAAAACACCAGGTCTTCAAGAACGGACCCCATTGCTCAAAACAAGACTCCTGAGGCTTAAGTTCAGCTCCGGATCTTCCAACATCTGTGATGGATAGCTGGTCTATCCATCGGGATCGAACACAGACAGGAGACATGGAAGGAAAAGCCATAAACAATCTCTGAGCTCTTAATTTTAATACATGAAATCCACATTAACTACTGACTCTCCAGATAATAGATGAGGTTTGACGCGGGACCCACTGTTATCGGTAACAAAGTGGATCCGGTGAACTCAGCCACATTGTCACGAGCAGCACACACATCCCTTGAGAACAAAACAGACTTCGATCGTGTGTGACCACTAGGTTTTTATAGAGTAAGTTACAAAATAGAAATTCCACAGGTGATTCGGTATTCACAATAGTCATTAAGTTACAAAACAGTCTTTAGCAGAAGTCACTGAATAACAATAAAGGCAACTACATCACACAAACATCTGGGAATCAAAAACAGTGCCCCAAGCGTAAGGGCTTGAAATCCGACTGTAATGCATACAGGTGGATCTCCCTTCTGTCAATTGCAGACAAGGTGCTCTCCAAGGTGCTCCTTATCAGGCTGATATCTACCCTCGCAGACCATATTCAGCCGATATCTACCCTCGCAGACCATATTCAGCTGATATCTACCCTCGCAGACCATATTCAGCTGATATCTACCCTCGCAGACCATATTCTACCAGAATCACAGGGTGGCTTCAGGCCCGGCAGGGGAACCGCATGATTTTTGTCTTGAGATTGCTTCAAGAAAAAATGCAGAGAACAACAAAAAGATCTCCTTGTGGCCTTTGTGAACCTGTCAAAGACGTTTGTTCAGTCAACAGAGATGCGCTGTGGCAGCTTCTTAAGAAGTTCGGCTGCCCTGATAAATGTATCTCCATTGTCAGAAAACTACATCAGGGTATGCAGGGTAGAGACCTAGTTGATGGTAAACTAGCAACCGCCTTTGACATCACCAATAATGTAAAGCTGCTGTTCTGCATTTTTCTTCGCTGCTGCAATCCAAATCGGTACTCAGGACCTAATCGATGGAGTGTACAATCGTTTCGTACAAATGGGAAGCTCTTCAATCTGCGCAGACTCCAAGCATCCTCAAAGGTAACGACAGCTCTGATCACCGAGACCCTCTACGGTGATGATTGTGCTCTGGTAGCCCACTCTGCAGCAGACATTCAAAGGATAGTGGACCGTTTTGGGGATGCTATATCGACTTTGGGTCTGTCTATTAACATCCAAAAGACGGAGGTGCTTTATCAGCCGCTGCTAGGTAGCCAACACAATATCGTCCCTATTACTATCAATGACGCTTCGCTGAAGATGGCTTATACTTTTCCATATCTTGGTAGTATCATATTATCTCATGCCACCGTCAGTGCTTGAGGTAACGATCCAATCTGCAAGTTCTTTGGGCGGCTCAAGGCTCGGGTATTTGACAACCATAATCTGTCTCAAGCTACCAAGTTTGCTGTCTACAAGGCTGTTGTTCTTCCTTCACTCCTTTACAGCAGCGAGACCTGGACCACCTATCGCAGGCATATCAAGCAACTGGAGCAGTTTCACCAGCGAAAACTCCAAACAATTCTTAGGATTAAGTGGCAAGATCGCATCACCAACATCGATGTCCTAAGCAAGGCAGGATGGGCCGGTCATGTGGTCTGTATGTCCGACAACAGACTTTCCAAGCAAGTCATGTATTGTGAGTTGTGTGAAGGACGGAGGCGAGTTGGAGGTCAACATAAAAGATACAAGGACACCCTCAAGAAGAACCTGAATTCCTGCAAGATTAACATCGGTACTTGGGAACAGATGTCAGAGGACCGCAGTACTTGTCTGTATAAAAACGGAGTCCCGCTTTGAATCCGACCGCCAGGGTCCGTCATCACAGGGTCCATCATTTCTAAGTTCTGACGACCAGTAACCAATGAGTAACCAATGAGAGTACGTCTTTCATTTTTAGATTTGGTATATTAACATAAAGTAAGCTCCACCTTGAATTTTGGCAAATACAGAATTAGGATCAAGGCGCGACGACGAATAGTCACTGTATGGACATATACCTGTACAATGTAGTTAGACATGCACATGTATCTGTGTACCCATGCTCACTGTGTACATGTGCGCTGGAGTCATATACACTCACTGGCCAAAAGTATTGCAACATGCTCAAAATAGCACTTTACAAGTAACAGGTGAGATGATCATTTAATCTGATTTCATCGATCGTGTATTACATAATTTCCGAGCAAGAACAGTAAAAAAGAACATTGACTTCAAAACACAGGCACTTTCAAGAAGTCTTAAGTAGTGTAAATAAAATAAAATTAATTATTGTAACACAGTTCACCAAACTGAACTTTGGTGTGTGTTGCAATACTTATGGCCAGTGAGTGTAGTTAAAAATGCCTGTATATATAACGTGCAATAATAGGCTAGTAGTATTAATTATATCAAATAATATCATTGTTTTTTTTTTTTTAATAATAATAAATAATTTTGGAAACATTAGAAGATTATATTCCTAGTTTGGACAAAATAACGTGCAATTATCTTGTAAAGAATGTCACGCCAGCCAAAGTCTGCAAAAACGTTTAAAAACATAGGGAAGTGCGTTAATGATCCAGTATCTTGAGCAATAGTGTTTGCACGATTAACCGTAACATCCCTTTACGATGCTACCGTATACCAAATTCATTAAACACAATTAATTCCAAGGACAGAAATGGCAAGGATTTCAATCAGTCATGCGATAACAGTCAAGGTCAAACTTGCCAATTACATACACAATAAAACAAAACATGTCAACAGTAACATATCCAGTAAATTTGGGGAACCCAGTTGTTATGTGCGTAAATTTCAGTTGTTTCAGATGGTTACAAATAATTATAAATTACAAAATTTAGTTTGCTATTAAAAGGGGGAGTATCGTCACGATAACCAGGACATGGAATCGGAATGCTAGTTTTAGATTAACTCAGTGACTACCATAATACCCCACATGATAAGGTCATATTACCGTTGCTGCTGCATAAATGAGCCAGTAATTTCCAGTCACTGTGTTAATCTTAAACTAGGACATCGATTCCATGCCCTGTCCCAAGTCTGCTCTGATCATGACGATACTGCCCCTTTAAATCGTTCTTTAAAAAAAATCAAATAAATCAAACAAAATGTCTTCGCAATACGTTTGTTTAAGGGACACATAATTATGAACTATTGTTATTTTTATTTAGTTTTGTTTGTGTGTGTATGCGTAAAACCCAAAACAAATTTGTGGCCATGATTTTGAATTCTAAATAACGATTTAAAATTTTTATTTCAAAAATGGGCTAATGCAATTTACGTTTAGTAATAGGGTCGATGTTCAGAATTACCACAATTACGATGGGTGGACATACTCATTATACGTTATGGTGAATTGAGGCGTGCGCTGAATATAATTTATACAATTTTACATACTCGAAGTAAGGGGACATACTGAGGTGGGATATTTGCAACTAGGGCAAATAAATATCAGTTCACAAATGATAGCAATTATAACCGACCAAATTCCTTGATGCATCTTTATGAAAAGTGAAGGCAAAAACGATTGATAGGCCAGCTTAATAAATGTACTTTTAATTGTATTTAGACACTCAGTCCAGACACAAGCAGTAAACTTAAATAACGATTTTGACTACTGAATAATGATTATTAATCTAAGATATCCTTTTTTGATTAGATACCAGTAATTTAATCCGTATACAAAGACGTTTTTAAGACTTAAAGACTTAGGGCTAATAATGCGTTTGTAATAAATGGATTATGTAATAATAATTATTATGTTCATTAGCATACATTAGCATGACAGTCAGATTTACACTTTTTTAGTCCAATTACCATGGGGTGATAAGGTGAGAAGCCAACGTACGATAAAAGAGACGCCTGATTAACTTAACCCGCGCTAATAAAACCGTGCTTTTTGTACAACACATTTAACAATTTAGAATCTAGAAATTAGGTACCGGTGTTGTTTATCGGCTGTCTTTGGGTGAGGAAAAATATAAATCATCAATCGACAGAATACATGAAGGACAATAATGGTATTGGATCTCCATGAGGGCCACTATGATCTGACGGAGTTTAATTAGTAGGTAACATGATAGTCGAATCCATGCTGTAGCAGGTGATACGTCATATAAAGGTCATGGTGCACCATTGATGGCTTATGATAAATCCGATCAGTAAAACTAATTTGTCATCACCATTGCTATCAAAACATACATACGACAAAATAGTATCCTGGGGTTGAAGCTTACTGTTATTATTATTATTCTTTAATATCCACTTCATTTATATAAGGACTGCATGTGATCCAGCAAGCATCACAGGTGTTTAATTTCATGTATTAATATTCGATTTAATTTCGAAAGTTTTTTTTTCTTCTGTTTGCTGCGCCAGCGGTCATTTTCATTAACACAATCATGGATATTGCTCGTCCGCGCAAATGTTATTACACCAGAGACGAAAATACCACGTTAGAATGAAAACTGAAAAATGTTAATACATTTTCACAATAAAATACTTAAATCAATCCTAAAATAAACAAAAACAATACTTTTGTTTTCATTTAAATTTTAATAAAAAACTTTTAAATAACCTTCAAACCTTCAGTCGCATCTGAAATTAAGTGTAGCTCTCTCAGAACGTTGACCATGGGACGAGAAAATATATTTATTATTTTTCAAAGGTGTTTAAGTATTAAGAAGTATATGTGGCCATGGTTTCACGGTTGCACATAGAACGTAATGGACATTGGACATTTCCTTCAACGCGGTAACGTGGTATATGGTACAGTCCTATGTTAGCTTTGTGGAATGTGGTTGAGAGGTATGACGTTATGTACCGTACTATAGTACGCAAGAGCAGTATAGTTCTACCCTTGTCGCCTGTGTATTTGTTTTCCCTCATAATAATAATAATAATAATAATAATAATAATAATGTGTGGATTTATATAGCGCACGTATCCACCAACTAAGTGGTGCTCAAGGCGCATTATATTATTATCCCTGCTCATAAGGCTCATAAATCATTCCTGAAACCATCTCAGCTCCCTGGGGAGTATACAGCTCAATTGCTGCCATTACAGCGCATATAGGGCTAATCAACCAACTCTGCCCTCACAGGTACCCATTTAACCCCTGGGTGGAGAGAAGCAATTATGATTAAGTGTCTTGCTCAAGGACACAAGTGTCACGGCCGTGATTCGAACCCACATTCTGTTGCTAACACCAGAACTTGAATCCGGTAAGCTAGACCGCTCGGCCACGACACCTCATACCTCGAAAGTTCAAAAGTACCGAGGAGTATATATATAGTGCGTAACGCTACGTAGATGAAGGGCTACAATCAAACATATTGTTCAATATCATTATAAACAATACAAACAGTAACAATACTCATCATTTTATTAAGCGCTCTTTGCATATAAGGGTATATGTTGTTGCTGTTGTTGTTGTTGTTGTTGTTGTTGTTGTATTAACCTATATGAAATAAATGGTCCGTATAAAATATTGGCCTGTATGACACATTGATATATTAAACAAAACCAATATTAAATGTCACTTGAACAACAATTGATTAAAAGAGTGGCCAAAATAACTACTTCAGACAACAACTATGCACATTAGCAAAAACGTGGCGGACGCCAACATTTTGCTCCAGGTGTTTTTGTAAAAACTATGATTGCTTTTTCACACTTACACTTCGCATTGAGCTGAAATTTTCGCGGGTCGGTTGCTTAATATATAGATATATATTGATTCAAAGAAAGAAAGCATCCTCAGAACGAACATATGTAAGGAAAGCAGGATACTCAAACAGTAACGGGTAAAATTATTTCAAAAACGGCATATTTATTTAATTATAAAACCACTGACCCAGAAAAAGAAATCCGTATATTTTATTTACAATGTTTTCCCGATTTCTTCTTCTTCTTCTTCTTTGGTTTATAATGTTCAATGACCATATGCTGACATCTCTGGAATAATCTTTACAAATAAAACCAAAGCCGAATGTCCAGAATGTAATGTAAGTGATCGTTGCAACTTAGCTTTACAACTCACTAGGTCGTGACGGTAATAATATTTGACATAATTACAGTAAGTCATACTCCGATGCCATTTTGCTCAAGGCATTGAATCATGACCGAAAGACGATGGCAGATATTGTGGGAAACCTTTTTGTGACATTTTCGGCAACGGAAAGTTCAATCTGTAAATGTGCAGGGGCTAATATATGTACATTTCAATACAGTTCTTTGTAATATAACGGGACTGATCATGATGATTACCATGATAAAACCATGTACGAAATGCAAATATATGCATTGGAAAAATACTTTTGATCAAGCTACGAATGTTGAAAAACATAGACAAACATCTTTCCCAAGGCATTGTTTCTTGATGCAAATAATTTAAATTAATTAATTTTAATTACATAATATTCTTAACCATAACACCAGACTGGTAGATTACTTATTTTATGGGTACGAGTATGATTACAATTTCGAGTAGGCCTACTTTAACTGTCATAATAACGAGTACTTTACTATGAGTACAAATATTAGTACTTAGCACTTTTATATTAGTACTTAGCACGTTTATATTAGTACTTATCACTTTTATATTAGTACTTATTGCCTAGCAATAAGTATGAGTACATGTATAGGCCTTTAAAAATCATGTTTTATGCAAAACAAAAATTAAACAAGGCTAACGGTGTCATTGGTATTCATGCATAATAATCATGCTTTCATGGGGCTAACGACGTGTTATATGTACACGTTTCTCAGGCCTAGATCATTCTTATACAGGGAGAAAAATAAATCAGAAATTATGAGAGATATGTTTGGATATTTTGTAAAACAAAGGTATCTCATCGATAGTCTTCAATAATAATATAAAGTGCTACTGTGGTACTTTTTATGGGCCCAAAAGGAGGGATTGAATCCTTGGACCTCCTCTTCCTCTGGACTAATAATGGGGATGGATATCCTTTCTAGATCTATGCCCATATAGTGCTAAGTGAAATATACATACAGTGTATGTGCACTTTACTTCAATCACAGCCAATGGTTTTTTTTTAGTCAGCAATACGTGACTACTTATGAAGACAATAGGCATATCATGGTTTTAATTGTAGTGGTACCGTTAAAACAGTCTTTTCAGTCACCATTTTAATAATTAAATCACCCGACATGAATTTACGGCAAGCCTCTTCATAAAACAATCTTGTCACTGAATATATTTAACCATGGATGCTTAATTCGTACAATTATTTTGTAAGGCAGTTTATTTCTGCAGAGATAAAGGGTTGTGCCCATTAAAGAGTGTCAGTCTAAGTTGCTATTTTCACATTTATAATGTAAATTAAAATTTTCACAAGTACATGTATCATGTACGGGTACAAGTAGCGGTACAGTACAGGTATACGAATACGAGTATACTACAACTACGTGAGACCTAATTAAAGACATTGATGGAATTATTTGAAATTGGGTAGGCCTATGTGAATTCTGTCGCAAGACATCAGCTGCAAAGACCTCGATGGTCCACCCGCTGGCATTGATGAATTAAAAATTCTCTTCTTACAAAACTATTGAGAGCCTGCCGCAGCTGTATGGGGATAAATGATTAGCACAGGAGGTATAACGTGTGCAATGCCAATGAGTTTTCCATTGTCAAAGACAATATTTTTTAAACATCTGGAACTTTTATTTACGCACTTTCAGCATTATTGGAATATTACTTTGACCTTATATACAAAGTGCAATGTATGTAGCCTTTAAATTGACTACTTCTTTTCAGACAATGACAACATGCGTGGGTACTCTGTCCAGACAAATGCAAAAAATAAGGCAGAAAATTAAATTGATCACGTTCACACTAAAATTGTTACTTAATTTAGTATTGTGCTAGTAGGCGTCAGGTTTTGTAACTTAATTCTTCATTGGATGTTTTTGTTTCTTCATTTGATGCTATTGATTGGCGTTGAGTAGTAATTTCATGCTTCAAAGAGTGTGATAACTCTCACTCGAATAGAAAGGCATTACCTATTTAATGTGTTTCTTGTCTCTTAAACATATATAGGCCTGTGTAACATAGTATTTCAATTAGAAATTTACATTTAAAGTTAATATACCGCGCGAGATAAATGTTGTTTTGAAAATGTATTATGAAATAATTTAAACCTTGAGAAAAATGTGTGCATCTCATAATCCGGATGTAAACACTATATATATATATATATATATATATATATATATATATATATATATATATATATATATATATATATATATATATAGTGATAACTCTCACTCGAATAGAATAGAATATATATAACGATATATATAAATATATATATATATATATATATATATATATATATATATATATATATATATATATATATATATAGGAAAGAACTGACCTGAAATATTATATAATAAGGGAAGCGAGCAAAGATGATCTGCAGATGAGAGCTATCTGTGCAGATAGGACAAATGAATAATATGATTAAAGTCATTACGTGTTTGGGTAATAAATTAAGTTGTACACGAAATATTATTCTTGTAAATGATGATGGCATCATACAATCACTAGTCATTTAATGACTGTTTAAACCTCAAGAGTAGCTGTCAGAAGCATCTCCAAATGTTTAATAGGGAGGCGCAAACTTACTGTAGCTGGTACATTAGTAATGGGGTTTTGTATTTGGTGCGACTTGGTGATAGTAAACGGGGGAAAGGCCACTAAAACCCCAACCCCGGTACGTCACTGGCCATGCGTTGGACGCTGAGATTTAATAAGTAGGGAGAAATCCCTTATCAAAATTATTGCAACAAAACCTCACTAGATCAAGTTGGGGACTATAAACATAATCAATGATAATGAATAAATACATCCTCATCCACAGTACACCACTACAAAAAACTCACCTCTCTGAAAAAAGTAATAATTATTGTTATAAATTGTTGAGGTATTTATGAATATCAAACATTTACATAGGCCTATAGCCATCCTGCATAGTGTCTTTAATGACAGTGCTTGTCACAATATGTTATTGCTTATTATATTGAAATAATCAGAAAGGGTTTTAATAAGGTATGGTGTGAATTTAATATATTTTGGTTCAACTTGACTGATCCACGGCAGACAGGGACTCTGTCACCCTGTCTTTGAAAACCGAGTCTGCCATTACTATGATTTGTTATTACCATGAAATAAAATATCCTTTATTTATTATTATTTAAATAAAACAAATTCTGTTTCTGTCATTTTAAATGTTGGTCTTTATGTTCCTTGATCAGTGTTACTGTCTGGGCCATTTTCCTCCATTAAATCCATCTTTGTTGATGGATATAATTACGAATGTGTATTAAGAACATCCTCGCAATCATTACATTGATGAACATTAAGGCAGACATTTGTAATATATTTTCCGATATGTTTTCATATTTATTGACCACAGATACGATTAAATTTAATGGGGATTAATTAGGATTGGACACACAATGGCGCAGAAGGTATTTTTCAAACTCTTTAATTAATGTTGCCTTTTTAAATACTTTCATGTTTAAATATGTGATGAATTTCAATTATTTTAATATAAAAGACTAATATAATATATATATATATATTTTGTTATTTAATATATGTATATATATATATATATATATATATATATATATATATATATATATATATATATATATATATATATATATATATATATTGCTTTGCTGCTCTCATATAACATAACGGTATGCTTTTACAGGGCCATACGGTTGACTTAGCAGATATGGGTAGATTATTAGATCATTTCGCCCCAAGAAATACCAATAATGCATTATTTCTGTAGGGTATATTTGAGAGTGCATTTTGTGCTTATCCTCCAGGAAGAAAAATTCAGCCTCGCAGTAACATTTACCGCCCAATCGTCTCCAATAAAACCTTTACAGGTTGCGAGGGGCTTTGTTCGTACCGGCAGAACCTATGCTATAAAACAAAAATTCACAGCTAAAATTCTGAACAAGGTTTTTTTTCAGTAATTATATGTTCTGTTGACAGTATCGTTTTTATTAATTTGTGTAAATAATGTGTATCTCGGGAATGTGTCAGAATTCTACATGACTTTGAATATTATAAAATGCTGCGTTTAGAAAAAAAAAAGGGAGTTATGTGCCACTACTTTAAGGAACCTATCAAATTGTTGATCGCCTTTTAAAACAATATAATTTGGCAAAAATATCAAATTGAATTGAGCTGAACTGGTCATGAAATGAACATCCTAAAATATTTGTTGAATGCGTTAATTTTGAAGGGATTGTTCAACAATAACCAGGTTATCAAGTCTACGAATTATTATCTTAAAATTGGTACAAGTAACAGTCATCCTAAGATTGTTTTTATTACGTATGAAGTGATTTCATCTTAGAGAAAGTCAAACAAATTATTGTTATATCGATTTAAAATTTAAAAAAGAAAAGTGCCACCCGGCAATTTTCACCCGTGTTCTCCGCTATTTAAGGACAACAAATTAATATCAGCACACAGTTTAGTTTTACAGAATTAGTGACACAATTAATTAATAACAAGGCCCACTCTATTTATAACATATTTAAAGTACTACCATGATTATTTTCAGACAAATTTGTAAAATAGCAATGTTCTGATGAAAAAGACATTTTTCACAAGTTGCAGGCAAAAATAGCGAAAAACAAAGAAGATTACCGTGGAAAAAATGCATGCAATCTACGGCACCTCAATAATCTTAACTAATAACATTTGGTGATAAAGAAAGAATACTCTTTCAGGGGATCTAGCTGTGGAACGGAATAACAATTATTTATTAAAAAAAGGTTTGGTGACATGACAGTCTCGATCGATCATTTATTTTAGAATGTAATGATATTTGAATATGTACGAGTACCACAGTCACTTCCAGGATCATCTAACTCCACGACAAGCTAATCATATACAACTTGTTTTAGAGGACAAGGTAAATGCGGTGTTTGACGCTTTAATTAATAATTAACACTTCTATAATTAGCTTGGAATTTAAGTATCCCTTATTAATACTCCATTAATATAGACTACTCTATCGTGCTATATAGGTTAACATAGTCCAATCACGGACTGTGCTGACACAATGTGCGTGGATATTCCTTAATAGTCTGGATGTTGGTAAAGTGTGTCAATGGAGGTAAAACAAAAAACGGTACAGAAAAGGCATGAATTGATATTTTACTCATTTACTCGATAGAATAAAGAAATATGTGACCCGACCTTACGAATTGAGTCGGAAGTCGCAAATGACTGTATTGAGATACGAACACATAAACACGAGTCATGCGTGTGTGTGTGTGGTTGAAAAATCTTTCATTTTTTCGAAAGAAATAAGTAGAAAAACATGTTAATAAATCTACCCAACTAAAAAATCCCCAAACAAAATTGGAAATTGTTCAAAATCCTGATTTTCTTTACCGTGTTGAATCAAGAATGTTCCCAAATTACTCAGCAAAGGATCGTTTTGTCCCCTTTTTGGCCCTAGAACGCCCGGTCCTTGCTCTATGTTTGCAGCCACATTTAGATTACCTTGTTTCTGCTAAAATGTACCTTTAACCTAATGCAGAGATTATACATGTAGCTTGGTATGATATTATGTAAAATCACCCAATGAACTTGCAGACATGTCTTGTAGCCTGGTAATTTGGGAACATTTTATTTTGTTTAATGACTTATTTTAACCCTAGCTTAGGTCAAAAATAAGTATCTGGTTTCTGGTATCCGTGCGCGTCGCCTCAGACCCTTGGGTCAACATTTTTAGATATATTTTTATTTGTTTATTTTATTTATTTATTTATTTTTATTTGGAAACGACGTCCAATTACAGCCAACATTGCCAATTGTGTTTTAAACATAGGGGTATGTATGTTTGCACAGATTTGTGAGGCCTCTGGGAAATTTGGTCTGGTTCCAATAACTGCGTATACATGTATGACGTATTTCACTGGTTGGCAAAAAAGCGACCCCCGCACCGATTTTAAAGCCAACCTATCACCAGAAACCGGAAACGTTTTGGGGGGCCTAAACTTTGCAAAGTTCACTTGTGTAGTTATTTTAGAAAAAAAAAGTATTTTGTAAATATGTTCGATTCCCCCTCCCCCTTATTTTTCATCCATCAAACTTGAAACAGATGTTGTCATAAATACACGCAATAATGTGACATCACGCTAATTTGGGTCATTATGACCCACAATTTATACCAAATACACACATTAGATAGACATAGCACTTGTTTATGTTGTAAATTCATGTACTGGGTAAGATAACTTAATAAAACTAAAATCATGAAAACTCAATTTATTTTGCATTTAAAAAAAAATACGACTATTTTAGATTCCCAAAAAGCAATAGAAGTAAGTGGTCATACCATTGAGACCATTTAGTTCAGGTCAATAATAATAATAATAATAATGTGTGGATTTATATAGCGCACGTATCCACCAACTAAGTGGTGCTCAAGGCGCATTATATTATTATCCCTGCTCATAAGGCTCATAAGGCTCATAAATCATTCCTGAAACCATCTCAGCTCCCTGGGGATTATACAGCTCAATTGCTGCCATTTCTAGCGCATATAGAGCAAACCAACTCTGCCTTCACAGGTACCCATTTAACCCCTGGGTGAAGAGAAGCAATTATGATTAAGTGTCTTGCTCAAGGACACAAGTGTCACGGCCGTGATTCGAACCCACATTCTGTTGCTAACACCAGAACTTGAATCCGGTAAGCTAGACCGCTCGGCCACGACACTTCAATGTTTGGTAGTTGACAACCAATCCCAAACTACATAATCCATTCCATTTATTGTATCAAAAGACTGTTCCAAATAAACGGTTGCTATAGCAACAAAGAACATCCCACATTGTTGATGTGAAAGGGTCCTAAAGAACAGTAAGGATAAGTCGGGGGAAAATTGAGCGTGATGGATCCAACCGTTCTGAAGATATAATTGTGTCCCGCTATAATATTTAGTCTCCCCCCACCCCCCAGCCCCGCCTGGCCTGATAGGGATAAAGTACACGTAACTTAATTTATTTTAGAAATGAAAGTACATATTTACCTGTACGAATAAATGATATGAGGATTTCATGGTTGTTTTGGTTCAGCATCTACATTCGAGAAAATACCGGTATATATCGCTTTTCTTCAATGTTGGTCGAACATAAATCGATGTTATGATTTATTAGCCGTAAAAGACATTGATAGGGCATTTCAAATGTTCTGTGTCGGCTTTGCAGCTTCTAAACGTACCAGACATCCAGAATTCATGAGAGCAACTTATGTTTCGCTGAACGAGGCCATATTGCACTCCGTTGGACTGGAATTGACTTGGAATTGACTTGGAATTTATATCACATTTTTGCAGACCGAAAAATTGGTTTTCAGCGATGATACAAACGAGCGTGAAAAGTCTTCACATCTGATCAAACCACATCTGACCTTTTTCAACGTAGATTTACAATGTCACCGTAGATTTACAACACGTAAAAACTACACCAGCGATGTTCCTATTTAGCCAGTGGTTGAGCGATTATATAGTGCAACGGATTTGTGTTTTGATGACTGAGTCTTTAGAATGTGAGTTCGAATTTGGCTGCAACCATGTGTACATTGTTTCTGTTTACCCAAGAGTCAGAAGTATAAAATCGGTATACTTGTGAGGTGGAGGTTGATATTGTGTTTAACCTCTGAAGCATTACGGTAGCTCGGGCTGCATATTCCCCCATGGAACTAAACAAGATTACAAGAATGATATTGGCCCAATAAACATGGGGAATAATATGTAGTGTTTTGAGACATTAAGTGAAATGCGCCATATCATAAATCATAATTATAAATAAATAAACAGAATGAGAAGTCCAATAATTTCGACGGTACAGTGAGCTTCCAGCAATAACAAAATACAATAGCCTACTTATGCTTCAATCATAAGCAACGCCATCCAATGTTTTCCTTTTTGATGAAGACCATTTTTGTTCAGAATTCAAACAACCATTTCGGAAATTAACTTTAAAAAGAAAATTGTAGTTTACTCACACATTTAATCTTTGTCACATTTTACTGCTTTAATGCGCGAAGATCCATGTGTCTAATCAAACACATTGTCGGCACATTTCCTATAGATAATCCTCACCTTTACTATCGCAAACACAGGTCACAACTTTGGGATTGAAATATAAAGCATTGTGGTGCTTTATATAAAGCTTTGAGGTGTCGTGGCCGAGCGGTCTAGCTTACCGGATTCAAGTTCTGGTGTTAGCAACATAATGTGGGTTCGAATCACGGCCGTGACACTTGTGTCCTTGAGCAAGACACTTAATCATAATTGCTTCTCTCCACCCAGGGGTTAAATGGGTACCTGTGAAGGCAGAGTTGGTTTGCTCTATATGCGCTAGAAATGGCAGCAATTGAGCTGTATACTCCCCAGGGAGCTGAGATGGTTTCAGGAATGATTTATGAGCCTTATGAGCCTTATGAGCAGGGATAATAATATAATGCGCCTTGAGCACCACTTAGTTGGTGGATACGTGCGCTATATAAATCCACACATTATTATTATTATTACATGATACCCTCAAGTCAACAGTAAATCTTCACATGTTTTACCTAATTTGATTTCACGTCCTAATTTATTTCTAAGCAGAGCATCAAATCTATATCACTTCAACGAAAATTATAAAGACATTACGACGTCAAAACGTACTTCCAATTATTTCAGACACAGCCGGTCATGACGTACTATTATTGAAACTAAGTCGCTAATAATTGATTCTCGACTTGTTACCATGTAGCTGTCGTCTGCAGCTTTGCCGATTGGGAAACTTCCACATTTTTATATGCACAAGGGACTGGTCCTTTCATTCAATACTGTAAACAGACTATAATGCGACAGAGGAGATGGACATCAGAAATCCAATTCGCAGATAACTGCACGGAATAGTACACGCGGGGGATATTTGAACCCGCATGTCAAAGCAAGCTACAGCTTTTTGTCCATGCTGAAAACGAGTTTTGTTCAGAGAAATAAAAAGCAGTCGGTTTATTAACTCATTTTTTTTCGCACGGTAAATAACTTGTAGGTTAATGAATACGTACCACATTATTTCATTGTGAAAACGATTGATTTCTGAACTGTATATCACTTTTATAGGTGTCGTGATGCAAATTTTGAGGAGGAACGAGAATTATTAGGCATTTCTGTTATATTTATATTCTTAAAAAACATTATTTGAAAATTGCCTACAGCCATCACAAAGTACTGCAGTCGATGAATGTGTAAGCCTACAGGAACAGTATTTGCCCCAGGAGTGAAGCACGGGATGACTATATATCATTAAAATCAAGAAATGTGTCATGTTTCACCAATTCAAGATTTCCTCGAGAAAAAGAGCATTGACCTTTGAATAATTTGGCAGGAAATAAAAGCAATACGTAAAAACTGAAGAAGCAATTATTGACGCACCTGTCTTGCGGAGTGTTTTTGTTTTATCTCCAAAAATAAGTTAAATACTGGAAATATTTAATATATAACATATGCATCCTCCTAGCAAGGCAATTATATGCACTAAAATACTGTAGTTTTAGATAAACCGTGACAGTGCGCCTGCTTGCGTAACGTACGGGTGATCAGATGATTAGTGCGTGGGTTGGATGTTTGGTAAACAGCTTGTGGCAACATACCTGCTTGCTTTTGACTGGTATGGGAGCTGGGAGGTCAGGTAAACCACGATTCAGTATATACAACCATGGTTCAATTGCTTGTTTATGATTGGGTACTTTTGTGGGTTGGGATATCGGGTGGTAGGTATGGTTCCAATGTGTGATTTGGTTGGTGTGTCAAATGGGTAGTGGTTGATCGGTAACTCAACCGTGATATGATACAGAAAATGTCGGGTTGCTCGCTTGTTTTTAACTGATGGTTTTATTTTCATCCTCTCTCCATTTTAGAAACATTTTAAATATATATTTTTTTTTCGTTTTTGATGTTACGCCACCCATTCTTTTCATATTGTGGCCTCCGCCACTGAATGGACAAAAAACGACATGCATGCATATCCCAGAAGGTAGTACGTTCTTCCTGTTTCCATTTCTAAGATACAAAATGACACAATAATACATTAAGTTTTCGAATTTTGGTGTCTAACGCCCCAATTTTTCAAAAACCTAGCCCCGCCCTCAAAATAGGTGAGACCCAAGATGGTTCCAACTCTGAAATTGATATTTTGTCCATTCTGAACCCCTATGCCAAATGTCACTCTTTTACCACAAAATTTAAAATTGTTTGCTTAGCATCTGGACGATGTAAGGAATTTAGCATAGGCCTATCACTGGTTAAACAAAATGGCCGGTAATATACCAGCAATGTGTTCCAAAACATCGAGCAGGGTATAATATTTGGAAGGAGGTGGGCGAGAGGACAAATGGCAGCAGGAAGCATTTTCCCTTTTTGTATATCAAATCATTCTAACGACGAAACTGCATCGATGGGTATATATCGCTATGTATATGTTTACGTATACGGACTGTAAACTGCAATGACACAACAAAATGCCTCTAACCAAGAGCTTAAATGTATTTCACCGCTAGAGGGCTACAACGTACACAAATCCTATAGGGGATTCATTGACAAGTCAGTCCAACAACAATGGGAGACTTAAAGGGGAACAATAGCAGGTACTCATTATATATGCAGATGTATGGTTGGATGAATGGAGGGGTGGGGTGACGGGGCTGGAAGGATAATAGAATTACTGGCTCTTTGCATCCTTATTTCAATTCATATTGACTGCTTGTTGTTTGCTCATTTGCCTGTTTCTGTATTCTAATCTTGTTTAATTATTTACCATAGTCTTTTAATTATAATTTATTCATTACAAAGGTATACCTTCCGAAGGTTAATTGCATCATTTTGTTCACACATTGACCCTAGGAAACTTGCGTGCTACATTGCTTCATAAACTGACCCATATTATGTTTAAAGAAGCAGGTGCTATCACGCTCTATTAGTGTCAGAATACGCACTTCACGGTTTGTAACTAAATACTTCATCATAAAGCCAGTCTAGGGTAATGGCTCTAGTACTCCTGACTGTACACCTGACAACATGTGTTAATATGTATAATTACCCATTAGACGCAAATGATTAACATGCTTTGATAAATATTACATTTGTTACCATGAACAAAAGCTGTCACAGTCAAGCATTGACAAATAATATAACAAAAACTATATTTATTTATCTTAATATATTTATTTGTTAATCAGTAAATACATACATTGTTTGCAGGATTAGGGCGAGTCTAGCTTGCTTATTGTCATTCGTTCTTGAAGACTGGTAATATCATTACACGCATGTGTGGGCAATTACCTTAAACTTGGTATTTAATCTTGGGCGGAAAATGTTGGTAAATGGTTATATTATACAATATTATGGTTATTTATATATTATTTACTCAGCTTCCCGAGTGATAATCAAGAAAGACAAAGAAAGAAATATTGTCAATTTGCTACATATTATGTTTCTAGGAACTCTTGAAATGCTTTTCGTGAACTTGAAATGTATAGGCCTATGGTCAATTTGTTGGTTACTCACGTTACATTTTTGAAGTTATGGGCCCACTCTTAATGTCATAATATATATTTCATTTGTCAGTTTCTTTTCACAGGAGTTGCATTATACCAAGAAATGTGTTATATATACGCTATTTTAAAAGAAAAGGGGGCATTTTATGCATGAAATTCCAAAAAAATGTAACGTGAGTACATAACAAATTTTTGAAATGGAATTGCCCATCATACACGAGGCGATATTTGACCCTCGAAGTGAAACACTTCTGGCGCGGGTATGTGCAGTCATCATTTGCAGGCCTGAACTGACTGTAAGATTATATGAAGGGTACGTGCAGTCATCATTTGCAGGCCTGAACTGACTGTAAGATTATATGACGGTGGGATAATCTTTAGTCCAGTTTAGCGATCCGATGATGAATGTGCTCGCTTATGCCATTATAGCTCACAGAAACGACAACCAGATTGTATCTTTAACTAGAACTTTAATTGGAAGTAATTTGTGGTAGAACTCATATAAGCCTCCTAGTCCATCACATCTTGCATTGCTGTAAATGGGAATTGAAAAAACAAAGTAGAAAGCGCACAAAATTACTGTAGACACAAAGTACTGCTTCTGGGCGAAAGATGATACTGTGTAAAATTATAATAATCTGAGATTTCGGATTTAAGTGGTCCCTCCTCCTACCCACTGTGAAATTATGGATCCACCAGAGGATTTAATTTCAATATATCGTACAGTTCAGCTTTTGGTAATGGTTCTATTGGACGGGATGATATATGTTACAGACTCGCTGCACGATCGGCCTGAGAAAAAACAGATACATAACGCCGTTGTTGGGCGTGAGTGGGCGATATTGGGCATTTTATTTCACTGGAGGAAACTTACATAAACAATCATCCCTTTATAGGAAAGTATACCATCGGTAAATATGTACATCTGGTCTGTCTTGCTCGGTAAATGTGAATAAAGAAAGCTCCCATAAATTAAGTCTAAACCAACCAACGTTTAGGAGACAATCGTGAATACACAATATGAAATCTCGCTTGACAAAGCGCAAACACGACTTTATTTGTGTTATAACGAGTAAAATATTGATACACAATACAATATTGATACAATATTGATACCAAAAAAAATTAAATAATATTTGACTCTTCTTAAAACGATATCACTCTCAAACAGAAATGTTATGAACGTTTGGTACAATCATCTACTTAACGCCAAGTGCGTTTTCTATAAATTGCTTTTTGAAAAAGGTTTCATTAAAACTTTGAACAAGATTTCAAAACCTTCATAATCGGGGCCGATAAACTTTCTACTGATGTATTCCTAAACTGCAAACCTATTTCTACTACCCATACATGTATACTGTACATTCCGTAGTTCCCTATTGGAAAACTTCTATTCTCTAATACAAAAGATTTTTCTCTCTTCTTAATTTTGTTTGCATTTATATCCATGTAACAAATATAATTTAAGTACCTACTATTAAAGGAAAAGCATATTAACTTTAGCAATTTACAATTGATGGAGACAACAATATTAAAATTGTAAAAAGAGAAAAGGAACCGTGAATTCAGTACCGCAGTGAGTATGATACCCCTTTAAAATATACTCAATATGGCCACTGGCTATGTATCGGCCAGCCTCAAATGACACATGACGATTACCAAGAACACACTAGGGTAATTCGTATTCGTTTGGGTACCGTCCAGTAATGTTTGCCTGTTGGCCATCACGATGCCAGAACACGATACTACCTGTTACAATTAGACAAACCTTGTCAGGCATAGTACACACGCCTGTGTGATCTGACAATACCTGAAGGCTACTTGCAAATCTAAATTTCATCGGGGTCACTGCTGTCAATTCCGAGTCGAGGTCGCTCCGTTGTTTTGATTGGTCAAGTTAATCCCTGCAGCAGTACACATTGTAATAATTGTTGAAACAGTAAATCCTTAGTGTTATTCATGTCAATAAATCTGCTCTGAATTAAGCAGCATCGCTATTAACATGACATTAATATTTGACTTTACCTCCAATTCCTTCTCATAATAATTATACATCATTTACAATGTATTGAATATTTAATTTTGACAGTCACTAGACCAAGCATTCAGGATACAACATATTGGAGGCATTTGGGTCCTCATGACTTCTGAAATTTACACTGGAATAATATAAGGAGTTACTCCTCATTTTGTATATGGAATTTGTATGAACATTATTCAAGTTTGAGGATATAAAATATGGCAACAGTCGGGACACCAAACCAAATTGCAACCGTTTATTTGTAGTCCCTTGGGTGCTTTCATATTTTGATGGTGACATTTACATTTATTAATATTACATATTGCTCCCGTGGCATCACATTCATTATCAATGTTATAGCTCGAGTGTATTGAAAGTATGTGAATAGTCACTCTCTGAAATAGTTAGGTGCGTTCAAATTGTCGGAGCATTTATTTCGAGATAATTTTGCAAACGTTTAATAATAACAACTTTACTATTTCTAACATGAGACCACATTGTGCAAAGAAGGAGTATTGAAATAGAAATGTTCTGTTAAGGAGACATTGGAATTCAGAGTCTTGTTAGTTTTGGTTTTTTATTTATTATAGGTGGAACTCACCAGCCTACGGGTCTCATTAATTCATTGTATTGGATTACGTAAAACCAAGTGGGATTCTTTCAGTGTCCTCAAAAGTCTGTCTGATAATTTAGGCCAATACCATATAGAATTCATTACATCCATTGTAATTCGTTTAAAGGCTGGCCCGTAGGACTTCATTCATTGTGATAAACATTAAGAATAAGGCGTGGACACATTTAAAGTCAGGAAACTTGACATGACGTTTGAAACTTACAACACGTGATCACTCATATTGGCATGCCACAGCCTCTATTAAACTAAAAACACTTATTATAGTAGACTAGAAATATGGAGTAAAACTGCTAGATGACTATGTCTTAACAATTTATGATAATTGTAATCACACACCTGTAAGGTGTTTGAGCGTAATGCCGTAATCCACAGTCTACCTTGGTAAAAAGGTCATGCGCGACAAAGCCACCTGTCAGGCTTATTACCGATATAATAATAATAATAATAATAATAAAGATTTTTAGCGCGCACATATCCACCCTGCTGGGCGCTCAAGGCGCGGAAACAAAGAAAAACATGAATTACAAACAATATACAATGATAGCATAGGGGGAAAAAATTATGTACCGAGATACATGTACCTACAATGCAATTACAAATATACATCATCTTTGAAGAGTTGTGACATAAGATGAGTTTTAAGCATCGACTTAAATCTGGTTATACTATGACAAGATTTGAGTTTAGTTGGAAGATGATTCCAGAGTCTCGGAGCTGCGACAGAAAACAACCTATCACCCCAGTTCCGTTTTGAAGTTGGTTCCTTTAGGAGTGACATGTTGCTGGAGCGCAAATTGCGTGATGGAGTGTAGACTTTAAGCAGTTCAGAAATATAAATTGGAGCAATGTTATTAAAAGATTTGTGAACAATTAGCATAAGTTTAAAAACAATTCTCTGTGAAATAGGAAGCCAGTGCAGTTCTTTCAAGATTGGCGTGATATGGCATGACTTTCTGGACAAAGTCACAACACGAGCTGCTATGTTTTGTATGTGCTGAAGACGAGATATTTGATTCTGCGGGAGACCGTAAAGGAGAGCATTCCCGTTATAAAAACAAAGCAAAACTTAACTTCATACTGATTACCATGGAAACATGGCAGCAGTTGGCTTTCGGTAGGCTGTTCACTCACACAACTATACGTTATACTTGGTACGTAATGTCCGTTCAGCACTGTACAATTCCTATGCACAAAGCAACTTCCGGTCGCACGTACACACAGGCACACACTTCGGCGCTGAAACAATTCTGGCCGAATATATTCGGAACATTTCGATTGCAAATCGGCGCGGACTGATTGGACGAAAACGTGCGAAATTTGGCTCATTGGAAAGAGTATACTTCGGAACTATCTTTGGTGTGATATCCTTTTGAATACTACTTCAGCATCCATACGAAACGATCAAAAACATTTTTCATTTCATCCACGGAGGTACTAAATCACGGAAAATCATCTTGGATATAAGTATGGATACAATAGTATACGTTTACCTATGCTTTTCAGTTAATAATTGGAGATGAAACAATACCCTGTCTGCATGATATGACTTATGTCCGCCATATACTCAGCCATGGGACGAGGATAGTACGACTCAACATATGGCACGTATCTAATACTGTAATAGCGGCTAATCAACTTCTAATTAGAGGATCAGAAGTATGTCGGATATATATGTATACACTGCAAAAACTGTGGTATTAAAAACTACACCATTGGTGTTTATAATAGGCAACTCACACAATATAAACACCATGGAAGAATAAAGTTGACACCACTAGTGTTATGTTAACACCTCAGTCCTGAGGACGATTAGAGCACACTGATCGAAACGTCGAGTTGTAACCTCCAGTTCTTTTCAGAACTAATTATTACTCAATTGAGAATTTTACATGATGTCACCACAACTAGTCTTACTTACCTCAGTTTTTGCAGTGTAGATGCCAAATTAAAGCGTCAACGAAATTATCACGATCAACATATTTGGATTACACATCCATCAACATTGTTCATAGTTAATATCGATGTAGTTTGTGGTCTTAATAATCTGGTTTAATGCTCGCACTACACAACTAAGACATACTTTTACAGATAGAGTCATATATGACATATTAAATACGAGAAAACGATGGAAAGAAACTTGTCATAAACGAAGATCAACATCCGAGAAAAAACGTGAGTCAGTCTTTAGTCTCAAAAGTGTAATTTGTCCATGTCATTTGATCACAAGGTTTATTGGTTAAGTTAATATAAAAACATGAGATACAACTCGATATATACCTAAGCCATGTTTTCGTAACTCCCAAAATCATATTTCGGCTGTCATAACAACCGAAAATGGCATTGCAATTTATATGTTGTTAATACTTGAGTGGATGTAAAATTGTGAGAGGTTTACATGTTATTGATTTACAAATGTTTGGCAAATCAGACACAGTATAACAATTGAAGACTTGGGTTGAAGAACAAACCGAGAGCATGTGCTATTGGGTATTTACTTGAGGCTCTATGTTTGAGTGAAGAAGTTCAAACGACTCTATCCCCCTCACTGCAATGAAGATTTAGTTTGCATGTTTTTTCTGTACCAGTCATGGCATGGAGTTTGTGAGTTAACCTGAAAACAAATGTTTGCAAGAATACGGAACTTCCAGTCTCCATATTCTCCATCTTTTTTTTTCTTTTCAGATTGGGCATAGCATTGCCAACGTTGTAAAAGTCATATTGAAAATATTACACAATAATTACTAAAACACAAATTAAACACTGACCCTAACTTCTGATCAATCGACTGTACACATTTATGTTGAACAGAGGGTGGGTGACTATAGACTATACTATAGTCAGTAGTATGTACCTAGGCTTGTGCATCGTGAACGTGAAATCAAGATACTTTTACATCCGCTCTGGATAATAATCTCGTGAGAACTGGTTGCATTCAGAGATAATATTATCCCACATTCAGCCTTAGCCAAGTCTCTGACCTGGATAATAATCTCGTGGGAATTGGTTGCATTTAGGGATAATACTATCCCACATTGTTGGATTCGTTTTCTTCATAGAGCCATACTCATAACTTCGATGTGTGACTTATCGACATCGTTGGAACTGTAATTTTACGACGGTTTTAACAAACAATCACAGTGACCTACAATCTTAAAAGGGTATTTTTAAAAGACAGTTTTGGGATTTATTCTACTCATGTAGTAAGGAGTCTAGAGCCATTAATCATTGTGACGAATCACTAACACACATAGTGAATCACTTAAAGACCACATTTGTGTGTAATGTTTTTACTGTTTGTAATTATCATTCAATGAATATGGATGAAATTAGATGTTCGAACCAAATTCTCAATTTTATGGAAAAAATGAAGTTCACATGAGTTCACTTTGGTAGTAGTTGCTGTTGTTTTAAGGCAAATGTGAGATACATATCTACCAGGGGGTGTTTGTATGTTTGTATATATACTGTTTGTTGTATGCAAACTTCTAAACATAATACAAACATCATAATACGCTAATTGCGGTGTATGTACTAGGAAATACAATGGAATAATTTAATAACTTGTGTACTCTAGATAAGTTGTTTTGGGGACGATAATTATTGGGAGAATATTTCCATTACCTGTCATAGAAAAAGAGGGGAACATGATCCCCTTCCCCCGGGATGACCGTCTATAGTATAGTATAACTTATAGTAGGTCTAATGGAAGAAAATAAATCAATTCAAGAGTGATTTTATACACACTAACATATTTTTAAGTGACGGATTTGTTCGACTTCATTTCATAATGTTTTCTCAACCCCCAAAAAGTGCAATCTCAATCCCACTAGAGCACGTCAAAGGTGTTGTGTAATTCTGACCAACATTGTCAGTCTGAATCATGCACATAACGCATAAGGTCACATTTATGAAAATATGAAAATTCACTGCAACTATCTTAGAGGTATAGAAACCAAAATGTCAAGAGATAACCTCAAAAGGATTTTTGTTTTAACTGAAAACAATGATTTGATATGATACGATATGATATTCATTGAATTTGCGTCTAGTTCGTCGGGAATCCTTCAGTTGTGGGCCATGTTGATATAAATGCGCTGCCTAACATCTGGGGATTGTCACATAATTATAATTGCTCATAATTATCTGCACATAATGCACTCATAAACGACAACTCCCAGATGGGATTTTTTTTAAAGATTGCCAAAACTCTGAACAAAATGTTTCACAAATCGCTTTCATATGACCAAAAAGGTCCAGTCTTTGGATTCAACAGTTGTATCAAATAGCATACCCGGGTAGCGATTGGAGTAGGGATGAGGACACAATATTGTTGTTATTGTCACGATCAGTATTTCATTAGGTTATCCCTGCTCCTATCCTAGCCTACCTACCTGTAATTATGCTGTATTCATCGGTCACTGAATGCGAAGTGATGAAAACCTTGTTTATTAGGAATGTCCTCTCCTCCTCCAACTATACATTACAATATTGCTTGCCTAAAGGAATTATGATAATCTTGATCAAAATAGACAGTACTGAAGTACGCATCACTCAGCGAAGAGATGCATTGATAGTACAAATGGAACATGCTGCTGGAGATTCTCTTATTATTATTAGCAATCAAATATCGAAATAAGAAAAAAGTAAAGAATTACAAAACTCGCAACAAAAAGTATTCCCATTTAACTATATACAGTATATTTGTTGCGATGATATCAACTTTAAATTTAACACTAAAACGTGTTTTTATTACGCAAAAAGTGAGTAGTAGATACGTTTTCACTTGACAGAAATCACCACCTTTATGGGCCCCGTTCATGGCTGTATGAGGGCGCCTGCACGCAAAACTGCGGCTGTCGGAGGGCTTTTGTCATGGACTTTGCTTTTATTTTGTAAGCATTGAGCGTCATTTTGTATGGAGGGCCATCTGTGTGTAAAAACTTTTTACGCACTTGCAGCCGTCCATATTTTGGCAACCACCGGTTGGTAAACCGTGGCTGTGACGTAGGAACGTTAGCCTATCACTGATTTACACTACTGGCTCTATTCTTGTGCTAAAGGTTACTGGGAAAGTGTTTTTCATTGTAAAAAAAAAAAAAAAAAATGGCCGACGGCAATCTCTGATATTATGCAAGATGTATATGATGTCAAGCAAAATGTATATGATGTACAGTGTATATTTAATTATTCAAGCGATACCACGACGGTACTGAGGAGAACGGTACGTTTGTACGGTATGCGGGTGGTTTTTAATGCCACCGCGAAAAGCTCAGAACTCGAAACTGAAGTCTATTTCACTGGTAGAGGACAAATATGCTTCATAGGACAGGAGGATTGGAAGATAATGGGGCAGCAAAATGATTGGCGCATTGTCAAAACAAAGTTATTAACCACTGTACAGATTATTCTCTCATGATAATGGGAGGTTACCAATTCGAAGCATGTATAGTCTAAGTTAAAGGGACAGATCGTTACGATCAGACCAGACTTTCAACAGGGCATGGAATTGGTGTCCTAGTTTAAGATGAACACTGCGACTGAAAATTATTGGCTCATTTATGCAGCAGCAACGGTAATACACTCACTGGCCATAAGTATTGCAACATCCCCAAAGTTCAGTTTGGAGAACTGTGTTACAATAATTTATTTTATTTTATTTACAATACTTAAGACTTGTTGAAAGTGCCTGTGTTTTGAAGTCAATGTTCTTTTTTACTGTTCTTGCTCGGAAATTATATAATACACGATCGATGAAATCGGATTAAATGATCATCTCACCTGTTACTTGTAAAGTGCTATTTTGAGCATGTTGCAATACTTTTGGCCAGTGAGTGTATGACCTCATCATGTGGGATATTACTTTTAGTCACTGAGTTAATCTAAAACTAGCGCCCCGATTCTATGCCATTTTGATCGTGACGATATTGTCCCTAGAAAAAGATATTGATGTTATCACATACAATGAACTAGATTATAGTTTGATACTGTCAAGAGAACTATATGTCAAGGCTTTACTATAAGGCAGATTACATAAAGTCTTCTTTAATCTACACACACATTTACATTCTGCTTCTCTAATACGCGGCTGACCTGCGCACTTTCACTGTCATGCTTGCTTTTGTAATCACAGTTAAACGAAATGTCTATACAAATCTTAATTTGTATAATTCCCCCAATCTTACCTATTATAAATGTACTTACAACATTGTTTTAATTGTTCTGGCAAAGTGGTAAAACAAATTAGTTTATCTGCAAGGCTTGGCCTTAGCGCGACATTATGGACGCAGTCTTGCCATTTTGACAGCGACCATAGAACTTACGACGTTTCGGCCAAATTATGTTGGGATTAAAGAACACAAGTAGGCATATCGCTGGAATCCATTACGCCAGGATCGGACTAAAGACTAGTTTTGTTAGAATGATAAACAATCTGTTCGGGTAAGGTACAAAATATGCTGTTTTTGTAATGTTACCTACAAATATACTCCCTGAAGTGATATTATGCAATAAATAATATTTCTTTCAACTTAACAAACTTGCACAAACTGAGCAATTGCCTGAATTCATGCGAATTCCGAGCTCTTTAAATATGCAAAGAGAAGTCACGCACACAAAAGGCGTGGATGAAAATTCTAGATGTGGGTGTGTGACCATAAGTCATCAGTTCACAGCTTTGCTAGAACGATGAAAGGTATTCGGTACGTTTATTAAAATATTACAGTTTGTACATCTAGGCCTATATCAGATAATATTACATCAAAAGGTGGAATTTCTCTGTAATCAATAATGTTGCAGCAAGCTTTGTACTAGATTTGTGTAATTACATTTTCATTTTAACAATGTCAAAACAATTATCAAAATAAGTAAAACAATTATTCATACATAATTATTATTTCTAAAATGTTTTACTATGTTGAAAATATTGTTACAAAGTCACGAAGATTATTATACAATTATAAATATTGCTGCATAACGTTATATGATTCTATATAACGATTGCATACACATGGAATGACAGAATGTACGCAGATACAATTGAGTGGTGTGAATTGTACGTTATTGGGGTCCAGATGATGACGCGAGTATAGATTGCCAAATAGATAATGCAACTTGCATATATGAATACAAACAAATAAAGAAGCGTGAATGAAATTATAACTATCTTCTTATTTATCTCAACAATGTTATACAAATGGTGCTAACGCACAAAAATTACGTGTTTCCAATCACGCAAAACTTCAATTCCACTTCAATTTAAATGCAATAATAATATTTCCATACGCTATCACATGATATCCAATTAATACAATTCACACATTTAAAACATTATGCATACATTTTAAGCCAGGGGATTGTACCAGGTTAATTTAGAAACATTATAAATTTTAATTACAATACATGTACGTGGGTCTTTATAGGCATTATAAAAACAAATCATCGAACAAGCACAGGACAAAGAATAACACAGAGAGAAGAGACAAATAAACATACATTATTCTGGAGAATGATGGAAAATGTAACTGCTGGGATAGAAGATGATGTGCAGAGGACTCTTTTTGTACATATTGGGAATTAATCAAATAAACCTTGCTGTAATGTTTTAAACCGATCCACAGCAGATTGTGTTTTGACTGAATGGTAAACTGAATTTGAGAGGCAATTAACATAATGACAGTGTATTGATAGGTAAGGACGAGTGCGTGAATTGTATACAGGTTATAAGTAATCTTTCTACAAAAACTTTGATACAGTATACTTTCATATTTCTTCCAATACCTTTCGCGATATGGCAAAATAGAGATAGCAACATACAGATCAAACAACGTCAGGCGACCACTCTTAACCTTCGGTGGCCAAATAATTTGGTCAACTAATGGAATAATATGGATAAATGGGTAGCAGTTATATTTTGCACGTTTTGAGAGGTTTGGGCCTATTCCAGATTTAGAATTAGCTAAATATAGTACCTGTGCTTGACATTAACTGAACTATTTGCGTGCATGTTAAAACATATACATACACCCTCCTATTTCAATCCCCTCAGTATCCCAAGGTGTGAGAGCCCAAACAAGTCTCCGATACCAGATCACTTATTTCCCATTTTCAACAAACTCCCAATGGCGTCAACATCGTCCCCAGGGACTTCTTCGTTCTTACCACTAACGATTTTCTCAATGCTGATTTAATACAAAATAATATGCAAAATACGCTGAAATGTAGTTTCAAAGAAGAAAAAATCTTACGATTTGTTTTATTCATAGTATCATACCTATATTAATAAAATGTTTTCATATAATTAATCAAATCGAAACAAAATTCCGAATTATGATGAAATATTATCTACCTGCAATGAGTGGAATTTTTTTTAAAGGACAAGTCCAAAGGCCAAAGCCAAACATTACTGCAGCACACGCTCTTCTTATTAACCGTGTATCAGACCCCCCCCCCCCCCCCAACAAAGATTGTTGGATATTGAGCGAGAGAGCAGTGGTTACGAGGTTCACATAAACTGCTCAAAAGTATTGGGGTTGCAATGGGGTGGCTGGGGCGTGGAAAGAAACTGTACCCAACGGAAAACTCCCACCATCTGCACCGGCCCCAACAGCCCCTCTACTCACTTAGCAACATTATTTACTAACCTCAACTGTCTTGCGGTGAAGATAGCTAGTTGCGTAATTTAGTCAGTTTGGTCCATTCTTTAGCTCTTGTAGACTCTGTAATTTAACACACTACATCAGTCAGTTTCATCCATTTGATATTGTGTTTTCTACCAGCAATACACAATATCCCAATAACAAGACAGAAAATATTAATTAATACAATTAATGTAAACTAGTCATTTACTGTCCAATATTAGATATTAGTAAACATCGTGGGCAGTAGATTCAACATTGTGTAATAGCATGGCGAATGGCAATTTAGTGTAAACACACCGATCTAAAACCGACGGAAACTACGTATTGGCACTTACACGCAGGTACTAAAGGTGACAAAGTGTAGCAAATTAACCAAACCACATGGAGGGTAGTCAATCCAACGTTCACCTTTCTCCGTGTCCAAAATCCAGCAAACAAGTCAAATACACTTATCCAATTGTCAACAAAGATTGCCCACTCTATACACGTAACTAGTAAACATTCCCACACTGGCAGACAATTACCAAATACGTGTCACCAACACGGAAAACTGTCTCAGAAATGATACTGCTATGTCTGTACGCCGAGTACTTACAGCACACGCCAGTATAAACCATGTATGATCGATGCGTCACTATCATCAGCGCATGAACAACGATTCGGCGTTAATATGCCTAGCAACGGCTTACGATAAAGGATCGCCAAGATCAATCGCGGATGAACGTTGCGTCAACTAGATCATGAAGATCATGTGTACATTTTATCAGTAGATCAACCAGCCCATGGCTGGGGCTGATCATTTTTTTTTCTACACTTAGTCTGGCCTCAATGGCTTTTAGTCCTCCTGAATCAGTCATTACAGCTAGTCATTGATACAATAACTGGAATACAAAATATATGACAATTTATCAATTAATAATAATCCATTTGAAATGCAGACCGGGAGAAAATCTAATTCTTTGATATATACATAACAGCAAAAGAAACGTCACCCCTAAAAATATTTATTATTTTCATTTTATAATTAATATAATTTGTTTAATGAAGAATATTATGAGTATGGAGTGTAACACGAACACAATGTTGCAAATTTGGTTGACCTCAAAATTCGTCATGCATGACGTCTGAGGACACATAAGCTAAACATGTTCTCAGACTTATCAAAATTTAGGGGTGACGTTTCTTTTGCTGTTATGTATATATTGCTGGAAGAGAATTATAAGATTACCTGAACAGAACAACAAGTGAAAACAACCAAACAATACGTGGCAACTTAATCAGACAATAAACACAGATTGCTCATATTATTATTCCTCATGGAGCGCATTGTTTCATCACTCAATTGAGCCAAAGAGGACAAAATAATGCAAATAAGGACCACAGAAACTACGATAAGCTGACGGAGTAAGGGAACTTCACCTGATTCGTTTTACCATGCTTGAATATGAGATAAATTGGGTTTTCAGACAATACAGTGTAGCCAACACAGATTAAAATCTTTCTCACCAACAAAAACAAAAACAAACAAAAAGTCAAACTTGATGGATTGGATCTTTTGCGTGGAGTCTATATTCTAGGACTGCATTTGTTTTTGTCCTATCAACGATACTTCGAGAAAATGCAAAATTCTGCTTTATAGAGTGCCATGGTCGAGCGGTTTTAGTGCACCGGTTTTGTGTTCTGATGGCCGAGTCGTCAGAATGTGGGTTCAAATGTGAGTCCTTCAGCAATACACTTCACCATAATTGCTGTTTATTTCTATGTAAATATTTTCACAATCATTTTAGTACCACTGACTGCAATCCATTTAGTTTACATGTTTCTAATCGGAGTACAAGGCATGCCAATGAACACATATCCTCCATGTCCCAAAGAATCGCGTTGAGGTGACAAAGTGTGGCTTTATATCAAGGATTTCATCCATCTATAATGGGCTCCATGGGACTTGTGATGTGTTCGGGGCTCCATCTATTAATTCTTTCCGTACTCAGGTTTCCCGTGCCTTAGCCAGTACCAGTAACTGATATGTATTTGACTGTCTTAAAGGTCCTGTGAAGAGTGTATTTACCAAACTTTATTTTTGGTGCTGTTATATTGATTGGTATGAATTAAAAACAATTTTAAATGTTTTTTTAATCGAGTGGATTATTAATGGTTTATCTAATAATCAAAAATTGACCCCCGAATTGTCGAAGTTTTAACGAAACGTTCGTGACGTACACAAAGGCAGATAATTTATATACCGGAGCTAGGCGGTATGTGGTTTGGTGCCAGACTTTGATCGAGTAATAAACACTAAGCCCCATTGTATCATAGATTGTATGGAAATTAGACTTAACTCATATTGACCTAAAGGGTTTAAGCTTTACAACATGCTGGCAACGTGTTTACACAAGACTTGCGTAATATAAACATGCACTCGAACAGCGATAACCCAGCCACAGATGTACCGTGAAACGCAGCGCAACCCCCATCATGCGGTCGGAACACACACCGAAGGCAATGCTAACATATTACGGTGTTATTTTATGAAATAACAGAAACAGTTGAGTCAAAGTTCTGATCATTTAAAAAAACTCAAAACAAGCGCAGGCATAATGAGAAAGGTTTAATATTTTTATGTTTGTCTTGCCAGGATCAGACACGATGTTTTTTATTAATGCGGAAATCACGGCATGCCGTGAACACTGAAACGGTGAGCATGGTGTCGTTTTGCACGGAAGTGGACTGGGTTATGCACAGGAGTATAACTAAATGGCCACTTACCCCGAGTCTTTCTCGCTTTAAAAAAACACCTATCTTCTTCGTTGGAGCCTTCCCAGCCTTCTTACTTAGCGGGAATATTGTTGGAATTGCATCTGGTAGCAGCATGGCCTTATAAGCCATACCGAACTGGCTGTGAAGGCCCCGTTCAAAGCATGTCTGCTCGAAGTGCACTTTATAGGAATGAGTGTTCCGTCGGTCCCGACGAATTCGCTCTGGTCAGCTTGACTTTAGCCGTCCAAATACGTCTGTATTTTGGATCAGACGGAAATCGGTGTTGACTAACACCGTCTTTGGTGGTGTTGCTGCAACATGCAGCGACACACCTCGATGGCATTATCGAAAATAATAAGCTTCAACCCTGACAGAAAACTTTAGGAAACTTTTTCTCTAGCAACACTCTGCATGCAGTGGTGCGCTGTATACGACGCATGGGCAAGTGCTGTGGATCGCGGATCGGGAATCGCCTCAGTGTACGTCACGAATTTTATGCTAATGAGGGGATATGGGCGTGTCGAAAAGCACCCCCTAAATTTAAAAATTAATATTTTTATGGTATAAAAATTACAAATGACAAATATATGTTCCAGTAGGCATACTTTATTGTATACAATGAAAAAAAAACGTATTTCATAGGACCTTTAAAATTGTTGCATTCTATTGTTATGTAATTTTTAATTCATTGTTTTTATATTTATATTTATATTTTTATTTATCATTTCCTGTAATTTGCAGCTCGTCCGCTGTTGGAATTGGACAATAAATAAATAAATAAATAAATAAATAAATAAATAAATAAATAAATAAATAAATAAATAAATAAATAAATAAATAAATAAATAAATAAATAAATAAATAAATAAATAAATAAATAAATAAATAAATAAATAAATAAATAAATAAATACTTTTTTTACTTTTTTCAAGGAAAACATTATTTCAAAATCCTTGAGGAATACAGTATATACAGAATTAAAAGAATAATAATTAAATCAGAACTTGACAGTCAATTTATGAGATCAATATACATGAATTATAATTAAATCAATCAGTATAATAATTGAAACAAAAAATAGCGATCAGCAAGAATCAGTAATAATTAAGCGGGGAAGGTGAGGACTTAGGGAAGGGAGGGAAGGGGAAAAAGGAGTGGGGCCCACTGGCGTCTGGATGTGGGCACCTCGTGCCCACTGTCAGTAGGCCCCTGTTGGGAAAAAGTCAGGCCACCGGGGTGGGCGGTGAAAAGACACCACGTCCCGCCGAGGAGGGGCGGCGACTACCCACGCCTCGGTGACCTGCGGAGGGAGGGGAAAAATAAATAAATAAATAAATAAATAATAAATACTTTTTTACTTTTTCAAGGAAACATTTTATTCAAAAACTCCTTGAAAGACAGTATTTACAAGTATATATATGTTTTATAATCATTAGAAAGAATTTATGTTGTAATTAAATTAACCATGTCAGTTTACCGGTAGTGTAGACAAAAAGGGTGTTATTGATTGACCACTTGTCAAGGAAAGATGAGATAGAATTGATAAGTGTGTAGTAATTAAGTTCAAGGATAATTTTATTTTTGAGGCGGTATTGCCAGACAGTGAGAGGGTCAGATTTACTGCACGTACGGTATAACCAATATATTATGTTTTTCAAGCTAATAATGAGAAAGTTTGCCAGGCGGACGGCTATTTTGTCTCGACTCTGAGCATAGGGAATGAGAGTCCAATAGGTGTCGAAACTGATAGCGAGGTTGGGTAGGAGGCGGTCGATGAGCCGATGGAGAAGACGAAGAGCAGGTTGAATGGATGGGCAAGTGATGAACAGGTGGACAATAGTGCCTCTCGCCGCACCATCCACAGGTGGAGGAGATGCTGGGGTTTAGATGATGGAGGACCGGTAGTGAGGGTAAGACGTTATGTAGAAGTTTGTATTGGACGTCCCCTTCTTTCTTGGATGTGGGAAACTGATAAATTGCCTTCCAAGGAACGTGGTGGGAAGGCGGAAAATAGCCAAGTCCGTGCCAGGGAGTAAGTGGAGCTGAAGGTAAGTCGTTCATTTGGTTGTAGAAACTGTACAAAGTCTTAGAGGTTGAAGAAAGGGCGTCTTTGTCGACATCGAAGAGAACCTGGCCGGGTGAAGTAGGGCGAGAGGGGACATCGCGAAGTTGAGCAGGGAGATGAAGGAATCCAGTCAAGTTGAAAAGCGTTGGGAAAGACGAAGTCAAGGACTGGTGCAGGCGAGAGAGGTCTTTACTCAGAAGACGAGATGACAAAGGACGAGAAGATGCAGAAGACAATTGGAGTTACTGAGCTTGAAGCCACTTTCCAGTATTGATCTTGAGTAGGTTCTTGATGAGATAGATGTTGTTGTCCCAGAGTCGAGAGGCGAAAGCCGTGCCGCCCGGCAAGGGATCGATTAAAGGTGGGTAAATTACCGGTAAATTTAGGACATGGTTGATAGAGTCCGGAGGTGTTTCAATACGAGCTCCGAGGGTCAACCAGGCACGCAAGACCTCACTGTAAAAAACTGGCAAGCTGGTGAAAAATTTGGGTTCTAAGTTTAGTAGGAAAAGTTGGTAATTTAAATCTAAACGTTTATATTGACGTAAGTATACGTCCATCATCAAAAAGCAAGGGTGGGTATTAAATTGAAGGTAATGTTGTAGATGTTTGAACTTGAAAGTGAGGCTGCGTGCCTGGAGACAAGCCAGACCAAGTCCACCTTTATTACAAGACCGATGAAGAAGCGCCATAAGCAAGGAAATGAGAGTGTACAGTCTATCCATCATGAATTTAAGGAAATTAGGATTCGAGTTTCTTAACCAGTTTGCGAATCCTATGCTGCATGTTGTAGGGCACCAGGGAACTATTCTTTAAGGGCCTCAGTTGTTGTATGAGGCCCTGAATGTCCTTGGTGAAGGTCTGGGCGATGGACATGGGGTTTCTTTGTGACTTTACTTTTGACAGGAATTTTACGATTTGTGACTCGTTTAGGGGACCGTGCATAATAGGAAGCACTATCTGGGACGATTCATCATCAGTGGATGGTTGTGAACCATCCCAATTGGAGGAGTCGGTGTCCGATGCTGCAACTACGGAGTTCGGAAAAGGGGTAGACGTGGAGGTGGGGGGTTGGGGGTAGGTTTAGGGACGGATCTTGGGGCAGGGATGGGGACAGGGGTGGGGGCGGGGCTTGGGCTAGGAGTGGGAGTGGAGCTAGCTGTAGGGGCGGGGCTATGGGCAGGAGTGGGGGCAGGGGAGGACTGAGGGGAGGGGGAAGGGGTGGGGTGGGAGCGGGGCTAGTGACAGGGGTAGAGTAGGGGGTAGCGGAGTGATGAGGACTAGAGGGGGAGGGCTGAGTGTCAAAATCCATGTGTGTCGTGTCATCAGGTGTGTCGTGGTCGAGGATCTGCGAGAGGGTCGGGGTCTGGGGTTCGGGGGCTTGGGCCTTTTTCCATAGTTTACGTTGGGGCTGCGGGGATTTCAGGGATACTAGGTGAGGTGTGTCATCTTCAGGTTTCTGGGGCGAAAGCTTGCGCTTGGTGAGAGCCTCAGTGAAGACCCTAGTGAGGGGAGGGGGAGTGCCAAAAATAAGAATTGGGTTGTCACGAGCAGGTGACTTAAGGGCTGTTTTCACCCGTGAGGACTCGGACGAGGCCCCGGCGGCAGACTCCACCCCAGCAGGACCACTAGCCCCACCGGCCGCAGTCGCAGCCGAAGCTGCGACCGGCTTGTCGGATGAGGCCGAGGGCCCAGCAGAGGAGGCGCCCGCCCCCGAGGACTCTGCTGCAGGAGCCCACAGGTGTGAAAGGGGGCGGGGCTTAGGGACGGGGGCAATTCTGTGTTTGAAAAACTCCTGCGACGGAGTGGGGTACAAAATGGCGGCCTTGGAGGGTCCGGCTAGTGGGGTGGTATTAGAGGGTTCTGTGGTGGGCGGGGCAGTGGAGGGGTTGGACTTCTTAGGGAGGTGTTTGGGGTCAGATTTCTTATTCTTACCGTGAACGAAAGTTGGTGGGGGGTTGAGGGGGTTGAGGGGGTTGGTCGGTTCTTGTGGTTCGTCGTCGTCGTCGTCGTCGTCGTCGTCGTCGTCGTCGGGTGGGGGGCGGGGCTTCTTGCAGGAGCGACTGATGTGGCCAAACTCACCGCAGTTGAAGCATCGCACCGACTCCGTAGATAAAAAAAAACACGATAGTTAGCACCAGAAAAGGAGAAATTAATGTGACTGGGAAGAGTGACGTTGGGTTTGACTAGGACCTGGACGTGGCGGCGAAATGACATTATGTGGGACAGCTGTTTGTTCTTAAAACCAAGGGGTATGGGCCGGATAGGGGATACAACTTTACAAAAGCTCGATATGTTGTGAAGAAGGACAGAATTAGGGATTTCGGGATATACATTAGACAAGGTTAGGCGGGTGGTTGGTTGAACAAGGGGGCTGAGTTCCAGAAAGGAGTCGCCGTGGGTAAGACCCAGCGAAATAGCTTCGGCTACCTCCTCTCTGGAACCCAGGTACACGGCAGTACGGTTATTAGAAATTCTACTTGCAGAGACAACATGAATGTGTGCTGGCATACAATTGTTAAATTCCTGCATATAGGATTCAATGGACACATTGTCTATGACTCTGAAAGACGCCCCATTCTTCCTGGTGACGCCCGCGAACGGTTCGTCACCAGGAACAATGGGCTTGGGGTCAGCCACGCTTGGCTGACCCACGTCTGAGGTTCCCGCCTGACTGGCCATGGCGGCCAGCTCAGCAAAAATGACTACACAAACTATACACACAAAAAATACACATAAAATTCACGAAAATTACAGATATTTACACGGTGGGCTTGGTCTATGGGTATCTATATACAATAAATTACACTATAATATAAATACAAGGACCTTACCAGGTCAGAGAGAGCGAAGATTTAGGCCTTACACGGGAGCTCGAAAGAAACACGTCCGTCCTCAGCATAAATAAATAAATAAATAAATAAATAAATAAATAAATAAATAAATAAATAAATAAATAAATAAATAAATAAATAAATAAATAAATAAATAAATAAATAAATAAATAAATAAATAAATAATAATAATCATAATAATAATCATGATAATAATAACTACAGCTCAAGTGTTTGTTGAACAAACACATGGTGTTCGTGTAAACTTCCGGTTCAATCAAATTATCATCGATGATGTCAATATCATATTTTGCAAAGGTGTATCAACTTTTATTATAACAATTTCATATTCATAAATATATAAATTTTGCGTTAGAATGTGTTGAATATGTTTGGACTGGAAGTAAAGGTCGGATTGGGTGATTTGTAGGTCATATATATGACACAATAAAACTTCCTCGTGATCATAAAAAATAACGTTAGTACCTGCTTTGGTTCAATTTCTGAGATTGGAAAATAATCCCGTTTTAAAAATGCGGCTAGAGGGCGCTCTGATCTTGGATGACGTCATCAAATATATTTTTGAGAATATAAGATGTCACTAGTCACTTTATTCGCAGAAGTCATATTCAAATTTCGTATGATTTTTGAGATAGAAAATTATTATTTTTCTAAACCTGCCGCCAGAGGGTGCTGTGACAGGTGATGACGTCATCAGTCACATTTTTAAAAAGGTCACATGTCAATAGTAATTTCGTCCACGGAAGGCACGCCCAAATACCAAAAAGTGCTTCAGAATAGTTTTTTCACTTCAACTTCGGGTTTCGACCGGAAGGAGAGGTCAGATTGGGTCATGTATGTGTACGAAATGTCACATAATTCAAGATCTGTAAAATGGTGCAATGATTGTGTTCTCATGTTTTGTGGTTCATGAGATATGATTTTTTGAAATATTAAAATTTGATTTTAGTGGATTTTGATATCTGATGACGTCACCATGACGTCATAACTTTACAAATACTTTATTCTTGTACCGGCTAAATCTTTGAAATAACAGATACTGACAAAAAGCTCAATAGTGCTAAACAGTCCCGGATTTGATGCCATTTGTTGCCAAGTCTTTTCCTTCATCACTAACGCCTTACTTCGCCCATATGAATCAATCTGTCTTTTCTTACTGGCTAGACCTAGTTCCACATACATGTACTTTACAATAATTGCCACGACCTGTTAATTACTTGTCTTATTTACACAATATGGTGGTCTACAGTTTGGACCGGGAGTGTTTGGACCGAGAGTAAGCAAAGTCGCATTTTAACACCATACTCAAGAAACCCTCTGCAGTCTCTCAAGCTATCATTGATAACACCAAGAAGCTACTAGTGTGCTCTCTGTGGCTGATTCTCCGTCAGACGCAGAGATCCGGACTGCTATTAAGAAATTGTCCAATGGTAAGGCCCCTAGTCATGACGGAACACCTTCAGAGTTTCTAAAGCATAGTGGTTCTACGCTCCTTCATAGTCTCGGTAAACCTTTCGCCAGTGCTGGAGCCAAGAAGAAGCTCCATCTTTACAAACATAAAGGAGACCGCTCTGATTACAACAATCATCGTGGAATCGTTGCAGGAAAGGTTTTGGCCAGAATACTCCTTGACCGTCTGATCTAGTCGTCATCATAGCTGAAGAAATCCTTCCGGATTTAGTCAGTATGGCTTTCGTGCTGGACGGGGAACCACAGACATGATCTTCTCAGCTTGGCAGGTACAGGAAAAATGCAGAGAACAACATATGGACCTGTACATGGTGTTCATCGATCTTACAAAGGCCTTTGACACTGTGAATCGGGATGGGATTTAGAAAATCCTGCAGAAACTAGGCTGTCCTGGGAAAATGTTCAACCTAATTAAGGCTTTTCATGAAGGCATGATGGCTCGTGTGATTGAAAATGGTGGACTCTCAGGCGATTTCCCGGAGTGAAACAAGGCTGTGTCTTGACCCCAACACTTTTCAGCATTCTGTTTGTTGTCCTGCTTAAAAACGCTTTTATTGACTCCAATTAAAGGGGTCATGATTCAATTCCCACTGGGGGCAGTGTAGGGCCTATTAAATCTCAGTCGTCTTCGCTCAAATCCAAGATATCTATCTGCTGCACTAATCAGCGACCTCCTGTTTGCAGATGTTAGTGTGCCCTGTTAGCCCATACTTTTGAGGATATTCAATCTATAGTCTCCAAGTTTGCATAATCCTCAGAGCGATTTGGCCTCACCATTATCCTAAAGACCTCGATCTATCTTCACTCCTACACCCACCATGATCGGAGACTACCTACTCAAATAATTATGTGGATTATTTCACATACCTAGGTAGTACCATATCAAGCAATGCAACCGTCGATACCAAGGTGACGTGTAGAATCTCCAATGCCAAGTTCTACATTCGGCAGGCTCATCAAGAAACTGTAGAAGAGACACCACATCCAGCTCAAAACAAAAATATCAGTTTACAAAGCAGTTGTTTTACCAGTTATTCTCTATGGCTATGAAAACATGGACGCCATACCGACGACACATCCAGTGTCGTGGCCGAGCGGTCTAGCTTACCGGATTCAAGTTCTGGTGTTAGCAACATAATGTGGGTTCGAATCACGGCCGTGACACTTGTGTCCTTGAGCAAGACACTTAATCATAATTGCTTCTCTCCACCCAGGGGTTAAATGGGTACCTGTGAAGGCAGAGTTGGTTTGCTCTATATGCGCTAGAAATGGCAGCAATTGAGCTGTATACTCCCCAGGGAGCTGAGATGGTTTCAGGAATGATTTATGAGCCTTATGAGCAGGGATAATAATATAATGCGCCTTGAGCACCACTTAGTTGGTGGATACGTGCGCTATATAAATCCACACATTATTATTATTATTATTATTATGTCTTCGTCTCATCGAAACCAAACACAGAGGGTCCTTTCAAGAACAAGAATGTCTGGCATTGAGTCATACATCATTACGGCAGAACTTAGATGGGCTGGTTACCTAGTGCGAATGTCTCCTAACAGAATTCCAAAGAAGCTATTTGTTGGTCAGCTTAAAGAAGGCAAGCGACATCCGGGTGTTCCATGCAAAAGGTACAAAGACTCCCTGAAGTAGGGGGTATTTATTTTTCATTTTTTCGACGTTTTATTATTCTGCCCCCTCAAAACATGTATAGGCCTATTAGAAACAAGACTAAATCATTAAAATACAAATTTGATTATCTAACTCCCTGTACATGCACCCTGAAAGTGTTGGTTGAAGGGCGCCCTCTGTTGTTAGTTTAACGTAAAGGTTCCCTGCACTGAAGAGATATACATTATGGTGGTTACCAGTCTATGTGTATGTGATATGTACCACACATTTAATATAGAATGGTTTAATACTTATCAGCTGTTCATGGTTGATGGATTTTAATTCAATTAAGACAATTATATATTTAGGTTAGTAAATGTACATACATCATAATCATATAAAAGGATTATTTGCTGGTAAAGTTGGGCAGTGACACTGACAGAAGTTAGTCATGTTCATGTATTATTTTACTACCATACCGTGCCTAGTGTAGTAGTAGTACCATATATCACAATCTTTCCATGGTAGTTGGGTACATGTTATTTGACATGTCTGGGATTCGTTATCATCTTAAAAATTATAATAATTATTTACCCACTGGTTACTGTCATAGAACTGTACTTTGTACAATCACGATATAATAGTAAGAGTAAGAGAATGAGAATACTGTAGCGGTTCCCCACCAGCGGTTCCCCACCCGCCGGTTGTAGAACCGCTTGTTACACTGCCTCCTCTTTCAACACAGCCTACACAACAACAACAAAAAGATTCAAACATTTTTAAGGGCTGTTGTGTCCCCGGGGAATGTTGATCGATGTTGATCCTGGCCCTCATTTTGGGTACTCAGAATCAAGCAATGATACAACAATGACGGTGCCACCCACAACAACAAAGTTCTTTTTACGTTGGTCCCCTGTCTAAGGTCGGAAGTCCTTCCCGGTGCCATGTCCTCCAAAGACGATCGCCGGGTTCCCTCACGTCACACGACTCGGTCTGCCTAACAGTGTGAATGCCGGTTTGGGGTCCTCAATAGTCTCTGTCATTGCAGAAGCGAACTCCTCTCGCATCAACACAGCTAGCTTCTGTCTGCACATCAGCCTCTGTGCTCACAGCTCTGACAAACTCGACCGGAATGGGGGCACTTCTCCAGCCCTGCAGTCTGGATCGTTGTGGCCATGTACCACTTGCTGTTCATGTAGATCAGTGCCGTTAATGCTGCGCCAAGTTCTCCCCGTGAAGAGATCATGCGAATAGGTTTCACCTCTGGCTCTGCTGGAGCTGCCGTGGCACCGGCATGACAGGTCTGCTTGTGCCGGGTTAAGTAGTCAGAACGCCGGTACTTGCTCTCACCAAGCTCGTATTGGAACATTCGTCCCTCGTGGACTGCCTTTTCATGGCGTCTCCTCGTAAATGACGATGTGTAGGCACGACCACATATCCTACATGCAAAGCTTGCATCATCCATAGCAAGCGACTTAGAGTGTTCTTGTCCTTGTTCTTGTTCTGCTAACTGACGAAAATCTGGAGAGCCACATGCAACCCCGCCCTCTGCCGGCAATTTATCGTTACGAGAAACGTAGACTTGTTGCAAGTACCGCTGGGGTTTTCTCACAGATCTGCCACGGCGGGTACCTGGTGTACCGGCGGTTGGTTCTGTTGAAGCAGTGGTTAAGGGACTGTCGATACTGGCGGTTGGAGTGACCATATCAGCAGAAAGGCCGTCTGCACCGGCGGTAAGGCTACCTGTACCGGCGTTTGGATTGAATGTACTGGCAGTTGGGCTTCCTGCACTGGCGGTTGGGCTACCTGTACTGGCGGTTGGGCCGACTGCACCGGTGGTGGGGCTTTGTTCTTGTGTTCGCGGGAGAAAGCCACGAAGTCCACAGTCGTCTCTTAATTTTCCAGGGCAGGGCTTCAGTCTGTCGGCATGTACAATCTGGGGAGCAGACCAGTTTTTTTTTGTATTTTGTACACAACGTCTAACAGTTTCTCATCTACCACGAATGGTCCACACCAGCTCAGGGTTAGTTTTGGACATCGCCCCTTCTCCCTGATGTTGTTATGCAGCCAAACCACTGATCCGTAGTCATACAACAACCTGTCCACATCTCGGTGATACACTGTAAAAACGTTAGGCAACATGGAGTTGGGTATTAGGTTAGTTATCCCAGAATTGGTCAGTATTTACCACAACTGTTCGCATGATTATCCAACATTGGGCAATGGTAAACCAACTGTGTAACCTGTTGATATGTTGACCAGTGTTGGGCAACATATCAACCGTGTTTGCCCAATATTTCTTACAGTGTAATGCCTTTTCTGTGCCCTCATCTTCGTGCTGATCGTTTCTCTGGCAATCTTATGAGCACTCGCCAATTTGTCTTGAAGATTCTGGGCATATGCAGTGGCGATCGTGAGCTCTTCATCGTGGACAGACTCAACGAGTAGATCCACTGGCAAGCGAATTTCTCGGCCAAACATCATAGCGTTCGGTGTCTCCCCAGTGGTTTCATGTTTGGATGATCTATAAACCATTGCCAGCAGGGCTAAGTGCTCATCCCAGTCTGTCTGGGATTTGTCCACCCATAACTAGCTTCGATAGTTCTGTTGAATCGTTCGATCATGCCGTCGGATCTAGGGTGGTAAGGCGTGGTCCGTGTTTTCTTCACTCCCAGCAGAAAACACATCTCCCTGATTATGGCCGATTCAAACTCCTTCCCCTGATCTGATTGAAACTCCAGAGGAACACTGAATCGTGCCACAAATTCCTCTACGAGTTTAGTGGCCACGGTAGGAGCTTTGTGGTCTGGAATTGCGAATTCACTCTGTTCACCTGGTGAAGTAATCACCAATCACCATCACAAATTTGTTCCCACGGTTCGTAACTGGAAGCGGTCCAAGTATGTCCACCGCGACTCTTACCATTGTTGCTCCAACCTGATAATGGACCATGTTCGCTCTCTTGGCTCTTGCTGGGGGCTTTCCTCTTTGGCACTGCTGACAGTTTTGCACCCATCGTCGTGCCGATGCACGCATTGATGGCCAGTAAAAGTTGCTCCGGCAAAATTTGGAGAATGTCTTGGCAACAACCAGGTGGCCCGCAATTTTGTGGTCATGGAAATTCCTCATAACAGTTTGCCTCATGTCAAGTGGCGTCAGAACCCTTAGCCGGCCCGATCAGATGCTCTCGCTGGTTCCCAACAAATATACAAGATCCCTTTTCCCATCACCAACTGTCCATATCGAGCCCACCAGAACTTAATTTCTGGACTCTTTGAGGAAACTTCCTCCCACCGAGGTATTTCGTGTCGTTCTGTCCACACAAGAACCTCTCGCAGGTCTTTGTCTTCACGTTGCGACTGAGCAATTGTATCCAAATTTAGTTCAGGTTCCAAAGCACTGGCAGCACTGACGCTGCTTTGCTTCCTGATGGTGGGGTCATTACCTGAGTGTACCGATCGCACTGCTGGTCCTGATGATGCCAGCACTGGCGTTGAGGCCACCCGTGGCGGCGGCAGGGTGGCCTGATTTCTTCTCAGCCATCTTTCGACGATGTTGTTCATCTAATACTTCACATAGCATCTCAGCGAGGTTGGCAGTTGTAGGGGGACGCTCACTGTCCTTGGTAGCTTCAGGTATCGGTGCTTCACGAACAAGCCACTTCAAGCGCCTACACCTTCAGTGCAACCAATAGGTAGTCAGCTCATTACATTCGTTGATTTGTCCCACACGCTCAAAGTGAACAAGAATGTAATCCTCAAAGCAGAATGAATCATCAAACTCATGCGCCTTTATCCGCGGGGCTAGCTTGGTGCGCCACATCCACATGACCGCCAGCCAAACAGACAACAGGACTACCGCTGGCGGCGGTTTCCGTGTACGTGTTCCTTTGTGGCCTCAACGTCCATCGGCCGAGGCACGAAGCCAGCGCTTGCCACAGGGGAAGGGACGGAGATTCGTGGTACTTACTGTCTGACTGTAATAAATAGCGACGCCTTGAGTGTTTACTGCTGGCCCCCGGCACTGATCATCGTGACTCGTGGGGAAACTTCCCCACCGAGTCCGGTGTCATAACGGCAGCTCGTTGCATTGCATTACCGGTGTAGCTGTTTCCTCTACGTCGAGGCCGGCTAGTCCTGTCGCCAAGCGAACACTGCAGGCGTTCAATCTCCCTGGAGATTTTACAGATATAGACACATATATATTAAATCGGGAGGGTGACCTTAGCTTTCGATCCAAACCGGACCTTCATCAGAGGCATAGACCAAAAAAAATGGAATTTGCCAGATAAACGATTACCACAAAATGTACAGAATATTTTGTTATATTTATATCATTGAGGAAATCAACTTTGATCATTTGTTTTTATACATTCATTTAAATAATTCAGCCCACGCCCAATACCCACACTGGACACGACTGGAAACTCAAAACCATCACTATCCCATCTGGGATATGGGTTCTACACAAGCCCACGCAAAATGCCACTAATTGGCAAGCACTTAAACAATTCATGCCATTCGTTTAACACTAGGAAGGTCAAAATAGGCAAATCACTGGGGAGGTCAAACCCAGTCAGCTTGACAAATCTAACAGATTTTATAGTAGTCAAAACACATCAGTTTACTGTTTTTGTCCATCGTTTTTGTCGCAACTCACTGGAAAATTATACCAAGAGTGGGTGTGTTAAAAGCCCATAGCAGACCACTCAATACCCACATATTTACTCACTTATGCAGCCCAGCACAGACCTATGTAAAAGTGAAATTATCGCAAACCCATATAGCACCTACATGGGATCCCATTAAGTCATTAAAGGCCATGTCTGAAATCCCCACACACTCGCAGCCTTTCCAGCCCAGTTTATACCAATGTACACTCGATCAAACTCATCTCATTCCCATTATTTGGGGCCTATAACAAGCCCACAAACAACCAAAAGAAAACTCACTTCAGCAAGCCTTATGTAAAGCATTGTAAATAATGATAAAGCCCGCTTAGCCCTCCTAATCACCATACATTGGACCAACTGTAATTGCCATTCAATTGCCCAATATTACATATTGTACACGATCTATTGAAATCCGCAGGAATGAAGTCAACCAATAGAGGGCGTTCAGTCGCAACCGACGATTGATGTGACTTCTTTGGACCTAAACGAACACTGAAATATAATAGTGTGCTATGAGATATAATCACGCATAGTCACGGTTTTATGCAGTATTCTGTCACATTAAAAAGAGCGGACAATCTCACAACAGTACATTTTCCCCTGAAAATCAAGCATGTCAGGTGAAAGGTGTTCGAAATTGGGTTTTGTAGGCCTACACTGACATCATGAACAGATGGTGACCCAAAGCTCACATTCGTGCACATTTAGTTGGGCAAACATATTTGGCGGATTGTTGGGAGTGGCAAGGGTGACCGGTTGGTTGGGGTGGAAAGGGGTGGGTTGGGTGGGACTTGGGAGCGGTGGAGGCGGATGGGATGGGTTACCAAAAAACACGCCTACATGGGAAATGTTTGCACGCCTAGCACCAACCCCGATCCCCACATTCACATCCAACTAACCAAGGGGAAAAGAATAAATGTGCACATTTTGTTAAATTCCCCCCCCCCCCCATTTCATTTGTTAAGCCGCCCCTGATGAGAGAAGTAGGGTGGGTGGGGAATGGTAGTTTAGCCATTTTCAATTCCTAAAATTAATTTCAGATTACAATTCTGCCTACTACAATATTTTAATGTATTCATTTATTTATATATTATTGGGCTTTGAATAATTTATTAAATAACTATTATTTGTTCTTTTCACACCTGACTTACGTCTGGTCACTCTTGCGTTTATGTATGTTTGCATGTCTGTATATCGTCCATTTTGCCTTTGAAAAAGAACCTGTAGGTTCGAAACGGAAGGCCAATAACTACTATTTTGCAAATATTATTTGTATTCAAAATTAATAAACAATGGAATTGGAAGTCACAAACATCTCAAGATGAAGCCAATTGGCCTATACTACATTTCTGATTTGATAAGGTACTTGGGAAAACTGTGCATCTGAAATCACTCCTTTGTTGATAACTGAAAACCCAACTGTTAATCTCAACTGTCACAATCTGATCAACACTTTGGGCCCAACATGGCGTCCATTGGCCAGTGTGACCAAAACCTGTAATAATGTGCTTTTACACACATTCAAAGTAACAAAGTATTTTGAATGAGGCAAGTGCAACAGAAAATACTTTAAACTGCTGTCCTGTTTGTATCATTGAGTACCTTTTGGTGAAATATTTATTCCACTTTTGGGTTAGCCAAAAATGTTATTCTTTATTTATGTTTTATTATGTTTGAGTGAGGTGTCTTAGATATTGCAAGAACATCCTGAGCTAGCCAATAAATTCATTGCGCATCTTTTAATAGTTAACGCTGGCACTCCTGATTTTAGCAGTAGTAGGAAAGACTAATCTATGACTACTGCAGCGGTATAAGTGCCGTGCTGTCAAAGAGAATTAAGGAGAAACCGCGGGAAATTTACGACTGGTCTCTGCACTTTTGTGACAGAATATCGGAACAATTTGTAACTGATTTGTATTTTTATTCCTCGGCAGTATTTACTAACGGGCAACTACTTCTACACTGAACAAAATAAGAGCCTTTCTATAATATGCACGTCTGTACGTGTTGCGTATCCGTTGCGTGTCAGTGTTAGCGTCAAATTGCTAATAATTTTAGCTGTTGATTTGTATCCTCATAATTATTTGCATGCAATTAAGCAAGGGAAATTGGGTTCATAAAACTACCATTTAAGAGCCAATACCTTTATTTTCATTAAATGTAGGCCTATCTGCATTTTAGTTTATATTTTTGTTTATATAAAATTATTGTATGTAGTGTTAGTAATTCCCAAAGAGAATTATTTATGCAACATGGGTGAACTCTAGAAATGTGTACACGCAACAAAAAACATCAAACAAAGTTACACTATAAACACAAATTAAATTGTTTAATTACAGATGAATCGCCCTTTTTCGCTAGTTTTATGGAAATTATATTTTTCATTGGAACATTGCTAAGTGAAAACAAATGATATTACAAATAAATGATCTTAAAAATAAATGATCTTAAAAATATTCTTAGGAACCATAGTTTTACAGTAAATAAGAACCGAAATTATTTTATTGTGGGTCCCGTCATCATTTAAATGTTGCACTTTTGTTACTGTTAAACCAAGTTTCTGACAACTATTTTGTTTAGTATATAATTTAAAAGTAATTTTTGTTTTGTCTTTCTAAAAGGAAATTAGCAGGGTGGTTTCAGTACATATATTTGGATTGAATGAAGTATAATGCATTTACAAACATTAAACCAAAATTGTTATTAAATGGCTTACGACAAACCCAGATTGGCACCGTCCTTGCTTGCTGCCGACTCTAGATGTTCAATCTCCCGGTACTGGCTTTACAGTCTAATGGACGAACAGATATCCTTGTGTAGACACTTTACGGGCGATGGTATCACTGTAATGTCCCGGAATGCTGTAGTATACGATAATTATGCTATACAATTCTTACATTAATATGTAAGATTCATCTACAGACGTCAATAACTGTATTCTACAGTTGAAACTTACAAAGCTTACAAACCTGGACAAACAGATCGCGTAAACGATATTTCTACGCTCCTTCACTAGTCACAACTGACTCTCAACAGCATATAGGCCTACAGCTACTGTAACTTATCATGTTGATAAGGTAGAAACCACGCTCCACGCGGCTATTTTGTTAGCTCACAGCTCACAGAGCTAGGCTCAACTTGCGGGTGTACTCGTATTAATTGGTCGAGATCTTCTCGAAACCTTTGTATTGGTGAAATCTTCCAGAAACCTCTGACTTTGTTTACAATAACCCTTCTCAGAACAAAATTCTTATTGACATCTACATAAATCATCCAAAATCTGACTAACAAATCCTGTCAAAACATGTATTTCCTTAATACTTGATGCGTTTGATCCGTTAACTCAGGCTACTATAATTTGTTTGTTATTTTTGCCTGATGGTCTGATGGTAAATGATTAGTATTAGCAAACGCACGGATGAGTGTGCAGTGGACTGTTGAAATAAGACTCGACCCGTGTCCCCTGTGTCTGCAACACAAAATGAAGAATTTTTTTACACTCTTGTTTATTTCGGGGGGGAAAATGCAAGTTTTAAAAATTGCTTAGTAAATAATGTCAATTACACTATACAATAATAAGTTGCATTATTCTGGGATATTTCTGCTTTTATGTTTATTTCATTCTTAGATATATTTAGGTTCTGTACAATGAAGTGTCACATGTTTTACAAACGAGCCCCAAAGGTTAAACGTACTGCGTCAGGCACAAAAATGTACACTGGTAGACAAAAAAATCATAAAATGTGATATTTTAAGACATCAGTAGAAACATTCTTAATTCGATTTATTTTTAATAAGGCCCTAACATTACATCTGAAATCTTATTCATCTGAAAATTTTAACAATTATTATTGTTATGTGTAGAAATACAAAATGTACAACGCTGCATACAATTACACACACTTTTGCCCGGCGGGAAATCACCCTGGTATTCTAAAGGTCACGAAAAGTGTAAAGAAGTCACATGGTATATATGTGGTTGACTCCTCGGGAAAGAATTTTGATATTCTGATGATATGGTTTAAATATGTACGTGTCATTATCTAAAAATACGACAAATCTTAGTTCATCCCCTCAGACGATAAGCTCCCGAGATGTGAGGGTCCAAAGCAGTTTAGCGGCGGTTAAGTGCAAATCTGAGAAATGTCACTCGTCAAAATTACATTTTACCTACAATCCCGGTCAAATCTCGCTGGGCCCCCCGGCCCCCTGACAATGTTGGCTCTTATTGGGCGGTCTGTGCTCCGGCTGGAGATAACAACATTGGTGGGGGGAGCGGGGGAGCGGCGGAGCGGAGAGCGGAGAGCGGGGACAGGGTAGGGTATGTTTATTGTCACGTGTCCCAACTATTTTGGCCGGGATTGTAGCTTACCTGTTGAGGCAAACAACAGGTGGTTTTAGCATGGAGGAAGGAAAACATGGTTTTAATCACTCAATTACTTTATAGGTGAGTTATATGATTGGTAATTAAAAAGTAATCAAATAATTAATTAGATTTCAATGTTAAAAAAACTATGGTTTTAATCTTTCCAATAAATAATTTCGTCTAAGATGATGTCAGTTATAAATCTCCAGTCCAAATTAAGGCAAGATTGCCTTGTCTTATATCCCCGATAAGAATGAATACAAACAAAACTGAGTGCATTATTACTATGTTCTCAAGTGGTTTGAGTAAATATGGCGCCCTCATAAGGCCATGCCCAGTGCGATAGATGATTATTACACATTAGATCACATGTCTACAATCAAAGCATAATCGATCAAGTGGGCATGCAAAAGCTGTATTGTTTTCGATTGTAGCCATCATAAAGATCTTCGATTTGTTGAGATGCATAAATTACTAAAGGTCTGTAGTAATAATTAAAGCAATAACATCCCAAGTCTAACTAATCCTTTATACAATCTCTTGGTTACATGAATGTAAGAGTACAAATTTGAGAAATGTTTTGCTTGCCGAAAAATATAGAATATCAATAGGCATATCCACAGTGGTCCATAGAGGGGGTAATTATTTCTAAATTGAGCACCTTGCTTGAATTTAATTCCAACATGTCTTGCGGAAAACATTACAAACTGGCTCACATGTTCTGTGATGTACTTTTAGTAGTCACAACTGTATTGCAGGTTTTATTTCCCTTATGCACACCGAAGTAAAGCATTATTAAAATACAGTTAAAAAAAACATATCCATTAGTTCATTAGTTCTCAGAATCAATAAGATTATTTCCGCTCCACTCATAATGAAAGGTTGTTCCCAATCCCCAGCCCAGTTGTACATTTTGAATTGAATTTCATTAACTAAATTGCCATTTTGGGCAAATGGCATTATCGACTTTCAAATGGGTTATTGAATGTAATAATTTATGGAGTGTATTGTTTACACGAAAATGATAATGACAATAATATTAAGAATAATAGTCTAATGATTAGTTTTAAACAATTACTACGGCCTCGGGCGTAATGAGTGTCACTGCATAAAATAACACATATTTCCCATAATTTTGAATAACCTTTACCTGAAACGGATCTTTTATGTTTACTATTGTCTAAGGATCATCATGTCTGACCTTTAACCTAGGTAATGACTACTGTGATTTCAAATAACTTCAATCTTTGTTCAGCAGTACAGATCTGCATCAAATTAATCCATTTGAAACTTTGAATACAATTTGTACTAACAGCCAATGAAGGCATTTGTTGTGATTGACTACAAAAGTATTTTTTTTTACCTTTGACCCCTATTATATACCCAAGTAGTGTCCTGAATATGTTTAAATTTCTTAAGCAGTATAGATATTCATACAATCCATATATCCCTTTCAATAAAGATTTCACCAACTAGCTGTATTTGTGTTGCAGTACATTTACCTATGTTTTATTATTGTTTATCAATTTTTTACGTGATTTCAGATCTCATGAGGCAGCATACCCCCAACATCTGAGGCAAAAATGGATTCGATTTTTGGAATCCTCGTGTGCAAAACCATTAGAAATCAATGCAAGCAGCAGGGTACAATTTAAGAAGGTTGAAATCTGAACCATCCTCAAGTTCTGCAATATAATCAGAAAGACATTGCAAAAAGATTTGTTTTCCTTATGCACAACCAAGTCATGCATCAATAAACAAAATTAATGAGCATTTCAATTATAATACAAAATTCTTAATAAAAAGGTGTTTCCGTCTTGCTTATTTCCGCTCCTCACATTGACATCGGTATATTCTCAAATTGCGTATTTTTAATAAATATTCATCATCTATAGTGTCGGTTATTCTCAAATTGCGTATTTTTAATAAATATTCATCATCTAAAGTGTCATATCTCTTGCCATTAAACTATCATGACACTAGATATTCAAATTGGTTATTGAATGTCATATATTGGATGTATTATTTACACGATCATGAAAATGATGACAATTAAGAATTATGTCTTTAATATCTGTTCTATGATCTGTTTTACTACAGTCTCGGGCGCCTACGGGAACGTATAACCTCTGGCTGTAACCAAGATAATCAATCATAAGGGTTTCACTTATACTGTGACTGCTGAAAAAGTCCCTTCCACTCAATCATGTGATCCAAAAGAACCCGACTGGAGTCAAGATTGGGTACAATATTGTATAGAAGTGTCCAGAGCGCATGTAGAGAGTGCAATACCAAATGGATGAAAAATTGCCACTCAGCATGTGGCTTCTTTGTCATCAGGTCTGTCAAGGACGGTATCGAATTTTTTTTCTGCAGTAGGTTTCCAAAGCAAAACAACATAATGATCAAGTTCTTAATAAGTGCCCTAAAAATCCTGGTGCCCCCATGAGGTGCTCTCTGCTGAACCAACCATATAGTTATACGACTGATCAATCATATTTATGTTTAAAAATTGTTTGGTTATTTCCTAGATGATAGGCGACATAGACTCTCTGAAAGTTACTGTTAGCTTCACAAAAAATAATGGTTTAGATTGGCTCTTAAATCCATAGCACATTTTCATAAAACCTTGTAAGAAAGTTGAGTTCAACAAGGTGTATCGGATAAGTTCAAAATACTTTATATTGGTCACTGTTATACCTATAGGACGCTATACCTATATTTATTTATTTATTTATTTATTGATGGTTTATTAAAACAATTTGAACTTGTAGCCAAAGGCTAAATTGAGTCAAATTTAACATAAAATATCCAAAATAAAAACATTCCAATTACAGTATAAAAATAGATATAATCATTTATATTTAAAAAATTCAGTTATATAAGAGTATTGATATTGACTTTAATTAAAATATTAAATATTAAAATAAAGAAAAGAATGGATAAAAAACAGAAAACCAAGTATACAGTATATTGTGTACACATGCATATTTCACACAATAAAATTTGGAAACCATCAGTGGTCATTATAAATGTCTATAAATGTCTTAGACATTGTGGTGTAACTATGGGGGGATGACACCTGATGTTTATTAAAAAACACACCTTTTGCAGCCCAAAGGTTGAATTGCACAGTGCTTATAAATGAAACAACTACAATAAATAGGTAAAACTTGTAGCTTTGCATGGTGAGGATGATAAGTAAGACTAATTGCGGTGACACCATGTGGAATCTCAATTGAGTAGTAATTAGTTCTAAAAAGAACTGGAGGTACAACTCGACGTTTCGATCAGTGTGCTCTGATCGTCCTCAGGACAATATATAGCAAAATCCATTAAGTTCGAATAAGGATAAAAATAATAAAATGTAAATTACTTCATTTGTTAAGTAGTCTAGTGAGGTATTCATTCATGTTTGGTCAGCAACAGTATGTTCCCCATTCATTAATGTTCATCTGTTGGCCATCACACGTTGTTTTTCGTAGCATGCCCAGAGTATGTGCGTGGTAATTCTCCACCGATCTGTTAATGTAATTTGTAATGATAACTGTTGGCTTCCCAAAATTATCATTGCAATTTAACGTGTACTGTACATACACTGGGAATTACCATGCGCATCCTCCGTGCTCATCTATCACTGAAGCGTGAATTGATGGCAGGTCACTTTATAACTTCATTGAGGCATTATGCCTAATTGAGGCACGAAAGCCGATCAGTACAAAAGCCCATTAGTGCCACGGAGGTATAAATTACCGAGTCTTTATAACAGATTTAACGGATTCGCAATCCATTTTTGTACCACCAAAAATGAGTGTTTTTACAAAAGTGTGTTGGCCCTAATCAACGGCATAAATTTTCGTCGTAGAGATTTACTCTGCTCACATGTACTCCAAGGGACAGTATAACAATGAAAGGGGAAAAGTTACAAGAACGTTTGAAATGTGGCCCTGTGTATAAATTCCACATGCATTTTTCACCATAAAATTACCTTTTATACAATTATTTGAGCTGGTTTTCATGAATATACATTTAGGGTCAGAAATTGAGTCTGTGTAAAGTGTTACAAATTCGTTTGGTATTTAAATGTGTATTCGTTTGGTATTTAAACGTGTATTCGTTTGGTATTTAAACGTGTATTCGTTTGGTATTTAAACGTGTATTCGTTTGGTATTTCAATAAATATACAGTAGGGGTGTAACGATACCACTTTATCGCGATACGATACGTATCGCGATACTTGGTCACGATACGATACGATGCTTTGAATACCCAGTGTTGTAGAGAGACTTAGACACAATAAAAAACAGCACATATACACAGTTTCATGTTGTTATTTTATTCCCCTTCCCCTGAAAAATGGCCATGTCGATACTTGGTCACGATACGATATGTATCATAATACATATCGTGAATACTAAAAATCCTTAAAAAGAAATGTAAGTAATGTTGTTAATTACCCAATGTCATACAGAGACTTAGACAGCACATTACACAGTTTCATTTTGTTATTTTATTCCCCTTTCCCCTTTAAAAAGCCTACGGCATGCTATAAATTAGGCTTGCTATAATTTATAATCATGAGCAAATATTTGTCCAGATTTTTGTTCTCTTAAACAATTTTTAATGCGTTATGTTGTTATGTTGTTTTATGTTCAAGGATTGTATAAAGTTCAATCATGTGTAAAACAGAATTTCATCAGCATAATAATACACACAATAATTAGATATTACACAAAATATAGAAATTCTTATTATATTTACCCCAGCGATGTCAGTGAAGTTTTTCCATGACAAAATGTCAACAATGACGTCTATTCTGTGGGAAACCACCTCTTCTGCCCTCACTATGTGTTAGTATAAACTAGTGTACACAGCTATGCAGAGGTTAAACACTTATCCAAAAGTAGGCAGACAGAATTTGACTTGAGCCGTTTTAATGGAAGCAGTGTGAAACTGTAAACAAACAATACAGAACACATTTTGAGTTATAAGAAATAAACCACTACACTGAATAGCAATAATATGCAAGAAGCCTTAGGACTAAGACAAGTCTATCCTAACTTAAATATAGGTGGGCACAGAATATGGCCCCACACAGGGACAAATGAACAAGAATTCTCTACAATCACATGCACGGAACTAGATAAAATTGGGAAGCAATATCCAGAAAAGGCAGTAACAATAAAGACATGAACTTGTAAATTATCCCTATGCATTGATGTGCCCAATAACCCAGTCATAATACTGAACGTTTATACAATGCAGGCATGTATTATACAAGTACGTGTACATGTGGTCATACGACATGACAAACACTAATTTTAGCAATAAACTAGCCTTATAAAAGTAGTAAATGAGCTAGCAAAACTATACATTATAAAATGCAGTATAAGGAACTTACAGATCGTGCTTGTCAAGGGCATGAATCAAGGATATAAGATGCAACTGCACAACTTGAGCAAGGCTGTTCTAACGTGAATCACATGGATTGCAAAAACGCTAAGATGTATAAAAAATCAATAACACGAGAGGGTGCTAAACTAACTAACGAGTGGCCCAACAGTCTCGAGAGCGGAACACCACCATTATTCATGACTCCCCAAATTTCCTGTATTTATTTCGCTCTCAATTGACTATCGCATTGAAAAATCATGTAGCACTCGACAAATTAAGTCAATAGAGGGCGCTATAATATTGTTTATTGAAATAAAATATCGGGAATACGGAGAATTCGTTCTGACTAGCAGTGATGTACCACACGCAAAACGGATTTTATCATCGGCACTTTTGAAGACGACGCCCAGGCATTTTTGTCAGGGAAAACTTCACTGACTTTTGTGGTCTAAATGTCAGATATGAAGTGCTAATATTTTTAAACAAATTGGATTTGGTTTGGATAAAAATTCAGTATTTTGTTTTATATTCTGATGAAATTTTGTGGGAGCCTAAAAATCATTTGTATCGTGATACGTATCGCGGCATTTTTGTATCGCGAAAATCGATGCATCAGTGAATCGTTATCCATAATATACAGTGTGTATCTCAGTTTGTTCATTCTGGACCATCGTACTGAAAATCAACAAGAACAGAAATTACATTTGTACCGTTCAGACATAATGATCCTTGCGGATATACGTTTACGAACAATAAAATAACAGTGAAATGCCTCGAACCAAAGCAAATATAGACGCCAATATGCAATCAATTCAATCACTTTAACTGATATACCAGTCTGACAGGGTCGAACTGCTGGAAGTTTTTTTAAACACTGCATTGAAATAATAACTTCCTTCAGTGCATCATCATCATCATCATCATCATCATCATCATCATCATCATCATCATCGCCATCATCGCCATCATCGCCATCATCGCCATCATCGCCATCATCGCCATCATCGCCATCATCGCCATCTTCGCCATCTTCACCATCTTCACCATCTTCACCATCATCACCATCATCACCATCATCACCATCATCACCATCATCACCATCATCACCATCACCATCATCACCATCATCACCTTCATCACCTTCATCACCGGCACCTTCATCATCTTCATCATCTATGGGCCGGTGTCGTGCTAAAACGTTTCCATAAAGGAGATGTACATAATTAGCTAACATTATACAGTTTACATTACCAAATCGCCACAATTACCTCTACTATTAACATAAATTATCTCATATCTTGCAGGATATCGGTGTGACTAAGAACTCCCTAAAGAACCGGTTCTATGGTCACAGATCCACAGTCAAAACTCATAAACTTGACACTCCTGTAGGACAGCACTTCAATTCTACCTAATCATTCCATTTCTGACATGATTTGCAGGGAGTTGAGGGGCTTGCTAACCGCAGGGAGTCGGTCATCTCAGAAAAGATGTGGATCATTCACTCCATGGTCTCAACACATCCAGGAAGCGAATGACTAATTTGCCTCTTTTCTTTGTCCACAGACATTTTACATTTGTTTTACATTTATTTTCTTGTAAGTTTATTTGTCTGTTTAGATGTTCGGGTATGTGCCCGAAACACCTATTGTTAGGTGTTCGAGCTACAGCGCGAGCACCTATTGTTAGGTGTTCGGGTATGCACCCGAAACACCTATTGTTATTGTTCGGTTTTTTTTCTTTTTTTTTTCTTTCTTCTCCTTCTTCTTCTTCTTCTTCTTTTCCGGATCGATTGTCTACAAAAAAACACATACTTGCAAACTTCATATGAGCTTGAAACTTGGCACATACTTAGAACATAACACGTAGATGAAACATAATTTGTGACGTCATTATTAGGTCATCAGATATCGAATTTCGATCAATCATACTTTATTAGTTAAAACGTTTTGATTACGTTGCAAATGAAAGACTACACGGCTTTTTCAACGCTAAAAAAGTGCGCCCTCTGTTGGTGAATGTAAATCAGCTCTGGTCGTGCTCATTATGTATGCATGTAAAAATCATATCTCAACAACCACAACAGGTAAATTGACAGTTTTTGCACCATTGTACAGATTGTTAATTGTCAAAAAATATTTACACAAAGGTGACCCCAATTTGACCTTACTTCCTGTCCAAACCGGAAGTCAAAGTTTAATGTTTAAAAAAATCATATCTCCACAACCACAAGAGGTAAATTGACATTTTTTGTATCATTGTATAGATTGTTAATTGTCGAAAAATATTTACTCAAAGGTGATCCCAATTTGACCTTACTTCCTGTCCAAACCGGAAGTCAAAGTTTAATATTAAAAAAAATCATATCTCAACAACTACAAGAGGTAAATTCACAATTTTTGTACCATTGCACAGATCGTTAATTGTCAAAAATATTTACAAAAGGTGACCCTAATTTGACCTTACTTCCTGTCCAAACCGGAAGTCAAAGTTTAATATTAAAAATCATATCTCAACAACCACAAGAGGTAAATTGACATTTTTGTACCATTGTATAGACTGTTAATTGTCGAAAAATATCTACACAAAGGTGACCCCAATTTGACCTTACTTCCTGTCCAAACCGGAAGTCAAAGTTTAATATTTTAAAATTCATATCTCAACAACCACAGGGTAAATTCACAATCTTTCCACTATTGTACAGATTGTTAATTGTCAACAATGTTTACAAAAACATGACCCAATTTGACCTTTACTTACTGTCTAAACCGGAAGTCAAAGTTTAATATTAAAACAAATAATGATGCAAAGTTTCTTTTAAAAACATTCTGACGTCGTCATCACTGCCCTGACAAAACTCGAACACCTATGTGTTTGTATTATCACAAACACTGCCGTCTAGTTTTTGTTCGTTTTTTTTCTTCTTCTCCTCCTTCTTCTTCTTTTAAAAAAATCACTGAAATTTCACACAGACGGGGTACCCCGCACTTCATATGAACTTGAAACTTGGCACATACTTAGAACATAACACGTAGATGAAACATAATTTGTAACGTCATTATTAGGTCATCAGATATGGAATTTCGATCAATCATTCTGTATTAGTTAAAACGTTTTGATTACGTTGCAAATGAAAGATCTACACGGCTTTTTCAACGCTAAAAAAGTGCGCCCTCTGTTGGTGAATGTAAATCAGCTCTGGTCGTGCTCATTATGTATGCACGTAAAAATCATATCTCAACAACCACAACAGGTAAATTTACAGTTTTTGCACCATTGTACAGATTGTTAATTGTCAAAAATATTTACACAAAGGTGACCCCAATTTGACCTTACTTCCTGTCCAAACCGGAAGTCAAAGTTTAATGTTTAAAAAAATCATATCTCAACAACCACAACAGGTAAATTGACAGTTTTTGCACCATTGTACAGATTGTTAATTGTCAAAAAATATTTACACAAAGGTGACCCCAATTTGACCTTACTTCCTGTCCAAACCGGAAGTCAAAGTTTAATGTTTAAAAAAATCATATCTCCACAACCACAAGAGGTAAATTGACATTTTTTGTATCATTGTATAGATTGTTAATTGTCGAAAAATATTTACACAAAGGTGATCCCAATTTGACCTTACTTCCTGTCCAAACCGGAAGTCAAAGTTTAATATTTAAAAAAATCATATCTCAACAACTACAAGAGGTAAATTCACAATTTTTGTACCATTGCACAGATCGTTAATTGTCAAAAAATATTTACAAAAAGGTGACCCCAATTTGACCTTACTTCCTGTCCAAACCGGAAGTCAAAGTTTAATATTAAAAAATCATATCTCAACAACCACAAGAGGTAAATTGACATTTTTTGTACCATTGTATAGACTGTTAATTGTCGAAAAATATCTACACAAAGGTGACCCCAATTTGACCTTACTTCCTGTCCAAACCGGAAGTCAAAGTTTAATATTTTAAAAATTCATATCTCAACAACCACAAGGGGTAAATTCACAATCTTTCCACTATTGTACAGATTGTTAATTGTCAAAAATGTTTACAAAAACATGACCCAATTTGACCTTTACTTACTGTCTAAACCGGAAGTCAAAGTTTAATATTAAAACAAATAATGATGCAAAGTTTCTTTTAAAAACATTCTGACGTCGTCATCACTGCCCTGACAAAACTCGAACACCTATGTGTTTGTATTATCACAAACACTACCGTCTAGTTTTTGTTCGTTTTTTTTTTCCTTCTCCTTATTCCGATCGATTGTCTACAAAAAAACAAATACTTGCAAACTTCACATGAACTTGAAACTTGGCATATACTTAGCACTTAATGCGTAGATGAAACATGAGTTGTGACATCAGATGAAACATGAGTTGTGACGTCATGATGAGGTCATCAGATATCGAATAAGGATAAATCAAATTTTAATATTAAAAAAATCATATCTCAACAACCACAAGAGGTAAATTCACAATTTTTGTACCATTGTACAGATCGTTAAATGTCCAAAAATATTTACAAAAAGATGACCCCAATTTGACCTTACTTCCTGTCTAAACCGGAAGTCAAAGTTTAATATTTAAAAAAATCATATCTCAACAACCACAAAAGGTAAATTCACAATTTTTGTACCATTGTACAGATCCTTAATTGTAAAAAAATATTTACAAAAAGGTGACCCCAATTTGACCTTACTTCCTGTCCAAACCGGAAGTCAAAGTTTAATATTTAAACAAATCATATCTCAACAACCACAAGAGGTAAATTCACAATTTTTGTACCATTGTACAGATCGTTAAATGTCAAAAAATATTTACAAAAAGATGACCCCAATTTGACCTTACTTCCTGTCTAAACCGGAAGTCAAAGTTTAATATTTCAAAAAAGTCATATCTCAACAACCACAAAAGGTAAATTCACAATTTTTGTACCATTGTACAGACCGTTAATTGTAAAAAAATATTTACAAAAAGGTGGCCCCAATTTGACCTTACTTCCTGTCCAAACCGGAAGTCAAAGTTTAATATTTAAACAAATCATATCTCAACAACCACAAGAGGTAAATTCACAATTTTTGTACCATTGTACAGATCGTTAAATGTCAAAAAATATTTACAAAAAGATGACCCCAATTTGACCTTACTTCCTGTCCAAACCGGAAGTCAAATTTTAATATTTAAAAAAAATCATATCTCAACAACCACAAAAGGTAAATTCACAATTTTTGTACCATTGTACAGATCGTTAAATGTCAAAAAATATTTACAAAAAGGTGACCCCAATTTGACCTTACTTCCTGTCCAAACCGGAAGTCAAAGTTTAATATTTAAACAAATCATATCTCAACAACCACAAGAGGTAAATTCACAATTTTTGTACCATTGTACAGATCGTTAAATGTCAACAAATATTTACAAAAAGATGACCCCAATTTGACCTTACTTCCTGTCCAAACCGGAAGTCAAATTTTAATATTAAAAAAAAATCATATCTCAACAACCACAACAGGTAAATTCACAATTTTTGTACCATTGTACAGATCGTTAAATGTCAAAAAATATTTACAAAAAGGTGACCGCAATTTTACCTTACTTCCTGTCCAAACCGGAATTCAAAGTTTAATATTTAAAAAAATAATATCTCAACAACCACAAGAGGTAAATCGACATTTTTTGCACCATTGTATAGATTGTTAATTGTCGAAAAATATTTACACAAAGGTGACCCCAATTTGACCTTACTTCCTGTCCAAACCGGAAGTCAAAGTTTAATATTAAAAAATCATATCTCAACAACCACAAGAGGTAAATTGACATTTTTTGTACCATTGTATAGACTGTTAATTGTCGAAAAATATCTACACAAAGGTGACCCCAATTTGACCTTACTTCCTGTCCAAACCGGAAGTCAAAGTTTAATATTTTAAAAATTCATATCTCAACAACCACAAGGGGTAAATTCACAATCTTTCCACTATTGTACAGATTGTTAATTGTCAACAATGTTTACAAAAACATGACCCAATTTGACCTTTACTTACTGTCTAAACCGGAAGTCAAAGTTTAATATTAAAACAAATAATGATGCAAAGTTTCTTTTAAAAACATTCTGACGTCGTCATCACTGCCCTGACAAAACTCGAACACCTATGTGTTTGTATTATCACAAACACTGCCGTCTAGTTTTTGTTCGTTTTTTTTTTCGTTTTTTTCTCCTCCTTCTTCTTCTTTTAAAAAAATCACTGAAATTTCACACAGACGGGGTACCCCCGCACTTCATATGAACTTGAAACTTGGCACATACTTAGAACATAACACGTAGATGAAACATAATTTGTAACGTCATTATTAGGTCATCAGATATGGAATTTCGATCAATCATTCTGTATTAGTTAAAACGTTTTGATTACGTTGCAAATGAAAGATCTACACGGCTTTTTCAACGCTAAAAAAGTGCGCCCTCTGTTGGTGAATGTAAATCAGCTCTGGTCGTGCTCATTATGTATGCACGTAAAAATCATATCTCAACAACCACAACAGGTAAATTTACAGTTTTTGCACCATTGTACAGATTGTTAATTGTCAAAAATATTTACACAAAGGTGACCCCAATTTGACCTTACTTCCTGTCCAAACCGGAAGTCAAAGTTTAATGTTTAAAAAAATCATATCTCAACAACCACAACAGGTAAATTGACAGTTTTTGCACCATTGTACAGATTGTTAATTGTCAAAAAATATTTACACAAAGGTGACCCCAATTTGACCTTACTTCCTGTCCAAACCGGAAGTCAAAGTTTAATGTTTAAAAAATCATATCTCCACAACCACAAGAGGTAAATTGACATTTTTTGTATCATTGTATAGATTGTTAATTGTCGAAAAATATTTACACAAAGGTGACCCCATTTGACCTTACTTCCTGTCCAAACCGGAAGTCAAAGTTTAATATTTAAAAAATCATATCTCAACAACTACAAGAGGTAAATTCACAATTTTGTACCATTGCACAGATCGTTAATTGTCAAAAAATATTTACAAAAGGTGACCCCATTTGACCTTACTTCCTGTCCAAACCGGAAGTCAAAGTTTAATATTAAAAAATCATATCTCAACAACCACAAGAGGTAAATTGACATTTTTGTACCATTGTATAGACTGTTAATTGTCGAAAAATATCTACACAAAGGTGACCCCAATTTGACCTTACTTCCTGTCCAAACCGGAAGTCAAAGTTTAATATTTTAAAAATTCATATCTCAACAACCACAAGGGGTAAATTCACAATCTTTCCACTATTGTACAGATTGTTAATTGTCAAAAATGTTTACAAAAACATGACCCAATTTGACCTTTACTTACTGTCTAAACCGGAAGTCAAAGTTTAATATTAAAACAAATAATGATGCAAAGTTTCTTTTAAAAACATTCTGACGTCGTCATCACTGCCCTGACAAAACTCGAACACCTATGTGTTTGTATTATCACAAACACTACCGTCTAGTTTTTGTTCGTTTTTTCCTTCTCCTTATTCCGATCGATTGTCTACAAAAAAACAAATACTTGCAAACTTCACATGAACTTGAAACTTGGCATATACTTAGCACTTAATGCGTAGATGAAACATGAGTTGTGACATCAGATGAAACATGAGTTGTGACGTCATGATGAGGTCATCAGATATCGAATAAGGATAAATCAAATTTTAATATTAAAAAAATCATATCTCAACAACCACAAGAGGTAAATTCACAATTTTTGTACCATTGTACAGATCGTTAAATGTCCAAAAATATTTACAAAAAGATGACCCCAATTTGACCTTACTTCCTGTCTAAACCGGAAGTCAAAGTTTAATATTTAAAAAAATCATATCTCAACAACCACAAAAGGTAAATTCACAATTTTTGTACCATTGTACAGATCCTTAATTGTAAAAAAATATTTACAAAAAGGTGACCCCAATTTGACCTTACTTCCTGTCCAAACCGGAAGTCAAAGTTTAATATTTAAACAAATCATATCTCAACAACCACAAGAGGTAAATTCACAATTTTTGTACCATTGTACAGATCGTTAAATGTCAAAAAATATTTACAAAAAGATGACCCCAATTTGACCTTACTTCCTGTCTAAACCGGAAGTCAAAGTTTAATATTTAAAAAAAATCATATCTCAACAACCACAAAAGGTAAATTCACAATTTTTGTACCATTGTACAGATCCTTAATTGTAAAAAAATATTTACAAAAAGGTGACCCCATTTGACCTTACTTCCTGTCCAAACCGGACGTCAATGTTTAATATTTAAAAAAATCATATCTCAACAACCACAAGAGGTAAATTCACAATTTTGTACCATTGTACAGATCGTTAAATGTCAAAAAATATTTACAAAAAGATGACCCCAATTTGACCTTACTTCCTGTCTAAACCGGAAGTCAAAGTTTAATATTTCAAAAAAGTCATATCTCAACAACCACAAAAGGTAAATTCACAATTTTTGTACCATTGTACAGACCGTTAATTGTAAAAAAATATTTACAAAAAGGTGGCCCCAATTTGACCTTACTTCCTGTCCAAACCGGAAGTCAAAGTTTAATATTTAAACAAATCATATCTCAACAACCACAAGAGGTAAATTCACAATTTTTGTACCATTGTACAGATCGTTAAATGTCAACAAATATTTACAAAAAGATGACCCCAATTTGACCTTACTTCCTGTCCAAACCGGAAGTCAAATTTTAATATTTAAAAAAAATCATATCTCAACAACCACAAAAGGTAAATTCACAATTGTTGTACCATTGTACAGATCGTTAAATGTCAAAAAACATTTACAAAAAGGTGACCCCAATTTGACCTTACTTCCTGTCCAAACCGGAAGTCAAAGTTTAATATTTAAACAAATCATATCTCAACAACCACAAGAGGTAAATTCACAATTTTGTACCATTGTACAGATCGTTAAATGTCAACAAATATTTACAAAAGATGACCCCATTTGACCTTACTTCCTGTCCAAACCGGAAGTCAAATTTTAATATTAAACAAAAATCATATCTCAACAACCACAACAGGTAAATTCACAATTTTTGTACCATTGTACAGATCGTTAAATGTCAAAAAATATTTACAAAAAGGTGACCGCAATTTGACCTTACTTCCTGTCCAAACCGGAATTCAAAGTTTAATATTTAAAAAAATAATATCTCAACAACCACAAGAGGTAAATCGACATTTTTTGCACCATTGTATAGATTGTTAATTGTCGAAAAATATTTACACAAAGGTGACCCCAATTTGACCTTACTTCCTGTCCAAACCGGAAGTCAAAGTTTAATATTTAAAAAAAATCATCTCAACAACCACAAGAGGTAAATTCACAGTGTTTGCACTATTGTACAGATTGTTAATTGCCAAAAATATTTACAAAAACATGACCCCAATTTGACCTTTACTTCCTGTCCAAACCGGTAGTCAAAGTTTAATATTAAACAAAATCATATCTCAACAACCACAAGGGGTAAATTCACAATCTTTCCACCATTGTATAAATTGTTAATTGTCGAAAAATATTTACACAATCGTTGATAATTTGATGAACCGGAAGTTGACTCGAACACCGTGTGTTTGTTCTAACAAACACTTAAGCTCTAGTTTGTTATATTTTTCTTGTTATATTCTTCTTGTCTGACTCTTTTCTTCTTCCAGACTAAAACTCCTACTCTCCCGTACCTTTATCTATTCACGTTTAATCCCTCTTTTGTCTGGTCCCATGACCAGTCACTGATCTCAGTATAATAGAGATCAGGGGGACCAGAACATGACTCTGCTTCTTGTGAATCTTTTCTTTTGTGTTCCTTTCACACCTGACTAACCTCAGCCCACTCTTGTGTCTAAGAATGTGTCTGCCTATTGCCCATCTTGCGTTTTAAAAATGAACCTGCCATATTCGAAACGTAAGGTTATTAACTAATATTTTGCGTTACAGTTTATACATTGTGAAATTTAAATTGAAAATTAAAATGAAATCCAGAACGAGTTAAAGGGACACCAACCAACCTGTATAATTTGCAGCTTTATTAAATCATTTGGGTTGTAAGAAAATAGTGAAAATGGATTCAAATATTTGATTGGCAAATAACAAGCTTTGTATTCATTCTATAGCGTGGAATTTTAATCAAGTTTTAAATTCTTTGGGGGAAAGGTTTTATTTGTTTAACTAAAAATATAGCGTCATAGATAGAAATAAATTAATAGGTATTTGATATTATCATCAACCATCTATCTAATAAGTTGTATGTAAACGGTTATCATGTGTTTATTCTTCCCCTTTAATACAGGTTTATCATAATGAATGCAGCAGCCACCTTTTTAAATTGGATAGACGGTGAAGGGTTTGTAAAGGTCATATTGATTTGTGACTCGTGCCTATGAATTGGAAAGAATCTTCACGCCTGACGGATAGCTTATCTTACACTCAATATCAAAGGCTTGTATAGCCCAATGTCACGCATGTTTTATGAGCAACTTCTCAAGGTAATTCGGTTTTCGATGGCATGCAAACATTTCTGTTTCACACCGTGAGCTTTTGAAAATTATTATTTTGTGATCATTGTGATCGAAAATATTGTAAGTGTATAATTAATAATATGTAGGTGGATATCACATGCGTCATGCAGACATTTCCTAAAATCCTCGTGTTCAGGTGAAATATCATTTTCGTGTTTCTTCTGCAAGAAACCTTTGTAAATCCTGTTACTTGTTTCTCGCTGTCACTCACGTCTTCTGACATCGCCCTCGGCAATTCTACAATCTATATTCAAAGATACAAATCTAACCATTGCAAAAACGTGCATCCCTTTCTAACACTAAGAATTGGCCAGAAAGGAATCGTTACAGGCTAGCCTTATCGTGAATATCAGGGAAAATATTAGTATAACCCTTTATAGTTATTAAATATATATGGCCCGTGTTTTTGCAATTTTCACGTCAATGTCAGGAATATGTCTTTTTCATCGGAAGATTGCTAATTTATTTGAAGAAGGGAAAATGACATTTCAACAAAACATTTCTAAACACTTAGCTTGTACTCACTTTTTTCACATGTTTAACCTAAAACATGTTTAGATTGTGCTTTTCTGCGATGTGTGATTGAATGCTAAATATGAGCCAGCAGCTTAGCCACGGGGGGCACGTGCCCTCCACAAATTTCTAGTGCCCCCCCCCCCACGAAAAATCCTCATAGTGCCACAAAAAAAGAAAAGAAAAAGAAAAGGGGAAAAAACCCATACCCCCTTCCCACCACTGAAAAGCAATTCCCCCTGTGCCCCCCACTGAAAAATTCCTGGCTACGCCGCTGATATGAACAGGCCCAAAAGGCGCCCTCGGGAGTCCTCTTTCTAATTCTGAAGAAAAAATTAATATAATTGCCGTACGATTTGTTGGCATTTAATTATAAGGCCCCAAAAAGTCTGTTCTCCAACAGAGAAATACGTGATACATGGAGTGATACATACGTGATACAAATACGTGATACATGGAGTGTCGTGGCCGAGCGGTCTAGCGCACCGAACTCAAGTTCTGGTGTTGCCAGCAGCAGGGTGTGGGTTCGAGCCCCGGTCGTGACACTTGTGTCCTTGAGCAAGGTACTTAACCATAATTGCTTCGTCCTTCGGATGGGACGTAAAGCCGTAGGTCCCGTGTGTTGTATAATGCACGTAAAGTGGATTGTCGTGCGGTCTAGCGCACTGAACTCAAGTTCTGGTGTTGCCAGCAGCAGAGTGTGGGTTCGAGCCCCGGCCGTGACACCTGTGTCCTTGAGCAAGACACTTAACCATAATTGCTTCTCTCCACCCAGGGGTTAAATGGGTACCTGTGAAGGCAGAGATGGTTTGCTCTATATGCGCTAGAAATGGCAGCAATTGAGCTGTATACTCCCCAGGGAGCTGAGATGGTTTCAGGAATGATTTATGAGCCTTATGAGCCTTATGAGCAGGGATAATAATATAATGCGCCTTGAGCGCCACTTAGTTGGTGGATACGTGCGCTATATAAATCTATACATTATTATTATTATTATTACATGTATACGCGGGGACCAAATTTCCCATATACAAAGTATGGTGGCTGAGAGAGGCCTCACAAATCGGGCAAACGTTCATACCCCTATGTGAAAAAATCGTTTAAAAATACAGAATTCCAATCGATCCAGCAATTTTGGCTGCAATTGGACATCGTTTCATAGCAACAACAAAAAAAAGATAATTAAAAATGCCGTCGCGCGGGTCTGAGGTGACGCTCTCAGAGACCAGAAACCTGAGACTTATTTTTAATTAATTAATTTATTTATTTATTTATTTATTTATTATTATTATTATTTTTTTTTTATTTTTTTTTTTTTGACCTAATCGTTTTTCAGAAAATGTACTTAACCAGTCGATAGTGACCGGTCGGCACATAAAAGGGTAAGAATTTTAAGCAAACAAAAACCGGACAAAAAATGCCCACAAAAGCATTCCGGTGATTTGTCATGAAATTGCACAAGGTCTATACACTGGGACGAAGTGCATTGCTCATTGGGCGTTCGACAAAAACAAATATATTTCTTAAATTGTTAGTTCTTAGCCGTATGAACGCCAAGTCCAAGTCAGCGTCTATGACTTTGATTCAGCTTGACACAAAGCCATCTCGACCTTGCATCTGATACCATATCAAGGATCAGGGTTATGGTTGACAATAAAGCCGTGGCAAGTCTGAAGGTCACTTAGGCTTTAATTATTGGCTGGTCTCCCGAAAACCGATACAAGGTATGCCAGGTAAGGCTGACATCAAATGAGTTACAACCATCGTATAGTGATTTCCCCATCTTCAAAATTCCATTATCCAAGTGTAACACTTTCAAATTTTTCTTGTTTTCATAGTCTACAGGCAATGGGGAATGCATTCCCCCATTGAAATTATGGTCATTCTATTCCTTTCATCGAACAATCTGTCATTTTATAAGTTAAATTCCTGTTTCATTGGCAGACTTTTTGGTTAAAGGAAATGTTCGTTTGTTAATATTTTATTTAATTGTGGGTAGGTTTTTATGTCTTTGATATGTAAATATACTACTCAAAACAATTTAGGGAACACCGGAATAATCTCAGTTAAAGCAAGATCATTTATTTCAGATAAACACAATGTTTCACAGAATTGATGAGAAACAACTGCATAATGAAACAGATGATAAAGGAGCATGTAGTGATTACACATTTCATGACATGACTACTGAAAGAGAGAGGGGTTGCAAATGAAAATCCCGGTTCATGGAATATTTCAAACCTATTTGATGTTAAAAATCCGGTGTTCCCTAAATTGTTTTGAGTAGTATAGTAGAGAAATAAAATAATAACTAGAGGTTAAGCTTTTGATGAAAACGCTGACATGGGTTTCGGATGTATTGATAATATTGGGCACTGATGTCCCAAGTTCTTTGTTTAGTGTTAAGAAAGTTATGAAAACTGAAAATGCGCATTAATTGTAGTCACTGTATAAAAAAAAGTTGCATTGTGTGTTCCATCGGCGTCCAAGTAGTACTAACTCGTCCAAACGTAATTTTAGGCAAGACCCGATCGACAGGACGGGTGGGTAGATGAGACTGTGAGTGAGAGGTGTTTGTTTTGTTTTGTTTTGTTTTGTTTGTTTGTTTGGGGTTTTGGGGGTTTTTTTTGGGGGGGGGGGGCATTAGGTGGCAGGAGACTGATGAGGTGTTTGTTATTGTACAGATATTACTACAATAGTACAAAATTGCAACGAAGTGTTCGATGAAAACAAACACAGGGGTTTCGGCTACATGTATATTGATAATTATTGAGACACTGAGTTCTTTGTTTAGTATTTACGATATATTGAAATAAACTTAAAACGCATGAACTGTAATCATTGTACTCACAAATTCCATTGTCCCCCGACGTTTGAGACAAACACTACGTCGCACGTAATCATATACGAACGTATACAGTCCCAGCCCCATTTCTGCAAAACCACCACCGACAAGAGTTGAATGACAACAGAACGTGCACTTTATTTGTATTGCTATCGTGATAAAGTACGGAGCCCCTAAGGGGACAGGTAAAAAAAAAAATCGGGAAGGTATAAAAATAAAGGAGAAATGTATTTCGTTCCCTCGAAATATTATTTCGTTCCCTCGAAATCATTTTGTACCCTCGAAATAACATTTCGTTCCCTCGAAATAACATTTCGTGGGAATGAAATAAATTATTTCGTTCCCACGAAATCATTTCGTTCCCTCGAAATCATTTCGTTCTCTCGAAATCATTTCGTTACCTCGAAATCATTTCGTTCCCTCGAAATAATATTTCGTTACCTCGAAATAATTGAGTGTACGGAATCCTTGATATGCCATTTAATTTATTGAGATATGACAATTATTTCCGAGGTCGCCGTAGCACTGGGAGCCCCTTAAGGGACAGATGGAAACAAATAAATAAAATAATATTATTTTATAATATTATTTTATAATATTATTTTATTTATTTGTTTCCATCTGTCCCTTATAGCCCTGTCACACTCTATTGCGACGGGACGGAGCTCGCTGTGCGCTTAAATTTTTTGCAAAACGCATTACGATCGCGGAAAACTGTCCGAAAATTTCTGAAAATGTCAAACAACGGAGATTTTAGTACGCTCCCATCGCGCTCACGGCGCTCCTGCTGCGACCCACCGCGCTCCCATCTCGTCCAGTGTGGAGTTCGAACGCGCTCCCATGGCGCTCCCACGGCGCTCTACGCGACCAAGCGCGCTCGCGTTACGCCCTTATGACGTCCGCAATACGTTCTCGAAACGTTCGATGCGTCCGCGCGGCGAGCATAAATAGACCCCGCTGCGACCGCCAGTCATCAGTCCGCTTTCCCCGCTTGACGAGGGCACATACCATTTGTGTGTGTGTGGCACAGCACACACACACACACACATACACACAAGTGGGATCGTACTGTGAGCCTACTGCAAACGTCGGAAGATCGCCATTGGACGCGCATGGGCGTATAAGGAGCGGCATAGTCGCAGCGGCAGCTCCGTGTGGACGTTGTACGAGCGGGAAGAAGTCAATAACGCTCCGTAGAAGCGCAGTAACAGCGCAACAAGGACGGGAGAGAGACGTAGCGACATCGCAATGGACGTAGTGAGAACTCAGTAGTCAGTACAGACGCAGCGGACAAGATTTATTTCCCGCTGCGACCACAAGACGCTCGTGTGCGTCCTTGCTGCGCTCGCTTTGCGCTCATGCCGCTCGCTTTGCGCTGCCGCTGCGACCGTACTGAGTCCTTACAGCGATCTGATCAGAGCGCCGAGCATCGGCGACCATTTTGTGCATGCACAAAACGGTCGCCGCGGTCAGGCGTCCCAGGGCGACCATGGCGTTCCTCTCCCGACCAAGCGAGTTTCCACTGCGTCATCGATCCGTTCTAGGAGACCTTACTGCGCTCACCTCTGCGCGTTCATGATTTTGTGGTCGCAGCCCGAGCGCAGCCCGAGCGCAGCCCTGGTGTGACAGGGGTTTATAGGGGCTCTCAGTGCTACGGCGACCTCGGAAATAATTGTCATAAATTATGCCAATAAATTAAATGGCATACCAAGGATTCCGTACAGCTCAATTATTTCGAGGTAACGAAATATTATTTCGAGGGAACGAAATATTATTTCGAGGTAACGAAATGATTTCGAGGGAACGAAATGATTTCGAGAGAACGAAATGATTTTGAGGGAACGAAATAATTTATTTCGTTCCCTCGAAATAATTTATTTCATTCCCACGAAATGTTATTTCGAGGGAACGAAATGTTATTTCGAGGGAACGAAATGTTATTTCGAGGGAACGAAATGTTATTTCGAGGGAACGAAATAATATTTCGAGGGAACGAAATGTTATTTCGAGGGAACGAAATACATTTCCCCTTTATTTGTTTACCTTCCCGATTTTCTTTTTACCTGTCCCCTTAGGGGCTCCGTACAGATTAGACTAAAATGTTAATGAAATAATATTTACTGACGTAATGATGACGTAATTGGTTTTAGAAACTAAGTCACATTATGGGCTTTCATAATTATGGTGCATGTTTTGTATTTATGCGATAATGCAAAGTGTTATATGACGACTCGTAGGTCGAGTTTTGTTTAGGTCGAGTTTTCACAAGGGTCGAGATGTCTTAACCCCCGCAGGGTCACACTATTTATTTAGATCGACTTGTCCGTTCTCGCCAATCTATACGTCCCACAGATTAGACTAAAATGTTAATAAAATAATATTTACTGACGTAATGATGAGGTAATTGGTTCTACAAACTGAGTCACATTACAGCTTTCATGCTGCATGTTTTGTATTTATGTGAAAATGCGAAGTATGACAACTCGTGATCGAGTTTTGCATAGGTCGAGTTGTCACAAGGCTCGAGCGCTGTCGTGGATCCTAGTTGTTCGTGTCGAGTCGTCACAAGGGTCGAGACGTCTTACTCCCCCCCCCCCCGCAGCGTAACACTAGTGTACAGTGCGCCATGTTTAGGTGTGCTTCACATTCATCTCACCATGGAGGAAGAAAACTTCCTCCATGATCTCACGCAGTGATTTATAAGAAGAAGTAAGGGCGATTTCAGAATGACTGAATTAAGATGTGGGACGCAGCAAACGGAGGGGCACACGTGCGCAAACAAGTAAATGTACATGGATGGAACAATTTGGAGCATATTTTCTTCTCTAACAGGAAAACAGAACAGGCATCTATTCATTTACGAAGCTTAAATTAAGAACATTTCAAATTTTTAGTATCTGTTCAATGGATAAAGGTATCCAACATTAACATTAAATTTGATCTATTTATGTGGCCATGAATATTTGGCAAAACATTTCCACATCAATTGTCGCTATACCATTATCAACATCGATTACATTTGCCTTCACAGGTTGATTGGCATTTTGCCTCAAGCGAGACGAGCAACTTTGAATTAGGTTTTTACTGTTGATTGATCAGAGCCATGAACAGATCGGTAGACTACAGCCACGATATAAAAGGTTTGTTAAAGCTGGAAGGTCTACGTGATGGTGGGTATACAATCTTTCTAGATTGACACTACGAGAATAATTATAGGAGTCTGCACCGCACCGGGATGTGAATGCATTACTGCTGGGCTATTATAATAATAATTATTATTATTATTATTATTATCATCACACCCATTGACACATGGCACCCCAGACGCATCAGAGAGGCCATCGAGATCGTCAAACACGACACTGTGCCACAGGACATCGGCTTCTACATCAGCGACATTTGGCGACCACTACTACGGACTGAAGGATCTTCTATATCCGAAGTCCATAACCCACCCCAGACTGAGGGATCTCCTATATCCTAAGTCAACCACCCTCCCTTCCCCTGTGCTTGTTAACAACTGATTTATTTCAGTGAGCACACACTCCTCTCTCCCCCAACCCCTAGGACATCGGCTTCTACATCAGCGACATTGGCTACCACCACTACGGACCGAAGGATCTTCTATATCCAAAGTCCATAACCCACCCCAGACTGAGGGATCTCCTATATCCTAAGTCAACCACCCTCCCTCCCCCTGTGCTTGCAACTGATTCAGTTCAGTGAGCACACACTCCTCTCCCCCAATCCCTAGGATCCTAGTCTCACAGTTCCCGCCTGCGCGCCTCAACGAACTAATCCTCCATTCAAGGGATGATCCTCCAGCAGCCTACTTAAAGGTCCTAGGAAGAGTCAAATTGTGCTTATTTATTTTCTTTTGTTATTTTATCAATTGATATGAATAAAAAACAATTTTACGTTTAATTTTTGTCTGGATTGGGCTAATTATTTTTAATTTGATTTTTACAAAAATTGCCTCATCTAATTTCAAATGCTGCCCAACGCGCGGTGGCGCTGTTCGTGACGTAGACCTAGGAGGCCGGGGGAACGGTAATTGTGGTTAGCATGGAGCAATAAACCATGAATAAACTAAGCTCCAATGTTAGGCACCAATGTTGCCACTGTGTTTAGTTGCTCCATGGTTAAACCGTGGGATTATAAAAAAGGGTCATAAACTGTGCGCAACGTACACATGTACAGTGTATGTGCACACGACTTGCAAGTTCCATAGTAAACATGACCGTATAGCACCGATAAATCTGTACTGTAGGCTCTACCGTAAAACGAAGCGCAAGGTCCCGTCGAATCAATGGCATGGATACACATGGCCAGGAGTCATTGGTGAATTGTGTAAGCCGTCGTTATGACCGTTTCAAAACATAATTCTGCACTCGATGATTTTGAAACAAGATCCAAAATCACACATAATTAACATTGTCAAAGAATTGTACAATGACATCTTCAGTGACTTCACAATGAAACGACATTTTTAGCGTTAATGTGGTGTGCGAAGTGTAACAATCGACCTCTAACGTTAGTAATAAGCCTATTGCTTGTGGGTGCACATACACATGTAAGTTACACGGAAAACAAAGCAACTTACCCTGAGACTTTCTCGCTTCAAGAAAGCTACTCTTTTCTTTTCTGGACGTTTCTTGGCCTTCTGACTTAAGGAAATATTGTTGGCACTGCATCAGGGCGCAGCATGGCTTTAAATCTCATGCCAAACTGGCTCTGGAGCCCCGGTCAAAGTATGTTGGCTCAAAGTGAGCGCTACATATCATAGAGTGCTCCGTTGGTCCTGACCATTTCGCCCTGGTCAGCTTCACACTCGCCGTCCAAATTCGCCTGTATTTAGGGTCTGGTGGAAATCGGTGAAGGCTGACACCTTCCTTTGTGGTGTTGCTACACCCAGCAACAACACACCTACAAGGCATTTCCCAAAAATGTGGGATATCTACTAAATTTAGCTGAAAAGAAGATCTAATATGACACATCAACTTCAGTGGTTTTGAGTACGACTTGACTGAAACTTCATCGCAGGCAGCGCTCGAACTTCCTAGGTCTACGTCACGGATTTGCTGATTATAATATGATAATGAGGAGGTAGGGGAGGAGCGTGGCGCCCCCCTAATTTTAGATTTTATTTTTTTAATGGTGCAAAGGGGCGGGGATAAAATAGACAAATGACAAATATATGTTCCAATAGGTATACTTTATTGTTTTCACTGTTAAAAATTTCTATTTCCTAGGACCTTTAAGCAGCAGCATTTCCCAGAGTCCGGCATTCTCCTGAGGACGATCAGAGCTTACTGATCGAAACGTCGAGTTGTACCACCAGTTCTTTTCAGAACTAATTACTACTCAATTGAGATTCCACATGGTGTCACCGCAATTAGTCTTACTTATTTATTTATCCTCACCATGCAAAGCTACAAGTTTTACTTAATTATTATTATTATTATTATTATTATTAATATTATTATTATTATTATTATTATTATTATTATTATTATTATTATTATTATTATTATTATTATTATTATTATTATTATTATTATTATTATTATTATTATTATCATTATTATTATTATTATTATTATTATTATTATTATTATTATTATTATTATTATTATTATTATTATTATTATTATTATTATTATTATTATTATTATTATTATTATTATTATTATTATTATTAGTATTATTATTATTAGTAGTAGTAGTAGTAGTAGTAGTAGTAGTAGTAGTAGTAGTAGTAGTAGTAGTAGTAGTAGTAGTAGTATTAGTATTAGTATTAGTATTAGTATTAGTATTAGTATTAGTATTAGTATTATTAGTATTATTAGTATTATTAGTATTATTAGTATTATTAGTATTATTAGTATTATTAGTATTAGTATTAGTATTATTATTAGTATTATTTGTTTACTTTTTAGATGCTTACTTTAAAATATTGTGCATTACTTGGACTTCAATATATGTTATAATTTGTTATTTACTCGAGAAAAGAAATAGATAACCTAGACTTAGCAGTAGCTAGCAAACTTTTAAGTAACATAATTGTTATAGGTCTTACGTTTCGAACCTAGTAGGTTCTTTCTCAAAGGCATTTTGCCTTTTGCCTTTGAGAAAGAACCTGCTAGGTTCTAAATGTAAGGCTAATAACAATTATTTTGCATTTATACTACAGGTTCTTTAGGCCAAAACAAGTCTCCGGTTTCTGGTCACTGCGCGCGTCGCCTCAGACCCGCGCGTCAGCATTTTTATTTTATTTTTGTATTTATTTATTTATTTATTTATTTTTGCTATGAAACGATGTCCAATTGCTGGATCGATTGGAATTCTGACGTGCTGTGCTTTAAACGACTTTTTCACATAGAGGTTTGTGAGGCCTCTTTTAGCCACCATACTTTGTATAATGGGAAATTTGTTCCTGGCGTATACAATGTATCACGTATTTCCCTGTTGGCAAAAAAAACAAAAAAAAACGAAAAAAACTAAAAAACGCGTTACTGATTTTGAAGCCAGCCGATGACCATAAACCGGAGACTTTTTTTTTTCTTCTTTTTTTGGCCTTAGGGTAGTAAGAAGATTGCAACAGCTAATTCTATATTTAAAATTTGAAGTAATTGAAACATGTATGAGGTTAAAGGGACAATATCGTCACGATCAAAGTAGGCTTTCAACATGGCATGGGATTTTATTTTTAGATGAACAGTGAACGAAAATTACTGGCTCATTTATGAAGCAGCAACGGTAATGTGACCTTATCATGTGGTGTATTATTTTCAGTCACTGAGTTAATCTAAAACTAGCACTCTGATTCCATGCCCTGTGATGATAATGTCCCATTAAGTCAAACAAATACAGCATGGTGTACAGTATTTCTCGCGAATGGGCGACATAACTTTCCCTCAGTTTACAAATTTTCCCTGGAACAAATGCTAGCAACGCCACTGTTGTTTCCTATTGTTCCGCTATTTTAATAAATGTACGCCCAATTGTTAAAATATTCAGAACAAGTATATAAAATGATATAAAATTGGGTCAACTAGGTACAAACACATGGACCTATAGAAAAAAGTGTTTAGGGTTAAATAATTATTTATAACATTACCGTTAAACAGACATAGCGCCCTCACTTGAAGAATATCAAGTTGTATCTAGCTTGAACTGCTGGACACTATATATTAGGCCTGGGCTTTCATTGCGGCGTTCTCAATCCAGAGAGGGGGAACAGACCAAACATTGGGCCCCCTTCCGTCCCTTTCATCTTCAGCCGACTTTCCTGAAATTTCGTATTGGTGATGAATTTAATCAGATCCATTGGATAGGTAAAGGTACAAATAATTTCCATAAATTACCTTTATGGGCGTTAGACCGTTTGTTTGAATTTTTTTAAATAATTTCGCCAATCAAACTTGGCACAGATGTTGTCTTAAGTACATGGCATAATGAAGTCATTTAAATCCTAACTAGAGTGCTCTATTACAAGGATTTGGGTAATTATGTGCCAAAAACATGAGTATTGACAATTTTAATCAACAGGCAGACATAATCACATACATAGGACTATTTTTTGTAAATTCATACATAAAGTGATAATACTTTACACAAACAACGCCAAAACACATATTCAATGCTCTATACAGGGTGTTTAAAAAAAAAGGTAATCCTACTTTAAAGGGTTAATATGGCCAGACTATATGGTTACCAGCCAAAAGCATGGTATCATCTTAAAGCAGAAGCTATGTGCTTTCCAATGATACCTTGGGTTACATTCCAGGGTCACGCATCATTGAGCACCACTGTCTTGAAATTGTGGTGCACAATTGCAGTTGGTTCACTTTCCTGCTGAACAAAATCGACACAGATTTATGTTCAATCATTGGATTGAGTGAAATGTCAATGGTCAGGCCTATCTTCAAATGATCAACGAGGAGGTTGTGCCACAGATGGAGATCCACTTCCAGCGACAGCAAAATGGAATGTTCCGTTATGTGTGGTGGGCTCAAGATGGTGCACCAGCTCATCGTCTCATCGCTGTTCGAAATCGCCTCCAAGAACTCTTTCACGAACGCGTGATTGCTCTGAACCTCCCCATTGAATGGCCCCCAAGGTCACCAGACCTCACCCCCTGCGGCTTCTTTTTGTGGGGTCATTTGAAGAACAAAGTTTTCAGCACCCCTCCACACAACATGCAGGATTTGCGTGAAAGGATTCATCGTGAGGTGGACAGTTTGCGACAAGATCCACCGTGAGACGAGCTGTGGACGACATGCGCCGTCGATGTCAACTGTGCTTGGAGAGGGGAGGTGGACACGTGGAGGGTCTTGGCCAATGAGAGAAAATCAGAAACTTCTGCTGTTAAATGTTTTACTCATGATCATGAATAAAATCCAATGATTGAATATAAATCTGTGTCGATTTTGTTCAGCAGGAAAGTGAACCAACTGCAATTGTGCACCACAATTTCAAGACAGTGGTGCTCAATGATGCCTGACCCTGGAATGTAACCCAAGGTATCATTAAGATGATACCATGCTTTTTGCTGGTAAACATAATTTGGTCATATTAACCCTTTAAAGTAGGATTACCTTTTTTTTTAAACACCCTGTACAGTAACATAAATCTGCATTTTCCTATTAGCCATTAAAAGCCCCGGAAATTACATTAGATGTATTCAAAATAAATTATTGCTGTGACACCAAAATCATTTAGGGAAGATGGGGTTATAAAGGAAAGGTCCCTCACCCCCTCCGCAAGGCCTGAAAGGGTAAAGAGTAAAAAGATCCAGAAAGTCAGAAACACTATCGTGTGTGATAGATCACTCATCCCCACCGCCTTTATCCAAATCATCACACCGGTGGGCAAGAGCGAATTGCGATAGCGGTTCGCTATTTTTCTGCAGTAGGCCTACACTTCATCAATGGATATAGAAATCTAATTTGGCATAGAAAATCTAATTTCAAAAGGTTGCAACTAAAGTAGGAGGTACCGATCTCAAGACTAGGTTTTTCAACATTTTCATTTGTAGACCAGAAACCGGGCATTTTTTTAAAATAATTGTAATAACAATAATCATGAACATGTTATAATGCTCCGGTATCCGTCAGAACTTATGTTCAAGGCGGCGCCTCTTTAACATACAAACGAAGACTGATAGCTAATCCCAACTTATAAGTAACATGCAATAAATAGCAGACTATCATAATCGCATCATATGGAAGCAACGTACAATAGCACAGTGTCATTCGTATCATATGAAAGCAGTACATGAGCAGTTCATGAGAAATGGTAATCCTCTTCTGTCATACGACCCCACGGTGAGCATATGTCCGTATAATTATTGAATTACAGAGATTAAAATACGTTAAACCGTTAAATTGATATAGCGCCCTCACATGACGAAAACATTTATTAAATTTGTTTAAATGGCATTTATAAGCTTTTGCGATATGAATATTTGTAAATGTTGCATTAATAGGCATATTCATTGGAAAACTTTTATTCCGGTGATATAGTTGTATTTGACCTCAAAGTAGCACATTGGCACCCATCGTTAGCTTTATAAAGGTTCAGCACATTAAAAGATAATTCGAAATCACAAACTCTATTCTGAAATAATGTTAATTGCTAGATTGAATACACTGCCTATAAGGTGTTAGAATCATTACTTGTACTCCATGTTCCTGTGTGACCCCTGGCAGTTTTGCCAAAAAATCATTCTATGATCAATTAAACAATTAACACATTTTTATCAATTTTAATGATCTTAAACAAAAAAATTAATTTGGGGATTTTTTTTTATTTGTGAAAAAAATGTGGGAAATCAGTGGAACAGTTTGTAAAACATTTCATTATTTTTATGTGGTTTTCTTGTGTGTATGTGTGTATGGGGTGGTGTGGTTCAACCATATCCCATGAGACAATAAATGTGGCTAAGAATTATAATGCAATAGCCTTATATCCATCTCTCCCCGCATTTACGTCCTAACGTATTAAATAAATTATGTTATCGGCAGTGTTTCTCGCTATTATAACGGCAACTTTCGCTATTTTAACAGATATTTTTATTTTTCTTAGGAACATTGCTTTTTCAATTGAGGAAGTGAATACAAATGCTGTAAAATGATACAATTTCTCAAAATAATCGTGAGAAACATGGTTTTATATAGTAAATATGTATCGAAATTGATTTCTGTCGGGTCCCATCCTAAATTAATTTGTTTGGCACTACATTTTGTTTTTTACGACTTCTGACAACTATTTTGTGAAAGATCTCATTTCTAAGTATTTGTATTCCTTTCTTATAGGACATTTTCAATGTTTCGATGAAAACACAAAAATTCGGTGATTGCCGGTTGAAAATGGTCACGGGCAATACAAACGAAATGTTGATGTAACTGTCACAAGAGCAAACACGCTCACTGATTATAATTGTGATGCTGCTAAACAAAAGAAAACAAGGAATTACTTCTCAGCATGAGTCCATGCATTTAAGATTTGAACTTCTACAATAGGCCACGTTTGGGTTTTTTTGCTATGAAAAGATGTCCAAATGCAGCCAAAATTGCAAAAAGTGTTTTAAACGATTTTTTCACATAGGCGGGTATGAACGTTTGTCCGATTTGTGAGGCCTCTCTTAGCCACACTTTGTGTATGGGAAATTTGGTCTGGTTCCAATGATATATCACGTATTATTTCACTGGTTGGCAAAAAAAAAAAAAAAAAAAAAAAGGGCGTGACCTCAACGATTTTGAAGCCGACCCATGACTAGAAACCGGAAACTTTTTTTGATGCAGCCCTTGCTATGGTTGGTATTCAATTAATAAGCACGTATCACGTGTTGTCTAAGATGCTCACTGATTGGTCAACACGTTATAGTGACATCTTGAGCGAGATACATGAGAAACATAAACAGGGATTCCGTTGTATTGGATCGGTGAGTATGGAATTAAGTCTTGTGCTATTTTGATTAGATTGTCTATCAAACTATATTCTAAGTAACATATTGGCTTTCGTGTTTATATTTCAGGTATTTTTTTCAATAGGAAACCTTGTTATGGGTTGAGTGTAATGGGCATAGAAATTTGCGGTTGCCTAAATTCCGGACATGTGACCATCATGACCATAACGCTACCCTAAATTCGCAGTTACATTAATTCGCGCACTTACTTTTCCTTTCGTTTAATTTATTAAACAAATATATTTTCACCAACAGTAACTTGAACATGACATTCCCTTTCACTTACGATCAAAAACTCACAAATAAAAGTAATAGGCCTACAACTAATAGTAATACTAGGTAGGCCTAGAGCACTCAAAAAATAAGCATACATTAGTTACAGTTTACACATGTTTAATTTTGATTCTGTATGAAAGACCTCACTGAATGCTTTATTTTGTTACTAACATTTTCAACATTGGGTAAGCGGTTCTTGAGAAATAAATTTTTAAATATCGTTTATTCGCCGGAAAATCTGCCATGTAAAATTAGGTAAAAATGACTTTATTCCAATTTTACATGTTTTATTTTTTAAAGAAAATAAGTATTGCAGAGCCAATATGTTTACATTTTCTGAGAGAAGGCTACTGGTATTTTAATGTAAAGTCAATGTCAATTACCAGATTTGTTGTATTTTGACACAAAACAGTGTATATTAAAAAAATATTTAAAAATACTTCCCTGTGACCTACGCTTTCAATGTACTAGTAGGCTGAAAGTATTAACTTATTGTGTGCGAAAAAACCACCCATAACTGCTTTCAAAGTTTCTAATTCTTAAGTGTGTAAGTCGTATTTTTTCAAGTTTTACCAGTTTGGCAGTGTACACAGTATGTTGCAGACAAGCTGTTCGTGCACTGTTACCCCTACTATTAGTTACAAGTGAGTTTTTAATAGGCCTAGTACTTTTTTTACATACAATAAGTTGTAACTGTAACGTTACATGTACATGTAGATGTAACAATCATACAAACATGACAAACAATCATTGATAAAAACAGTGTTAAACAAATAGTTACAGTCTTTGGAAACTTTGGGCTCATTTTCTGTGTCACCATGGCATTAGAAGACAAGGTCATATTACTTTGTCTTTGTACCGAATCAAGTCAACTCGTATACGTGCCAATTTGTACTTTTACCAACTCGTACACATTTTGGTCAACTTATACGCGTGCCAACTCGTACGCATGTCAACTCGTACGCTTACTAACTCATACTCAAACCAACTCATAGACATAGTCGTACTCATTACTCAAACCAACTCGTACGCATAATTTTCAATTATTTAAGTTGAAATAAAGATGGTTGTGTTCAAATATTTGACCAATTCTCTTTAAATGGTGATGGAGTGATGGCAAGTTAAACAATCAGGGGAAGGGGAATCTGTGATTTTCGGGTCAGGAAGGGTGAATTTTTTGTCAAGGATAAAATTTGGAAATAAAATTGCATGATAATGTATAAGGCCAATGATTTTCCGCGATTGCGGAAAACGGACAGTATTCACGGAATTTGCTCCTCGAAACGGAAAACGGGATTTGAATCTGAAGGAAATAACTTCTGCAATTTTATTGATAAAAAAACAATTTTGTAAAATTTATTGGTCCAAAACAAATTGTTGATGATTAATTCAACCAGATTCAACGGATGAGCCACATAACAAATGCGCGTTGGCAAGATTAGAGCAACAAATCATGTTACGAATCACCGTTAGCGAGCGTGACAGACATGGGGGAGACCCGACATGTACGCCGTAGCTTTCGGTCAGCGCACGGGTGAAAATCATCACACTTACGGTATGCTCTCGCAGGTGTCTTTTGCAACATCGGCAGGTTTATTTTTCTCCGTTCAATCATCAACCATTCTTTTATATATATCTAACTTTGGCTCTAGTGAAATGTATGTTGTGCTTATTCACTTATACAGGTCCAAAAACCTACCGTAAACTACCCTATTTTGACACTAGTTAACGTGAAAAATATGGCGGAGATAAATTTCGCTTCGGCTACAACAATCATGTGATGTGTGTGACGTCGTGGCATATACGGCTGTTGCATGTTTCTTATGTGTGTGTGGTGGCGGTGCAGTATTAACCCTTTCCTTACCATAGGCGACTTTAGTCGACTGCACTCATACCCCCTCTTCCTTACCATAGACGACTTTAGTCGACCAAGCTTTCACACAAAAAAGCACTCAAGCCTGAGCACAAAGGCCATTTGTTAAAAAGCTGTAGTTTTGTCCATGTTCACCCTCCATACCTAAGCTTACAATGGTTGGAAAGAGCAAGATCGGATCTGTCCATTGATGGTGAAATAAAATACGGTTGCTATTATGCAATCCCTTCAAACTGGAGTGGAAAGATCCAAAATGCCAAACACATACGGAGCGCCATGTGTTTGTGTACAAAAAAGTGTTTGAGTTTACAGATCACACTGAGGAAACAAAGACCGAGAACTTGGACATTTATTGACCGATCTTAATGTTTTTTGGATTTTATGAAAGGGAATTCAATAAGTAAGATATTTTTTATTATTTATTTAGCTGTAAAACGATATCTTCAAGGTGATAATAGAGTTTGTAAAATTGGCCTTTGAACACAAGCTTTCTGTTGTGTAAGAATGTGTGCTTCACGCTTGAGTGGTCAAACAATGCGGTCACCAGCGGTTGTTTATGTCAAAACAATTCGGTACTGAGAGGGTTAATGACTGAGGAAGTTAAATACTGCCTTTTTTTTTTTCAAATTAATAAATTAAACTCACACACAATATAATTAATCACAACAAAAAATACGGTCCATACTAAATTGTACTTGGAGATAAATAATCTTGCTCAACACAACCAAAACAACGGGTTTTGGCACGCGTACGAGTTGGTTGCGTACAAGTTGGCACATGTACGAGTTGACTCGAATTCTAGAACTGGTCATAAGGGCATAAGAAAGCATACAAAGGAGACCCCGAGGGTTTTCCAAATTTCCTAAATCAGTCTGTAGCTTTTAGGTCTGATTCGACCAAATGACAAGACCATGTATGAGACTGCAGCTAGTTAAGGTCATGTACACTATCCGATATATACATGTACTGTAGAAATTACCTCACACAAAAAATGTATGGTGACAAAAAAGTTGTTGATGTGAAAACAAATTAAATCATAAAGTTATCTAGTTCTGCAAAAGAACATTTCAGTGTTACTATATCTTAGACTATTTGAAACATGAGTGAAATTGGACATTAATTATTTGCGAAAAATGGAGTGTTCATGACTCGTGATGGACCAAAATGTACATGGACATGTAATCATCCCAGCTGGGCACTAGTAAAGTACATATTGTACTACAGAAATTGATTCATTCGCGCAAGAGTCTTAACGCATGTGCAGTAACTTGTCTGCTTTTGCTCAGGACATCATTCAATACAGTTAGACAGTCTCTATAGATAGTATTCGGATTGGTTAAGCAATATATTACTACACTGTAATTCATACATGTACATGTACATTGTACATGTACTGTACAACATGATCAACACCGATGTGGCCACAGGACTATAAAGGACTGCACCAAAACATACAAATGTGCAGTTATGTAGCCTTGACCAAGGCGCGTTGGAACAGTTTGGTCGCGTAATTTTGCCCACTTACATATGTACATGTAGCTACGTACACATGTACACCATGGCTATCCGAACTTGACTCCATCACTATTGTATGCACACAGTGAACATGTGACATTGTTATATCATGGTCTTAGATTGTGTAATTTCATTGGTCGAAAGCCTGTCACATGACAAATCACAAATCTTCATGTTACCCTCGTGACGTCACTCAAAAAGTGATGTTCACCTCTGACGTCACTCAAAAAGTGATGTTCACCTCTCAAGAGTGGTACATCACCCTGATCGTCCCCGGGAGTATCATCCCCATATATCTTTCACAAGTGCTACTTTTGATTGCAAGAAGTGAAAACAGCGACCGAGGTTGTTATATTGCTGGTACTCCGCAGAACACGCTATATTTCAATTTGATGCACTGTAGGGACCAGCTAAACAACTTGTCTGCCGTGTGTGAATTTGTTCGCTTCGACAATGCAGTACGAATAGTTCGCGAATACTGCAAACGAAACGGGACGAGATGACAGCAACTTCCAGACACTTCCAGTTACAGACTTAGACAGTTTACTGGAAGATTTCTTCGGTAACGTAATCTAATACCATGGTATAACAAAATAATTGTTGCCTGGCGTGATGGGGGTCCATGGGTTTTGTACACTCGGGGCTGATGGCACCCTCGGCTTTGCCTCGGGTGCCATCAGCCCCCTCGGGTGTACAAAACGCCATGGACCCCATCACGCCAGGCAACAATTATTAAATGTACACAGATCCATGTACATGTACATGAGGCTACATGTACATGTACATTGTACATATAAAGTGACCATTCATTGTCGCGCCTTGATCCTTCTGTATTTGCCAAAATTCAAGGCGGAGCTCACTTTATGCTAATATGCCAAATTTAAAAATGGAAGACGTATTCTCATTGGTTACTGGTTGGCTCAGCAACTGCACACTGTGATGCCACATGCGTGCATGCATTGTGTGTGGGATCAAACATGGTCAAAGCTAGAGGCCTGTGATTGGCCATCATTTAAACAAATAAATACTTATTGCATAAGGAATTACCATCAGGATTCCGATGGGAAAATAAAGAAACACATAAACTCTCGATTATAGATGGATCAAGGCTGTTGTTTGATTTTGAACATACATGTACGAGGTCACAATGCACAACCATATCCACGATTCAGTTATTGATCTCGCTGTACAGTGTACATGTACATGTACGTGTGTAGACCCTATCCGTGCATGGCATACCCTGTGTGCTGACTTTCTTGGGCCAGTAATCAGTATAGGGTAGGGGTACTGTGGTAAGTGCACACTACGACAACAGCTGTGGATTTTTTGATTCATGTAATCTTGATTTGACAAGTGTCAACACGCTAGGTACATGTACGTCATCTTGACAATGAAATTTCATTACAACTTGTTTATTCGCATTGTGCATATCGTAGCAGTGAAATGCACTTGAGATGTGAGCTCTGGGCTTTACATGGTTCCATTTACAGCCTCTTTGCCATACAAACATATCACAACAGTATAGTTGCAGCGTCGCTTGAATGATTTTAATTAAATAGTCATTTTATATATATAATGCACAACCGTAAATTCTCACTGCTGAATTCTACCCTTTCACCCACTACCTTCCAAATACCATACCTTCCAAATAGCAGTTTTTCTACCTGGAAAAAAAAAAGAAAAACAAAGAAAACGGCCTTATTTGTTGGTTTAAGTGAACACTCTTCCCTGGTTATCATTAACCCTAACCCCCTAGGTATTCTGGCTAGGAACCTTCCTGAATCCTCCAAAATCCTCCAGTGCACTTTTGGAAACATGCCCTTATCTTCAAAATGCACCATGCATTTTCGTTGATATTTCATATTCAGCGCTTATGGCCTGTACTTCTTGCCAGGTACATGTAGTAATTTTGTCTCATTTGAAGAGGTTAAAGTACCAGTTTCCAACAGTGCTGAATTTCCCCCAAAAAGTGCCCCTTGGAGGATTTTGGAGGATATGGGGCAGTTAGGGTTAATACTAGAATGTAGCCCACGCAAACTGGTTACAGTTGTCAAACTGTTGGCGGCCGCCAGTGCAAAAAAAAACAAAAAAAACTTCAGTTTTTGTTTTAAATCTAAAGTATGTAATGAGTGAAAAATACTGATAAAATTAATGATAAAATACATGTAAAATCAACATACTTTACCCAGATTTATTCCTCTTAAATACGAACTAGCAGTGTAAAATGTTTAATTTTGGGTTACATATGAATGGGTAGCATGTTTTGTGCTTTCCGTGTACAAGGGATTGTATGCACATCATACATGTCATAGCATACATTATACATGTACATGTACATACATGTCTCGGGGGATAGAATTGCATTATGAGTCATTTCTTCATTTTGGTTTTGCTTAATATCAGATGTACGTGTACATCTATGTACAGTGTACATATGTTACTTTTATAATACACATGTAGATGTACATGTAAGCAGTCTTTCCTAGTGTTAGCATAACCAAGGGGCATTTTCATACCTGAATACAATACAGCAGGTCCCTTTTGTTATATTTATACAAAGGTGTGTATACATGAACACAAGTTACATGTATTATGTATTCATTGATTTTTATTACATCGGTCATCTGAGTATGAATCTTTTTTTTTTCTTACAGCAATCTAATGGCGAAATGTCACGTCCGCTTTCATTAAGCAGCTCAGCAGAGTGTGAAGTTTGTGAATGTCACTGCTAACCAACCATATCATGAAGCTAACCACAACCACCTGCGCTGTATGATGTCAGAGGGTTAAATCTCTCCCTGGATCATGTTGATATCAGGAGGCCAAGGTACAACATACTGTCAACAAACCATCATTCATCAACAATCAACATACAGTGATTACATGCAGTACAATTGTACAGTATATGTAACTCAAAATGCTCAATATTGGGATTATTTAGTACAAAATTTGCAGAATTTCTGTTAAAAATGATAGTTCTCTTCACTTCAGCCTTATCTGTTCATATTGCATTACAATTGATTCAAATCAATATGTTAATACAAATGTACATGGAGGGCCATGGTCTCAATAAGCCTTTGAGGTTGAATGACAATACATGAACTTCAGGTATTAAATTTGATGTTTCTGGCTAGATTTTGGTTTGTCTAGATACAGTCTTAAACAAATGAATAAATACACTGTACATGTACATATAGTTGATTTGTAGTGAAACAGAAAACATGCACAATATGTACAGTGTAAATCATTAGCTGTAACATGTACATGTATCATGTTTACCTTACAATGTGTATGGTCCATGCAGATCACAAACATATTACATGTACATGTACATGTAAGTAGATATTTCTTGGCCATGCTTTCTTTTGACTACAATGTACTGCCTGCCAAATAAATTCTTTGGTAACACTATTGTCCAAAAGCTACTTTCACTTGATCAATTTCTAACATTTAAATTGCTTTATCTTCATGAACAGGTATACTGTGAATCAACAAGGCAGTATAACATGTATATCGACTGGCTTGTGTGCTTAGAGGTTTGGTAAAGAAACAGTAACGTTTATTGATCCATGATGGGTCTCCATTTGCTTGTATGCAGAACACTGAAGCAGCCTTAAACTGGAGTAACAATCTGATCATTATTCCCAATATTTACTCCAGTGTGATGAGACTATGCAGGTCATCTCGATATGTATGTGCCAAATAATTGTGCCTTGTCCTTGTATGTGATTAGAGTCTAGCTGTGAGCATAAGGCGTGATAACTTGTCAGTACTACACTAGACATTATACTCTATCAACAACAACTACTACATGTAATGAAGGCCAGGAGTTGTTTGTTTTCTACAGACTAGTTGCCTTCAACCAAGTGTTGGTGACTGACACAGCCCTGGAACTCACCATATATTGTACAGTGGATGTATTTCTGTGAGCTGAAGGTGGTGTCAAACTGATACAATATGTAGTATTGTCTGGTGATAAGTGTGCAATTTAAGAATATAATTGTGACTACCAGTTGTGAAGCACGTCCTTACAGCTAGACCCAAAGTAAAGCAACACTGTTTGGAGAAGTAGCTACCAACACGGGCATTCACCAACTTCGTTTGTGAGAAAAACAGACTTTGGGATTCAACTTGACAAAAAGTGAACCAAAATCGGTTTGTTATACACATTCCTTTCGACATTTGAATGTCGGTACTGATATTGCACTGCACTAATAGAAATACTTACAAGTACAAGTTTATTGAAGCTTGACTTATTTCTAATGTACAATGTACACTACATATATTTAACACGCTTGACTCTGCTGTAAACACAGACTTTGTACACAGACTTTGTACACAAAGACTTCAGTATTTGCACCAAGTTTCTGCATAGACAACTTGTAGTAACAGCTAGAATTTAAGTGTTCTTCAAAAAGTTTATGAGCTTCATAGTCACTCAAATCTAGCCAGGAATAGTTTATGATCTATGCTGTGAAAGTGTGACTACATTCTTCAGGAAACCACACATGGAAACCTAGCATCCGACAGTGTCATTTCAACTTCCGACCAGTTGAACATTTCCTCTTATTATTTGTACCACTACTGAGAAGTACTACATAATTGGTATGCAGGGAAGCCATAAGCAGCTAGTTTATTGCTAAGAGGTAAATACATTCATGAACATGATTGAACAAAACTGATTGAACAAAACTGATTGAACAAAACTTAATCAAATGGGGGTGTATTAACAGATGGAAAAGACATGGCTTTTCAAAATTAGAGCAGCGCGACGTGCATTTGAACCAGTCAGAGTGACGAAGATTGTGTTGCATCACACTGACTTATGTTCTTTTGAAAGTGTATTGTGTGTCCCCAAAATGTGAATTTGTCCATTTCAATTTGGCTTTATTCAACAAAAATTACAATTTTTTACATTTTGAAAACGGAATACGGGCATTTATGAATGGATAATGACAGGATAATGACATGTTTTGTGTGTCCAAAACTGCTCATTAACCTACGGTAAAGACCGCGCGACAAACTTTTTCTCCCTTAGCATTTTCTAATTCTGATATACACACATGTATGTTTCTTTTTCTGTCCGTTTTTTGATTGAATACAGAAAATTGAATAGATGGGAACTTATGACCTCTGGATTATCATACCAGTGCTCTACCAACCAAGCTTTTAATTCCTACTGCTGTCACATGTTAGTGGTCTCCATATTGTGTCAATATCTACATGTATAATTCATATTATGGGGCACTCGTTAGAAGTCATTAATAAGCCCATACATGTACATGTTGTGTAGCCGGGGATTACACCCCATGTTAATATAAACCAGGGAAGTGGCAGTTTGTTGATCACTAGGATGTAATGATGATATTCTAATAATGTGCTAAGGTACAGTACTTCATGTACACGTACATTGTGTAAATTTAGTCAACTTTATACAGTACACTATGCATGCCTGCATGTGTTAATGTCCCATGTGCACAAATCTTTACAACATGTAAAGTTTGTTTGTATGAGCTTGTGCACATTGTTTTTATAGCCATTTTGTTGACTGTTTGGGGGTTAGGCTATGTATGTATGTATGTTTGGAGGTGTCTGTTCTAGACTTATTTAATGCAAGTACATGTACATGTACAACAGTGTGTGAAATTATGGGTTGCTGGGTTGCCCATGGCAACCTTATGTTCACTGAGGCAACCTGTACATGTACACTCTAGTGCCTTGATAATGATTGTCCATTGGGCAACCTCAATTTACATGTTGTCAAATCAAATGCCAGTTTATAACATGTACCTGTAAAGTGTAGCTTGAACTGGTTAAATTGAACTGGTTAAGTGGTTACCTTTTTTATTCCAAAGATAAAGTTCTTTGCCAGTCTCATTAGTGTATAAAGTGTTGGCATGGCAAATTGGGCATCTTAAATGTATGGAAAAATGTGTATAATACATACACAGTACGTGTACAGTACATGTACAGTACATGTATGTACATAGGTTTTTGACTATCCACTATGGTGTATACGAAAGGCTTTGAAAACCGTTCTTTGTGCCCAGCCATGAACCCTACATTATATAGTGGATGTACAGTATACTACTCAATGCTCACTCCGAAAAAAATCGCTTCAAATTCAGTGTTGTGTCTCATGATTTCAAATTCGAAATATAATTTTGTGAAAGAAATCCCATATTTAACAATAAGTTTTGATGGCTGTTATTCAATTCTAAGTCCACTACCTCAATCAGTCCCTCAGCTGTGGGTCAGGAAGGAGACAACATTGGTCAGGCTGCAGCACCATCCTGTAATTTGGTTTTCTTCCCCTCTGAAACATTGGGGTTGAGTACATTGCTTTATGCATCAGTGCATGCAGCACTGTGAACATGTACATTAATAATAATAATAAAGATTTGTAGCATGCACATACATGTATCCACCCTGCTGGGCACTCAAGGCGCGGAAACAAAGAAAACATGAATACAAACAATATACAATGATAGCATAGGGAAAAAATTATGTACAAATATACATCATCTTTGAAGAGTTGTGACATAAGATGAGTTTTAAGCATCAACTTAAATTTAGTTATACTATGACAAAATTTGAGTTTAGTTGGAAGATGATTCCAGAGTCTCGGAGCTGCGACAGAAAACGACCTACATGTGTATCACCCCAGTTCCGTTTTGAAGTTGGTTCCTTTAGGAGTGACATGTTGCTGGAGCGCAAATTGCATGATGGAGTGTAGACTTTAAGCAGTTCAGAAATATAAATTGGAGCAATGTTATTAAAAGATTTGTGAACAATTAGCATAAGTTTAAAAACAATTCTCTGTGAAACAGGAAGCCAGTGCAGTTCTTTCAAGATTGGCGTGATATGGCATGACTTTCTGGACAAAGTCACAACACGAGCTGCTGTGTTTTGTATGTGCTGAAGACGAGATATTTTATTCTGTGGGAGACCGTAGAGGAGAGCATTCCCGTTATCGAGCCGTGATGTGACAAACGCATGTATAATTTGTTCAGCAGCACTTTTATTCAAGTATTTCCTAATTCGGCTAATATTTCTGATATGAAATGATGATATGCGAACAATGTTGGAGATATGTGGTTTTAAAGTCATTGTCGAGTCAAATATAACACCCAAATTTCGTGCTTGTGATGAGGGGGTTATCTGCGAGTCACCAATTGTAATAAATGGAAGAGAAAATTTAGACAATTGCTGACGTGATCCAAATAGAACAAATTCTGTTTTTTCATCGTTCAATTTCAGGAAGTTTTGTGTCATCCAACTTCGAAATCTCTTGAATACATTTCTCCAGTGTTTTAATGCAGGAATCAGCAGGTTCTTGAGAAGATTTAAAAGTAATGTAAAGCTGCGTGTCATCAGCGTAAACATGGTAATTTAAATTATACTTCAAGATGATATCACGAACTGGAGAGGTATAAACAGTAAACCACTGTGGGCAGAGCACGGAGCTTTGGGGTACAGAATAGTCAAGAATAACTGGCTTGGAAATAGCGTTACCAATACAAACATGCTACATTTACAGCAATGTACACTGTACCTTTCCATCATATACTGTACGTGCAACCACACTGTGGTATCAATATGCTCTCTTGTGTGGTCGCTGTATACCCATTGAATGTAAAGACCTTGAGAATGTAATAGCCGTGGGTCAAGGTCAGTGTCAAATGAATGCACATGTAAAAGATATTATTACTCAAGTGTACATGTACGTATACATGTAATGTGTATGGTTTGCTCAAATCCAGCACATTGTCCAAAGGTGCTGGTACTGTACAATTCAGCAGAGTTGTTGACTCAAAACAGTCACTTGAATCTGTACAAGAAGTCTGTACAAGTTGCATTTTTTTTTTACTTTTCTTTTTTTTACTTTTTTTTTCTTGTGATTTGAGACTTGACTTTAAGACAAAAATGATTTGTGACTTCACCTGAATTGAACAAAAATTACTTTTTGACATTTCTCAGTTTTTCATTACCATAATTGGGGATCAGATATGAGACAATTTTGCTCTTTGAACAATATGATGGTGAGGAACATTATGATGGGGAACATTAAGTTGACAGTAAGTTGACAGACTTTAAACTTGCTTGTGTAGTGTAATAGCCTTGTTAACCCTCCTACTGTTTGACCATATTTGAAACCATTCAAAATTTCCACTTGCCAAAATGGCCATTGATTTTGTACACACATGGTGATACCATTTGAAAAGTGTTGGTACATGTAGCAAGCTTTACTACCATTCAAATCCATTCAAATGGTTTTGAATGGTGGATACGCTACACCTTGGTGTGTTTCACAAAATGAATGGTTTCAAATGGTGGATCAACTTGTCTGAAAAAGGCACCAGAAGTAGGAGGGTTCCTTTTACATACTGTATGACTGGACAAGTTTTACATACATGTGTAAGTGACTTGTGACTTGGCAAGTTTGTAAACAAATGTTTACATTTACCTTGACTTTACTTGCAAAACAATTACTTGTGACTTGAAAGGGAATGACTTGGTTACAACTCTGCCTTTCAATCTCAAGAAGCTTAATAAAATGATTGTTTTAGTATAACATAAGTTTTGGCGTGTATACATGTAGGCCTATGTACAGTGTATATGACATAAAACACAATAAAGGGGGCCACTTTGCATCCGTCACGTTAGCAGTTTTTCCAATGGTTGTTATTTATTTTTAAGTACCTGAAACCGACCAAAAAGTGTTTCAACATGTGAATGGACATGCAGGCTTATACTAGAACTAATTTGAGTTGATTTATTTTATTTTTATATTTTTTTACCCTCAAATTTCCATAAAAATTGGACGGAAAAAGTTACCTCACTTTTCCGTCCATTTGTTGATGGAAATTTTAGGGTAATTAAAAAAATAATAGTAATAATCAACTCAAATTATCTTTAGGATAAGCATGCATGTCTATTCAAATGCTGAAATACTTTTTGGGTGGTTTCAGATATTTAAAAAAAAATTACAACCATTAGAAAAACTGCTAACGTGACAGTAGGAAAGTGGCCCCCTTTATTGTGTTTTATGTCATATGTACTGTACATGTAAACATTTTCATACATCATGCATTACGTGTATGTACTCACTGTAATGGAAGGGGTTATAGACCCCCGTAATCTGATTTATTTCATTGCACTATAATCACGTCTTGTGCACTACATGCATACATGTACATAGCTTTGACATTCAATGCTACTAACAAGTATAGAATTACATGTAGCTGTTGCAAGCTGCTTACCAACCTAAAGGACAGGTACAGTAGTATAAATGCAGAATAGTAGTTATTGCCCTTACGTTTGAAACCTACTGCAGCAGGTTCTTTTTCAAAAGCATTTGAGAAGGAACCTAAACTGTACTATACATGTACATGTACATGTAGGTTCGAAACGTAAGGCCATTTACATGTACTATTATTTTGCAAAATATAAGAAATTTTACAAATAAACAGACAGCTTAGCAATTTGGAGAGTTGGTAAAATTATCTTCTTTCTTGATAATAATAATAATAATAATGTATGGACTTATATAGCGCACGTATCCACCAACTGAGTGGTGCTCAAGGCACATATTATTACCCCTGCTCATAAGGCTCATAAATCATTCCTGAAACCATCTCAGCTCCCTGGGAGTATACAGCTCAATTGCTGCCATTACAGCGCATATAGGGCTAATCAACCAACTCTGCCCTCACAGGTACCCATTTAACCCCTGGGTGGAGAGAAGCAATTATGGTTAAGTGTCTTGCTCAAGGACACAAGTGTCACGGCCGGGATTCGAACCCACATTCTGCTGCTAACACCAGAACTTGAGTCCGGTAAGCTAGACCACAAATTGAATGTGGCTAAACAGGCCTACATTTATACATGTACATGTAGTGACATGTAGCACCCATTTTTAGATCGCAACAACTATAGATCTGCAGTGTTCACACATACATGTACATGTACACTGTAGTGCATTTCTATATAATTGTGCATATGTAGACTGGTACACATGTTGTAATGTGGCAGCCATGTATAGTAGGTAGTCTTAAAAAGGAGACCATGCAATAATTCAAATGGTACACATACATGCATTCCCTAATTGGTCTCCGTGCGCATCGTCTCAGACTTGTGCTTTTTTGCTATGAAACGATGTCTAATTGCAGCCAAAATTGCTGGATCGTTTGGAATTTTGCCATGTTGTGTTTTAAACAACTTTTTCACATAGGGGTATAAATGTTTGCCCGTTTTGTGAGACCTCTCTTAGACCTCAATAACCATGTATGTATGTATCACATACGGTACATGTAATTCACTTTTTGGCTAAAAAAGTAATAACTAAATCCGTCACTGCACCGATTTTGAAGCTAGGGCTAGTTACAAGCTACATGTACCGTACATGTATACACGTATGTATCAATGAACGAATTCCCCTGTATCGTATCGCAAAATGCGACGTAATTTGGACAATCTGCGATAGAATTTCAAACAATACATCGCTGATTTTGCGATACAAATTACGACAGATTTTTTCACAATTGTGGTTGAATAATAAACATTTTTGAAATCATATTCGCAAACCTTTACCGAAATAACGTTTATGTATATTTCCGACCAAAAAATATCAAGCGATCCGTCCATACTGGGTTTGCTTCCGTGTGTCCAGACCACGCGTCCGTGCGATGGTGTGACGTTTACGTGGTCAACGATGACATCATGACGTGATGGTGTTGATGCAACAGTGAATATGTGCACTGGTTTACCTATGTGCAACCATACATCCAACTTCATTTCCTGTCAATCCGTAAGGATTTTATCCGCAATGCCTAAAATTCTATTGTGCATGCAATATTTTTCTGCTGATGAATTAATTACGGGCGAAATTCCCGAAATGGAAAACACTCAACAACCGCCCAGTTTTTTTGCTTCGCACGTGTTTATTTTTTCTTCTCCTGAGTTTGGGGGTTGGAACATTGAGCAATTGAGCCACCCCTATACACAATAGTACCTAGGCCTGGGCGAATAGTAAAAATATACTATTCGATTAATCGCGCGCAACTTTTCGCGAATAATCGACTATTCGCGAATAGTTGGCCATTTTTTTCCCGCGGTTTATAAAAGTACTAAAACATTCAAAACAATTGCTTTGACAGTAATTTCTGGCCTATTTGTAACATTCAGACAATAAACAAACACATACGTTAAGCTCTTTCATGCCTGTTGTTGTTTTTTCTTTATTTCTTGCAAAATTGTACTCAAAATAATACATTTTCGTAACTTGTGAAAATCCAATCGCCGTCGAGTTATTACTCTGGCAGCGTGGGAAACTTCCAGCACAAATTAGAATGAACAGTGCACATTGAGCACATGCTAAGTCACGCGCAGTTACGTTCATCCCATGTCAACAGAGGGAAGTCCACCTAAACCCCATAAAATGAACGCATTGAATAGATCTTGTTTATATTTAAGTCGCCGTTAAGAAATACCAATAAGTTGACGGTCACCCCTGTTATTTCAAATCGATTAGCCTCGTCCTATACACAAAATAAATAACCATGCAAGCAGTACATGTACGTGTAAATTCACATGCAGGGGCCACTTTTTAGACGTGTTCGTTGTTTACGTCCAAAGCTAGCTTCCGCAGTGTGCCCCGCACTATGCTTAAAAACCTTTGGTTCAGGCACGCACGTGGTGAGTGTACCCTGAACTGATTTTGTACGATGGCCTATGCGTTTTGTGATTGACTTGTGCTCACCGCAAATTACGTTATCATTATTGGACAAACTTTTCTTGGGAACCAAATGGGGCGTGGCGAACAATTACGTCATGCAATAAGTGGATCGGTGGGATTTATCATTACTCATCAGTAGACCTACGTTACCTGCAAGTGCAAAGGCAATTACACCAGCAATGTGAAAGACAGTGACCAAAGACCATGCTTTTTGTAGTTAATATTTATGAAAATAAATAGACATTTTCAAACAAATAGATGTGTAATAAATAAACAACATGAAACATTAATCGCAGTTGTTTAATCATTAATTCATCATCTCCAGCTTTTCTTCAAAAACTAAAACGTTACATGATTTTGTAGTGTTCAAATTTAATTATTAATTACCTTCAGTTTATGCTACTTTTAAGTTTATGCTACTTTTAAGTTTATGCTACTTTTACAGTCGATGCAGTCACAGCCATCCAGGCTGCCCTGTCGGCTCCATCTTTCTTCCTCCATGCTCAAAGGCACTACTCGTGAGTACTATTCGCGAATACTACAATGCGTACAACTACCAGCAGTGCCTGGACAGAACAGTACAATTGGCAGCATTGCTCGCGAATAGTATTCGCGAATAGTTCACGAACAGGTCACGACCGCAATTTTTATGTTGTGTAAAGGCAATGCATTATTGCAGGTAACAGTCGCAGTCACAGCCAGCCAGCCTGACTTGTCGGCTTCCTCAAAGGCATTACAAGTTACAAACACTACAATGCTTACTCCCATGACTAGACAAAACTGTAATTGCCAGCTTAATATGATTACTCACAAATAGTGGTTGCGAATAGTTGCCAGGTATTCGCGCCTGCGCGATTAATCGAATAATTCAAATACTGCGAATACGAGTACGATTAGCAACAACTATTCGCGAATATTCGAATAATCGAATTATTCGCACAGGCCTAATAGTACCGTGTTCAGTTTACACACGCGCTTTCATACGATCACTACGGCTGTATTCAAAGGAACACTAGAAACGTTACAAACTTCGTTTTATAATAAAAGTTTTTGAAAATTAACAAAATGAGCATTCATTTATATGTAGTGGTGAAATTTAGAATCATTTCGGCACACAAAATGATTACACTTTCAAGCACGGTGAGCCACTTATTATCCTGACGAATTTTTAATAATCAAAATCAAGCTTGATTATACCACAAAGTAGCGCGTTACACTCGGCGAAATTCACTTTGAAAAGCACCTGAACATGTCACAGTCGGTAATTTGTTTTCGTGATATTGCCTCTGTTTTAGCGATCGATATAACAATGTAAAAAAAAAGAAAATGGACGGAGGACTAACTTTCATGAATGACTGCAATTTGGCAAAAATAATGAAGAAATCGGCCTAGAAGAAAGAAACCGGAAGATAGAAAGAATTTCCGGACACTAAAGATGATTATTTCTGGTTAAATTTGAACATTCATATTATGAACAAAACAACAGTAAAGCCTTGAAAAACAACACCTTTACCTATGCACACTACATGCTGTAATTTTAAGCATTTAAAAATTGCTATACAAAAAAATTATTTTGCAATTGATGCAAATTCATTTTTTGCATCGCAGTTTAGCTACTCAAAATTTTTGAACGAAATCCTTGTGTATCTGGTGACAGTACAGTATGTATACACTGTATCAAATACATGTACAGTGTTTTGTAAACAGTACACTTTTACATCAATGAGCACGTGCATGTGTATTACAGGTACATACACATTGACTATTCCAATGTATGTATTACATGTATGTACAGAGCATGGTACATTGTACTTATTATGTACAATATGTTGATGATCTCAGAATTGAATCATGTTGTGCATATGACATAAAATACAATAAAGGGGGCCACTTTGCATCCGTCACGTTAGCAGTTTTTCCAATGGTGGTTATTTATTTTTAATTACTTGAAACCGACCAAAAAGTGTTTCAACATGTGATGGACATGCAGGCTTATACTAGAACTAATTTGAGTTGATTTATTAAAAAAAAAAAAAATTTAATTAATTTTTTTACCCTCAAATTTCCATAAAAATTGGACGGAAAAAGTTACCTCACTTTTCCGTCCATTTGTTGATGGAAATTGTAGGGTAATTTAAAAAATAATAGTAATAATCAACTCAAATTATCTTTAGGATAAGCATGCATGTCTATTCAAATGTTGAAATTCTTTTTGGGTGGTTTCAGATATTTAATTTTTTTTTTAGAAAATCATTAGAAAAACTGCTAACGTGACGGTAGGAAAGTGGCCCCCTTTATTGTGTTTTATGTCATATGCAATCCACAAAGAAGGGTTTGCCAGAATTATGATAAGATGATGTTTTCAGAACATCCTATTGTATGATTATTTATTTGTGGTGGTCATCACTTGAATCATACATGTGTACAAATATTGTACAAACAAGTACAGGACCCAAAGGGAAGACTTTATGCATGGAAATTTAATTGGAATGTGAGTGAACTGCATATGCAGATGATAACCATTGTATACATGGAAACTACACAGGGTAGCCTATTCACCTAAAGGTGGTCTTTCCATGAGGCCTTGACACTGTTAAGAAAAAACACAAACAATTCACAAATTAAATGATTAAAATTACTGCAAAAGGTTACAATCATATTTGAAGAAAAGAAACCACTTTCAATTATATTTTGCCTGTTCAGTTTTTCTCCCAGTGACATCCTCACTTGATAGAGACATCAAGGAAACTTGCAAGGCCATTTTTAATCTTGAAGATTACAAATATTCCATCGATGTGAAACGTGCCTTTTTAAAAGTGAGTTAATGGCATGTACATGTATCCTGTGCATGAATCCGGATGGAAATTGATTGAATTTCTCTTCATGAAATCAACCTGTTCTTTTTTAGGGGTGTATATTTTTTCAAACAAATTCTTGCTATTTGGGTAAGTTTTGTTTGTTTGTTTTGTTTTTGTTTTTGTGCACATGTTCATCATCCTACTAACTATGTCCTACCGTATATGTACATATACCGTACTAAAACTTGCAGCGTCAGTTTTGTCAATGTGAATGAGTAGACTTGATGAGTCATAGTATACTATACATATTAATATATGTACGCATACATGTACAGTATTGTACTACACTGTGTACAGGATCAAATTAGAAAAAAAACCATGAATATTGAAGGTCTGTTACTATGCAATCTTGACAAGCATGCTGTAAAACTATGAACTGCCTAGTAGTACATGAGGTTTACTATGGATTATACTTGTTTGTGTCTGTATATAGTTATCTACTGCATCTTCATCTGCATGTGTACACATTGTATCTATCCAGTCATCCATTAGTAATGCGACCTGTTATTTGTGGAGCAACCAATGTTGTGGAACCCAATTCTCCTGTTCAGGTACTGTAACTCTTTTCAAATCTCATTCCTTTTATTTAAACATTCTTAAAGTCGTATTTTAGCAAAGCAAGTAATTTAATAACATTTTTCGACAATATTACACAGTATTTGTGCAATCGGGTATAATTAGAAATGTGAAATAAGTACGTTAAATTAGGTCTACATGTACATGAATGGGTCATCAATAACACCTACTGATTTGTGTAAGCTTAATCATCACTGTTGGTAATGACAAAAAACGTTTCTAAATGTGTCCTTACTTTCTTTGAATTAAGATATAAACATTAAACAACCAAACTGTGAAAGCCTCAGTGAATTTTATTAACCCTAACGTCCTAGGCATTCATTTGGGGTCCAGTACACTGTACTACAAAATACTACTCAATTCTCATAGACCAGTGTAGTAAAAGTACACTGTACTACAAAATACTACTCAATTCTCATAGACCAGTGTAGTAAAAGTACTCCATACTGCAGTTTACTCAAGTAGTATTTTGTAGTATTCAGTGAGGTTAGGGTTAAGAAAACAATGAAAATGTATGTTTATTTTTTGTATTCATTCTAACTTTGAATTTTTATTGCAGGTGGACAAAAGTTTAGTTGGGAAATTACATGTACAGTAGTTGATCCATTTTACAAATAATCCTGGAAAATTTCAAAGGAAGTTTCATACCACATGAATCATAATCTTTTATACCAAGTACAGTATGTACATGTGTGTTCATACAATGTACATGTATGTACATGTGTGTTCATATGTATGTGTGTTCATGTGTGTTCACACAATCCCGCACGGGGCGTTGTGGGGACAAAATACAAAGGATTTTGGGGATTAAAAACGTTGTGGGGACACACAAAATGTCCCCACAGCTAAGTAATTCCGGATCCCTCTTTTGTTCTCTGCCCCCATAACGCGGCCAGTGCTCGAACATATGTACATGTGTGTTCATACGTACATGTGTGTTCATACGTACGTGTGTGTTCATGTATGTATGTGTGTAACACTGTGTGTGTTCACATGTACATGTGTATGTGTGTAACACTGTGTGTGTTCATATGTACATGTGTATGTGTGTTCATGTGAAAGTGATTATTTATAATTTTCCAGATTACCTAAATGTCAATGTACACTTTATAGTTGCTTAAAATTAATTTGATAGTGTAATAAATGTGTCAAATTTGCTGTGGAAATTCAGCTTTGACTAAGCCTACTACTGATCAGGGTATTTGAATACAGTCCTCTGTGGGTTGCTTTAAACCCTCCTTTAAAAACATCTTGTCTCCCACTGTGTAACATAGTGTCTTTCTCAAATTCATCATCTTATATTTCTGCTATCGGTTTGATCTTTTTAGTACCGTAGGTGTTCGTGCAACAGTGCGAACACCTCCTTGAAATTGTTCGTTTTTTTCCCTTCTCCTCGGTGAACCTTGTGAAGAAAAATTCTCATTCTAGCCAAGCTCAGAATGACTTCACATTTTGCACTTACATGTATTTGGAATTCCTACATGTAGATTGCACTAACAACGACGTAAGAATTTAATTATTAATTGATTTTCTATTTAATTATTAGTAATTAATTTTAAAACATACATTGAGCCCTCAATGTCTCAGACACAACAGACATGAGTGCCACATGTGTTTTGTGTACACGTGTACAAGTGTATTGTATGCACACATCACGTTTACTGCACTGTGCATGTCGCATGTACATGTGTAGGCCTATACATAATAAACAAGTTTGCAATAATTCCCACGTTTGGAAAACAGCTTAAAAATACCAAGTAAACTTAGGATGTTTCATTGGCAACATGTTTCAGGTCTGGAAATGTCGCGACTTCTTCAAGAAAAGGCAAATCTTAACCATAAATTGTAACCATGAACCACAGAGACGTTTACGAGCACTATATATAGGAACCTCCCATGAACTATCCTCATTCCCAGGGCTTATGAGCAGCCTCGTACTACATGTAGTTCTAATTACATACATGTATATATTATGAAAAACCGTAGCTCCTGAACCAAAGTACATGTTATACTAACTTTATTTTTTCATGAACGTGAGGTAGTTTTATTATAACCTGAACAGACCTTTACTTCCTGTCCAAACAGAAAGTTCAAATTCAACACATTCTAATGCAAAATTGATAGGTCTTATGATTATGAAATTGCTACACGTATTTTTATAATAAAAGATGATCCACATTTGCAAAAGATGATTGTGACATCATCAATGATAATTTGATTGAACCGGAAGTTCTCACGAACACCGTGTGTTTGTTCCAACAAACACTTGAGCTCTAGTTGCATTCATAAATGCCCAAGACAATTCAGACAGTCTGATCGAACAGAACGGACAGCGCGTATGGGGCAGCTGTTCGCCAGTGTGCAATGCGGGACTCGGATTTCAACCAATCACAGAGTGACGAAGATTGGCATGACGCACCCGACTGGTGTACTTTGGAATTATTTGGGGGGCCCCATTTTTATTTGCCCATTTCTATTTGGCTTTATTCAACAAAAATTACATTTTGAAAACGAAATCGATACATATACAGGCATTTATGAATGGGAATAACAGATTGACACATGGTCTTTACTGCTTGAACTGCTTTCAGTTCACTTCTTATTGCCCGTGACCACGCCCAAAACCGGTCGTTAACCTGCAGTAAAGACTCCACGACAAACTGTTATTCCTGCTATGTGTATGGAAATAAATGTTGATGAATTGAAATTAACTAATATCTACACTAAAACATACGTGATGGAGGTTTAAAGAGGGGCTCTAAGGTCAAATTTAGTTTTGTGATTTTCCAATAACTAGAGTCCTTATTAACCCTAACCCCTTGGGTATTTTTACTAGAAAGTATCCTGAATCCACCAAAATCCACCAATTTTGTCACACACAAAATGCTGGTGTCCTGAATCCATCAGAATCCGCCAGTGTAGATATTGGACATATCCTGAATCCGCCAAAATCCACCACTAAATTTTTGGTGGATTTTGGCGGATTCAGGATACCATGCTCACATGAAAATTTGTATAGTATGTTGCTGCATAGAATCCATCAAAATCTAACATACAGTACATGTAACTATAATCCATCAACCAACATGACCAAGCAGTTAAAACTATTGAAATCCTGAATCCATCAAAATCCGCCACATGCTCAATGTGAGTATCCTGAATCCACCAAAATCTTCCAATACAGGGGGATGGATTTTGATGGATTCAGGGTGGTTAGGGTTAAAGTGTGAAAAAATTACAAAAACAATTAGTCTCTTACCTCATGTTAAAGTGATGTAAAATGTCATTTTATTTGATAACCTTCCTGTGTGAAATTTGTTAACATCCAAAGACAACAGTGACGTCACATTTCAAATAAATGGATCTCTACATTTTTGTACAGTGAATTTGCAGTTCATTCCTGAATCTCCACAATATTTGATCAAATCGGCGTTGAAATTGACTTTTAGACAAACAACAAATTCCTGTATGGAATGTTAGACTCATTTACCGTAAGAAAATAGTGACATCATGTTTCAAATATCGCTCTGAAAGGGTATCAAATAAAATTATATGTTACACCACAGTGAAGTTAGAGACTTGTAATTTTTTTCACACTTTAATAAGGACTCTATCTATTGGAAAATGAGTGCATCACAAAACTTAATTTGACCTTAGAGTGCCTCTTTAATTGATTTTCCGCATTCGTAGTGCCTACATGTACTACTGTACGGTATGTACATGTACATGTATCATAATTACCGTAATTTCCTGCGTATAAGACGCGGCTTATCTGACTTTCAAAGGTACGAAAACGTCACTGCGTCTTATCTAACGGTGCGCCTTATCTGGTGTCGCTTGAGATCAGTGATGATTACCGCTTGTGTAACTTTCGTGGACCTCAACCCAACAAAGCGGCCGTGTTTTCCAATGAAGGTCGTTAGCGCAAGATTTTCATGCATTCATTCACCGTAAATAATACTCACGAAAGACCTCACTGTGTGTGACGTATCAAAAGCAGAATTCCCTGTTTCTAAAAATAGCATGCCCAACATCGCATACCGATCGCGCATTTTTATCTACAACGCTTTAATGACTAAGTCTCTATGCGATGTGTGCAAGGTTGTCAACTTTTGCCGTGTCTGTTTTTCACCGATTATTAATCACAGTGTATTACGCACAACACCGCTGATCACTTGGGCCGCAACCAGACTACTTTCCTAGTACGACGGCTGCGTGGTGGTGGCGGCATGGTCGCGTTATAGCGCTTCTGGCATGCACTGCACTACTGAGCGGTCATGGTGCGCCTTATACGGCGGTGCGCCTTGTACGTTGACACTTTAATCACATTCCCCCGATTCTGGGGTAATGCGCCTTATACACCGAGCGTCTTATACGCAGGAAATTACGGTAGACTGTAAAAACCAGCATGGCCAGTATGGCCAATTCCACATTGTGTGTGTTACAGTTCAGACAGGATTTTCTGTGTTGTGGTGCCTGCTAACAAAAATGCTGGACTTATCTTTTCACATAAAATATTCTTACAGGAACCTACATCAACTTATAATTGGAAAAATTGTTGAGGACACATTTTTAACCCTAACTCCCTAGACAACAAGGGCAGTTGGAGGATTTTGAAGGATTTTTATTGTTCAGTAACAATGCTTCGGGAGTTAGGGTTAATAGACCTCTTGTGAGCGTTACACGTACATGTACGTGAGTTTCTCAGACAAATGAGTAAAACAGAACAAAAGATTCATGTTGAAAACTCTGTGAATTGCAAAGGGCTTTTGAATAAAACTATTGTGATTCATGTATAAGGATTGTGTTCTTTTCCAAAAATCATTATCAGAAATGTACATGTACATGTACATGTATGTGTCATCAGTGTGGACTTTTGAAATCAAAAAGATTGTGTTACGTGTGTTACGTTTCTCTGTTATGTGTGTTACACTATCTGAAATGCCCTTGCTGAATTAGTATGTACTTCTGACTGAACGAAGGATGTTTCTTACATTTCTTGGGCTGAGTCTTAAGTACATGTAAGTATATGTAAATGATTGCTTATTAGTTTGTGTAGTCATTTGTTGGTTTATTTACTATGGTGTACAATTTTGATTATTTATTGATTTCTGTGCATGTGCATGTAATGTACATGTATGTACATGGTGTACAAATATTGTATTTTCCATAGCTTATTTTGTGCGAAACTAAGGATCCTGGGCACCAGGTATTGACCAATTAAAACCCAATTTCGTGGCAAACTCTGTTGCTGTGAACCAATCAGATTCTTGTATTTTGTCCAATCAGTCAAAGTGGGTGATTGGTTGGTTGTGCGATATGATGGCAAGGAGTATCCAGGGGAAGTTACAAAGTTAATCATAATTGTGAGGTACATGTACATGTATGTGTTATGCATGGAACCGTTTCAAATAACTGGAAATGGCCATATTAAGAAGACAAGATCTTTTACCAGCCAAAAGATCTCATCTGTAAAATAACTCCCTGTTCCTACAGGAACCCGTGGTCAGTTCAGATTTGATACAACCTTTTAATCTGAGATTAGAGGTACATGTACAATGTACCCCATCATAACCTGATACATACGTGCATGTACCAGAAGCAATGTTTTTAGTGTGGCTTTTGCAAATTTGTTAATGTGACATGAGATTGTTTTTGTGTTTACAACCTGAAGTTCTGGCATGCATGTCTAAAAAGTTAAACTTAGGAGTTACTATGTAGAATTGATCATTGTTGTGATAAAGAATTACAAATTATGTTATAAAATGTTACCTGATGTAATGAGGAATATCCCCAACCTTGCACAAACTTTTGATATGTCCACAATCAGAAGTAAATAACTGAATATTGTTCATTAACCAATTGGGCAATTCCATGGAAAGGTGGACATTACATGAAAATTTCAACTTCAAGAAATGGAAGTTTAATCACTGCAATTTTTTTATGTATGAGTTCTAGTTTTGCAGTGAGAAAAAAATTTCAAAAATGCTTCAAGATTTTTCAAAATATTACCAAAATTGTTAAAAGCACAATTTGTGCAAAAAGTACATGAAAAAAACGGTAATCAGAAATAATATGATATTTCAAAGAAAATAATGTAACAAAACCAAGCTAAATGATTAATAATATTGTTATAAGCCATGTTTCTTCCCTGCCTTGAAAGAAAGTTGATATGTCATTGCTACTTAATTCTACACTTGGGAATATTATGCATTAAAGACATTATGTAGCAGTTACGAAACACCTATTTTCTCCTCTCCTGATTTATCTGAAGTAAATGAAATGGTGGGATTCATTATTTTCTAATTAAACCCAATACTTAAACTTCCTATGATGCCATTTTCTGCTAATTCATCGCAATATTTAAAAAATAAGCATCTGAAAACTGTAACGCGAGTTACCATAGGTAACGCGAGTTACCACCAGTTTGATGTAGTTTTTCATGACAAATATATGGCCCATGTGTGTTTTTAGGACTTAATTGACATATAATTGAACTAAAACAAGAGGGCAGCATTTATTAAGTTCTACCCACAATGCACTGGTATGCTGTGAATTATGAGGACATCCTTTTCCCAGGTGAAGTCATTGCAGTTGGGAAAGACAACGACTTTCAAGTCTCAGTGATGGAGCCAGCAGGAAATAACTGGAAATGGCCTTCTCCAAGGGACGTAATCTTCTATCCACTCAGCAGCATGATGGTGAAGCTTGAGAAGCCGGACATAGCCAACAATCGCTGGCACTACAAGTTTTCAACCAAGTTTTGAGACTTTAAACATGAACATAAGTACAGGACATTGTAGATTTTACATGAAACAATGAGCACATGTACATGCAGATCATTTACCTTTTCTGGAAAATAGTGACTACTTTTTAAATTTACATTACATGTAAGTTTAGTGTACAGCTGGTTGGAATATCCAATGGAATCATACTGGATGCTTCCACTAATTTGTTCACAACATACACGTACATGTACGTACAACATACATGTACGTGCACCATATAGACATGTATGCCAGTATATGTACATGTAGGTGGAAGAGTTAGTTACATGTAGCAGGCACATAAGTACATGTAGGTATTCCTGCTTGTTATCATTTTGTTTTATGTGGTACATGTTGCAAACTTGACATGAAGTTTAGACATGCATGAAATGAGGTATTGTTTTTTTGCGGACAAAATGTAACGCGAGTTACCGATATTACAGGTCCTTTCTGATTTTTTATCAATTGTTTTGTTATTATTTGAAGATAATCATGCATCATCCATGCATATGTCATAGAAACACAGAAAAGTTCCCATCAGGGTTGCCCAGTTTGAGGAGAATTTGACAACATAGGGGTTGTGTTTTTAAGCTATGTCCTTTTTATGTATGACTTACCGAAAATAAAAGTGTTGCCAAAAGAAGACAAAATGTGTTTTTGGAATCTTTTTTGTGGGGTTTGCTAATCATAACTCTTATAATCTTCCTCAGAGAAATTCTATTTATCTGACCTCAAAGTAAAAGAATACCAGCCCAAACATTCATGGAACTACCCATTAAATGTAACGCGAGTTACCGTGGAATTGCCCAATTGGGCATTGTCTGATTACTTGGTTTATAATGTAAGAATAAAAACTCTAATTTTAGAATGTTTTGAATTAAAATAAAGTTTACCTGTATGTAACATACGTAACATTGTCTGTAACACATGTAACGTTACGTGTGTTACATGTTTTGTCGGGTGGATTCTACTGAACTGGTTTGTATTTAGGAATTTTATTTAATGGCTGTACATGTATGTTTGTATCAAGGTTCTACCATACCTTTGTATTACAGATTGTTTTGAAAAGTTAATTATTAAATAAAACAACTTTAATTTCTATTTTTTTGTTACTTTTGTTACAATGCCAATGAATAACATTCACTGACCCATTTGAGAAAGAAAATTAGCTTATTTACTGGAAATTAATTGGCAGTATTTCAGGAAAAAGATTATTTTACAAGTTAAACATTGATGAATGATTTATCTGCTTGTACTTGAACAACAATTACTTGTTTAATTTTATGTGTTACAGTGTACATGTACATACATGTCTCCAGAACACCTACATGTACTGTACATGTATGTAAGTATGCATAAATTTCAAATAAAATTGTAGTTATTTTCTTGGAAGAAATTTGTCTCTTTGTATCATGTAATTTGAATGTTTGCTGCAACAGAAACAGAAAAGTGCAGGCTGCTTATAGTCATGATTTCTTGGTGTCCAGGACCACTTTCCATGGAATGTGCCATGTTCAAAAATATCATTTCATTGGCTTTTAATGATTAAGGGCACATGGATACAAGTCAATGCATCTATTATTTGCTTAGTGTATAATGCATTTGGTGTGTTTACTAAGTGTGCTGATAATTTCTTGAAATGGCCTTTTTGGATTGGTTAACTGATAATCAGTATGGTCCTATTATACTACATGTACAGTAGGTTCTTTGGAATTGAAGTCTTGCTCCGTTCGTTATGTACATGTAGGAAAACCTCCTGAAGGCATTTTGTAAGATTTACATGTACATGGACATTTGTGAAAGCCTTCTTTGGGCCTATTAATTAAGTTGTTGATACAGACCCCATTTAATTTCTTACACGTACGTATGAGGTTGATGATGAAGCACTTAAAAACTAATTTTGTATCTTCTGGATGTATGCTGACACATGTGCCTCCCTAAGCATTGTTACTGAACAATAAAAATCCTTCAAAATCCTCCAACTGCCTTTGTTGTCTAGGGAGTTAGGGTTAATCATTTATGTGACCATCCACCATGCAAAGGGGCTGTAAAGTCGAAAATTTCATCTTTGGAGGTTCATATATTTTTGGAAAGAGTATATCATAAGGTTTAAAATGATACCAAACACATTCCTACGCGAAGTTATGGTGTATCAAAGTCATTACAATAATTACTTACACTTTCATGTAAACTTGTGTGATTCTCGTGTCAGTTTCGTAAGTTTCTTACATTTTGTACGGATTTATGAACTCATTGCCTGAAAGAAAATGTGGATTTCATGATTTTTGAAATTGAATTTAATTCTGAAATTTTCAGAACTAAAGCAGAATATTTCAAACTTTTCAAATGGCCAACTGACTGATTTTTCATGCATTTCAAGCCATACTGCTAAATCAATATGTGTGCGACTTTACAGCCTGTTCGTGGTGGACGGTCACATATTTTGAAAAGGATATGACACAAATTGATACAAAAATGTACTTTATGCATTTAACCAACTTGTAAAATGTCCAGCTTTTTAATTGCATTTTATTGTTGAAGAGAAAATAGAAAAATGTATGGGGACATGTTCAGACAATGTATTACTGTATATAGATTTTTTTTAAATCAATTGCACTTTCAATTCAATCAACAGGAATTTTTTTGTCTCATAAAGTTGATAATTTAGTCAACAAAAATTATTTAAACTTTAACAAATTGATTAATTAGTTGATAGATAATGTAGTACATGTACATGTATGTATCTCAGATAAAGACAGTTTTATACCATTGTTCACGTACATGTATACATATAGCTTATCACATGCCTCCAGAGTTCAATCTCATGCATTTTCTTGAAATTTGTTAATCTTTAACAAAACTCAACATTTGAGAAATTTGCAGTCTTGTGGTTTGTGAGTTCCATGTCAAAGTTAAAATCTATATTGACCTTGTACATGTACATGCATGCTCATGTTCTACAATTTGGGAGATTTGTACACACAATTACAGTTATAGAGGTGATTTATTACATGTATTTAAATTAAAGCTTTTGTCATAAATAATTATCTCATTAGCAAATCAAAAAAGCTTAAATTTAAGTTGCATGGATGGTCAAGCAAATCAACTTTGATCCCTCGCTTGCCGCAAAATTAACATTCTTGAAATTATGCCAAAGAAATGCCTTCAGAGATGTACATGTATGATTGTATACCTTACATGTACATGTATACATGTATCTTCGGCAGAATTTAAAGAATGTGCACTTCCTTGTACATGTACCAAGTTTTAGGATGGGCTCTCCATATCAAGAGCTTACATGTAGCCGACTGTTTTTATATAACTTTTTATTTTTTTAATATTTTTTTAATTTTTTAAATTTTTTTTATAGACAATTTTATAAATTCATAACTTTGATGTTTGTTTAAAAAAAAAAAAAAAAACACAAACAAACAAATTCTAAATTGAATTAACATTTTCATAAGAAGATTTGTCATGAGAAAAGAACATGCATCTTTAAAATACATTGTATTGAGAGGAAAGCTTGATGAAAGAGGAAATTGATGGGCAGACAGGAGCAGGAATAGTCATGTTTTATTGTTGCATTATTGACAAAGTACAGTATGACCCTCGGGGTCGGCAAATAATGTCAGTAATATTATGATTGTTGACTTAAAATCTTTCAGTTTCACTTTATACATGTACATACCTCAATTTGTTTACTTGATTTCTTCCTATGCTGCTAATGGAAACTTCACAGTGATAATCAGTTAAACCAAAACAAGGTAAGTTGCGTAACATACATGTGTTCTCATTGTTGAAGCTTCCTTGTTTCACTTTTCAAGTTTCAAGCATTTCTTTATATAAGTTTAACAAATTTTTTATAATTGTCTATTCTTTGTTATGTAAATTAATTCAATAACGTTTACAGTGTATCTGCCCAACCAATAATAATCATTGTTTGTGTGTGGTACGTGTTTAAAGTTTATGCACTTAAGTCAATAAGCCTGCTACATTAGCTTTTAGTCATGTGACTGTACTCATAGCTGCCAACTCTTCCGGATTCTGCGGAAGACTTCGCGTATTTGACGGTAATTTACTTACTTAAAATATATGCAAGGAGGCCTCTCCTTTTGGTGCCAAAAGGAGAGGCCTCCTTGCATATATTTTAAGTAAGTAAATTACCGTCAAATACGCGAAGTCTTCCGCAGAATCCGGAAGAGTTGGCAGCTCTGCTGTACTTTGTATGTAAATCATGAACAGTATGTGCATACAATGTACAGTACATGTGTAGAGGCTTTAAAAACGATGTTCATAATCCACTGGGCATTGCATTTTAAAGCAATATTCACCAGACAGAAGAGTAGCAAGTCTTAAGGCAACCAAGCACTGAATGTCAGGTTGTCCTAAGCCAATTTTGTTGACCACAATACATGCATACTTTGAATTACCAAACTGTCAACATCAAACTATGTGATTTATCTTCCAAATCTACATGTGCAGGTATGTATATTTTTATTGACATTTATTTCTTTTAACCTTTGGAATTGAATCCAAATAATCTGTTCAAGTTAACCTGATGTGACACACAAAAATATCAATCATGATTTCATTTTCACTCAAGTGCCCCATTGAATTTAAGGTAGCCCCAGGCAGCAATATGGTAACCCTTAATGTTGCACCCTGCATTACATGTACAAAATGCTTGAATTATTATTAATAATTATATCCCAGGCAGTTACGACAATCTCGTAAGTCAAGACATGATTACGTGGGGGTGCATTAACAGCTGATTTATGTAAATTGGTTAAATTATCAAAATCAGACCGGGGCACATGAGTTGTATGCAAGCTGTATTAAAAAGCTAGAATGTGTAATTACATGTATAAGTATTGGGACTATAATGTAGAATTCAAGGTATTTGTATTAAATTAATGCACTTCATTTTTGTATGGGATTGCATCCTCTCATCATTCTAACATTAGTAATTGAACAGTGTTGGTACCACTAATTCATTTCAGTACTTTTTGATTACTTTTTTCAAAGTACTCTGACTAACACAATGTACATGTACAGTGTACATGTACCTACGGTGCATGTACTTAACGCAACATACATTGTACATGTACTCATACTCAAATTCACAAAACTGACTTACATGTACCATAAGACTGTTTATTCAGATTCCACTTAGTACTCAATAGCCTCAGTACTTGACCATATTCAAATAAAAATAATCAACAATACCAATGGGAACAAGTCTGTTTATTTGTTTGTTATTGACATCATTTTTTTAAAGTATTTTTTTATTCTTACATGTACTTTTCTTTTGTGGGGTACGGTACTACATACATACATGTATGAGGTGAGGTGAGGTGTCGTGGCCGAGCGGTCTAGCTTACCGGATTCAAGTTCTGGTGTTAGCAACAGAATGTGGGTTCGAATCACGGCCGTGACACTTGTGTCCTTGAGCAAGACACTTAATCATAATTGCTTCTCTCCACCCAGGGGTTAAATGGGTACCTGTGAAGGCAGAGTTGGTTTGCTCTATATGTGCTAGAAATGGCAGCAATTGAGCTGTATACTCCCCAGGGAGCTGAGATGGTTTCAGGAATGATTTATGAGCCTTATGAGCCTTATGAGCAGGGATAATAATATAATGCGCCTTGAGCACCACTTAGTTGGTGGATACGTGCGCTATATACATCCACACATTATTATTATTATTATGTACGTATACAATGTACATGTATGCCTTCATTATTATATGATGGAGGCTAAGAGGTTTGTTTGTTTGTTCGTTTGTAGTAATCCAGTGTGCAATTTGAGGTGTTTGTTTGTTAATCACTTGCATTGTACATTGTATACATGTACATGTACACATTGATATTGAGCTACTTCACACTTATTGTTAACATACTGTACAATGTACACGTGTAATTGATCACAGTTTGGTGTAAAGGTGATGGTGACAGTTCATGCAATACAACTGTACATGTATTTCTGTATGAGTTGCTTTCAGTATTGTCAGAAGTCTAGATGACCTAAAGCTTTGCCATAACACATTGCAAGGCATTGTACTACAAATGTGCATCATTCATGATGACAAAGTTTAGATTCATGTCAAATTAAGGCAAAGAAAAATAGGAAATAAACTTGCATGGTTTAATGATTGAGGACAATGTAGTTGTTTAGTTGCCTATACAGTGAACGTATGGTACATATGTACATACCTACATGTACTTGAACAGACATGTAAATTCTATTTATAGTATTTCTTCTCATGCGTTAAAGCCTTGGGCTTTCCATAGTTTGTGCATACCAGAGATTCATTATCATGCAGTTCGACATGTAGAACTTCACGTTCGATACCAAGAATCAGTGTTAATTTGGAAATAACATTAGATGTACAAAAAAAAACAAGAAAAAGACAGCATGATTTCAGGGTATGTTTGATACCTTAAATCTACTTTGCACCAAGTAAGTTGTTTGTAAAACTTAATATTTATGTTTTTTAAAATGTCAAAGGTACATATACATTACATGTACATGTTGTGTTTACATTGCCTTTGATGCTACATGTACCAGGTACATGTTTATGTTATATGTAGTCTGTATTAACCCTAATTCCCTAGGCCTATTTGCTTTCACATAACCTGAATCCTCCAAAATCCTTCAGTAGTAAAGCAAGCACATGACATGTATGCACACATGTTTCTAATCTGTGATACATGTACATGGCCAGGGAGGGTTGTTCTTAAACCCCCACGACTCACGACCCCTCGACCCCACGACGTACGCTCATATAAACGAAGCATACGTACTCGCGGAATTCACTACCACCAGTACAGTGCATGCAGTACGAATGTATGTATGTATTTCGCAATGCCCATGCGCAAGCATGTCGAATGGCTGGCCGGCCTGCGCCATGCCAGAACCAAATTGTATCCCAAATGGGAACCTGTTTACGGCCCGAGTTCGAAAATGGCTAGCTCGCTAGCCTGTTGCGCCGTTTGCTGCATGACGACCTGTCGTCGCGAAATCAACGAATTTATAATGCTGCCACAAGCCAAATTATACCATTCCCGAGTAGATAATTTCATATTCTATCAAAAAATTGCATACTTATGTCGGATTTTTGCTAGTTGAGTGAGGGCGCAGTTTTTGGCAACGTTCTTCCCACAACGGTCGTAGGATATCGCTTCCAAGACGGCCGCATGGCTTTCCGGCATCCTGATTGGTCAATAAGCATTACATCACAAATTGGCATGCGCGCACAGCCCCGAATGTACATTTTACTTGATGGACGTGGAAAAAAATCCCAACTATTTTGTCTGTCAACATTTTAGCAAAACATAATTATTGAAGAATAATTATGTCACAGAATATGTGACTCTTGCTGTCCATTCAATCCTCCGGAGCTCCGTTTGTTCACGTTCAGTAGTACGGGAGTGCAGTGGGCATTCTAATTGGGGCCGTATTCGAACACAGATTCCGATTTGGGATACGATATTATTCTGAGCGTGCGTACATGTACGTCGTGGGGGTCGAGGGGTCGAGGGGGTTGAGGGGGTTTAAGAACAACCCGGCCAGGGACCCTCTCTGCATGCATGGAGCAATAAACAGTGTCCACTGACCCGAGCACTGACCTTGCAATCACTACAACAAACATGTACATGTACATAGTATGTACCATGGAAAGGCAAGTATGCCTAATAACCTCAATCCTCCAAAATCCATCACTTTAGCAAAGAGCATGTAGCATGTAACCTCAATCCTTCAAAATCCTTCACTTTAGCAAAGAGGATTTTGGAGGATTTGGGAAGGTTAGGGTTAATGATATTAGTATTTTAGTCTGTCAGTAGGATTCATATGTTGTGCAATATACTCTTGGCTGATTTTCTTCACACTTGGATGACATAAAGATAAAGATTTTATGCTTTTGGAAAAATGTCTAGCATGAATCAATACTTTTCAATTAATAGAAAAGTACTGTATGTATTTTTACACACAATTTGTATAGAAACAAACCTGTGAAAGAAAAGCTAATTTCATTGTTCTAACAGAAAATTAGTGAAAATGCTTGTACATCTATCTCTAGGTTTTTCTTATTCATTCTAAGATGTAGAATTAGCATCTCTTGAAGTCGAAAATGCAGGTTTGAAATTATTTTATAAATTTTACTACGTAGGTTTCCATTTTTTTTTCATTCATTTTCATTTGAAATTGAATGCTCCTTTACATTATCATTTAATTTCATTCAGTGTCATCATCGGGCAAACATTGTCACTTTGTGCAGGCAAATTTTGAGTCTAGATGGTGTTTGTTTTCCAAATTTCTTGTTTACTACAAAGCAGATATTCTACATAAGGAGAATTAATTTAAAAGAGGCATAAATTAATTGAATAGAGGCATAAATGTACACACATACTTCTAAGAACACCTAGAGCTATCTTTCTCAAGTTTACATACATTATGTACACCACACACACATGTAGCAATCTCATTACAAGGAGCTTTGTGGCTATTTACACATTATTTTGTGTACATGTAGATCAGAGAGGGGCCAAAACAAGACGTTTAGAATGTCAGGATCAATTATGAAAATAACTTCAAACGGAACCAAAAGCAAAGAAAAGAAATACAGAAAATGAAGAGGGAACACAAAAACTCAGATATTTTATTCATTCCTTAATGAGGACCCTTCATATTGTGAATGTAAGAAAGAGTATATTCATTAAATTGTTGTAATTGATTTGAGTTTCTTTTAGTGTTAGTACTGGCATTATTGGTGTAGTGACATTTATCCAAAATGTATACATACATGTACGTGTAGTAGGCACGTATAAGACGAAACTACATAAATTAAGCATAGTGGGAACATTGCCAAATAATCTGATTGTAAGATGTAAATCAACACACTCTGACATATTGTTGATTGGTGTCAATTACAGTCTTGATTGTGTGTTTGTGATGATCTTTACAGTGACCTTCAATTTAATACATTGAGAGATCTCCACATGTAGTGGTCAATGATAATTATTGAGAATCGGTGCTGTACAGTATTATACAACAGTCATACACTGTACATGTACCGTACATGGTACACTTACTGTATATGTACTGTACATGTACATTGTATGTCAAACTGTAGCACTGACATTTTTGCTGTGGGATGGTCACATACATGTATTGTGTGATTTCTCAGCAGGTGCTAAATGATCATCTATAGGTTGGCCAAATCACAGCCTACATTGTCCCATGTTTACATTTATTTAGATCTGTTATTATTTTCTGCAAAATTGTTCCTGTGGTACAGCCCAAGCTTCATATTTGTATTCCCTCAGTAATGCACATACACTGGTCAAGGCGATATATCGTCAAACATATTTTTTTGCGATTTTCGATAGTTTGTGATAATTTTTTTTTCATTTATGCATGATTGCTTAAGAGCCGATAACCACAGGTACATGTACGTACCACTCTACAAGCATCAGAATAAATTGTCAGCGCTTAGCTGAGAGACATGTACAGTCGCGCCAATCGCACGTACACCGTGGACATTGGCAAATTTGTTTGTACATGTATATTGCGTATGTGTACTTGTAGGCCTCTGTATGGTAGCTCTTTTGAGATCTAACCACTCAAGTCGCTTTTGTTTCTCACTTCTGAAAGCTGAAAAGACTTGCCTAATTTTATTTCCATGTAATTTCTGACTCGACTCACAATTGCGATTTTTGTTTTTTAATTGCGATATATTGTTTTAAATCACGATATGACAATATCTTGATAACTTGAAAAGGTTCTCGATATCGTAATCAAATAAAAAGGGTGTTGCAATAATTGATATTATCGTGTTATCACCCGACCTTACTGGTCAGTATTTCATCGAATATTGTACATTTACGTACATTAAATCCAATGAAATTAAAAAAAAAAAAAAAAAAAATATGGCAAAAAAAAGTATATTTAATTAGATCAGGTCTTTTCATTTTTTTCTCATTCATTCTTAATGGGTTAACTCTTTATACTATATTTTGATTAATACAATTTGTTTGATCGCAAATGGATTTTATTAAGCTTTAATCGACATAAATTTGATAGCATTGTGTAGTGAATTTGATTTTACTCGAATTTGGTACATTGTTTGTACAGTTCTCATTGTTTATTCTGTGTCAAGGCTTTGAGAGTTTTTCTTCTTTCATTGAATTTCAGCGCTTTATAAATTGTGTTTATAATTACACAAGGTGTACATGTACAGTGTGTGTATATGTGTATATTTGTTCAAATCAAAGGAATATTTTACATGCATATTCTTGTTCTCTTGACTAGACTTGGACTTTGTAATCAATTCTCAAAAAGTTACTCAATTTTAAGTACACTGCCAAGAATGATTTTCTTACTCAAGACAAAAATAATTGTTTTAACTTTTAAGAAACTCACTTATAAAATAAAGTAATAGCAAGAACAATTTCCTTTGAAGAATTAAAGATGTTTATAAATGCAGGAAAGGAAATCCATGTAAATAGGTCAACACATTGTTTGGTAACCTTGTTGTCTCCAGTCAACCAGCATTACTCAGAACTCAAGAGTTGGACTTCAATATGAGGACTTGCACTTTAACTCTAGGTTTGAGGAATAGAATCGGATACAAAATAATCTTTACATGTAGACTGTATTGTGAGCTATTGACAATTGACATTCATCCGTGGTACAATATACATGTACACGTGTTGCTTACTACATGTATAACTGCATTTTTTCATTAGGGGATTGAGTCCACTGAGAGCAACACTATGCAGAAGATTCTTCGTTCCCCGGTCAATATGAAGAAGAAATTAAACAAGACATTTGGAATTCCCCTGAAGGAGCTAGCAAGGGGACCTACAGGAGGTGTCAGGGTACCACCATTCATTAAGAAGATATGTGACTTCATACAAATGCATGGTTAGTAATTCACAATATTTTGTGTTTAAAAACCACTGAATGGTACACTGGGAGTTGGCAAAGTAAATCTTTTGAAAATACAACCTTTAGATTTCTAAAGTAAAATCAAAGCAAACAAAATTCACATAGAGAATTTTGCATACATGTACGTATTGCTGAATGAATTGTATGTTTCAGTGTAGCCCAGATTGGACTTTCACCTGAAGTCGTGTATGTACAGGATTTAACCAAACATTTGCTAATACAGAAAAACAGGTTTTCATAAATTATTTATTTTTTACCTGTGTACATGTGAAGCTGCTGTAACTTCACAGTATAATTCCATCACCAAATACATGTACATGTACGTGTACAATGCATCTCATCGAGATTTTAATTTCAAAATATCATTTTCACTAAGTGTTTTAATGAAATAATCCCAAGATTTAACGTCAAAGAATTACTTATTTTAATGGCTGTTCATCACTTGAGCATTATAACTACATTGCCAGTGTTGGCATGGGTGCATCGGTGGGGGTCATGCCTATGTTCCCTCAGCCCTATGTTCCCTCAGCCCTATGTTCCCTCAATGCCTAACATTTTTTTAAAATCCAAATTAGGCCCTATGTTCCCTCAGCCCTATGTTCCCTCAGCCCTATGTTCCCTCATGGAGTGTTAAGACTGGATGAGGGAACATAGGGCTGAGGGAACATAGGGTCTATTTAGGGCTGAGGGAACATAGGGCTGAGGGAACATAAGGCTGAGGGAACTTGAGTACGGTCCCCATCGGTGTACATACATATATGTACAAACATGATGAGCCTGTGAGTGTGACATAAAACCTGCTGCGTGGAATTTTGTTATGCAAACTGCACAAATGCCCCTGTGTTGTCACTACACACATGTACACTAATGGACTATGGAGTGATACACCACCATCAGATCTCTAAGATTTCTTTAACATTGCATCAAGATTTTCTTTCAATAAAATGACTTACATGTAGTAAAAAAAATTGTTTTAATTCAAACCGATGATCGCCTGTCATTATATACTACTCAAAACAATTTAGGGAACACCGGAATAATCTCAGTTAAAGCAAGATTATTTATTTCAGATAAACACAATGTTTCACAGAATTGATGAGAAACAACTGCACAATGAAACAGATGATAAAGGATGCATATAGTGATTACACATTTCAGGACATGACTACTGAAAGAGAGAGGGGGTGCAAATGAAAATCCCGGTTCATGGAACATTTCAAACCTATTTGATGTTAAAAATCCGGTGTTCCCTAAATTGTTTTGAGTATTATGTACACTGTACAGTGTAGTTGGTCATGGAATTTATTTTAGTACCGAGTTTCAGCCAGGTAAGATTTAAACATTTTAGAAAATGAAATGTTTTGTGGGGCGACTTACCCCTTATGGTTATGTAACTTCTTTTTAGTGTATACAGAGACAGAGTCCATATTTGGGCTAGTTTTAATTAGGCTTGGGCGATATCGATATTTTTCATCCACGATATATCGTCAAACATATATCACGATTTTCGATAATATTCCGATTATTTTTTTTCACGCATGAGTGCTTTAGAGCCGATAACAGGAATGTACGGTCAAAAAACACGAGTCACAGTAAATTGCCAGTGTGTACCGGAGAGACATGTGGAATCTCGCCGTTCACTCATGCACCATGGCCATTGGCAAATTCGTTTGCGTAATAATTATGTGGGACGATTACTGCATCGTGCGTCCCAATCAAATCATCAGCCCGAATTCACGTGACTCGCGTTCCACGTGACTCGCGTTCCACGTGACTATGTCATAGTATAAACACGTGACTAGGTTTATTCCTGCATAGTACCTAGGATAATAAAACTATGTGATTGTGACACGTCATTTGCACATCAGAAAATGTGACAGAGTTTGGATTGTACTCACACTATTTTAAATAAACGTCACATGGTTTATCAAGAGTAGTGTATACATGTGTTTTGTCACTAGACAAGAGTCCCAGTATGGTATAACAGAATAGTGTCCTAATCCCTGAACTTTGATTGAGTCGCTGCCGATCCATGCTTTGATTTATTTCATGACTAATGTGAGCACAGAGCACCAGTCACCTACACTTACTGCAAATGTTATTTTGTTATTGATTTTTAAGGTAACGCCCATATTCTGCATATATTTAAATATGCATGATATAATGTCGTCTCACGTGGTGCACCAGCCAGAGTCACAGACCACCATGGATAGACAGTGAGACGTTAACATTCTCTACATATTGTTGGATCAAATACCCCATTCAATCCCCAACACTTAATCCGTCTGAATATATTTATTTGAGTGGCGGTGGATTTTAAACAACGCTTGTTAGGCGGCTCCTTTGTGATATGACGGTCGGCTTACCACAGAAGTAGTTCGATTTTGTTTCTCACTTCCGAAAGCTGAAGACTTCCCAAGTTTTTCCATGGAATTTCTGACACGACTGACAATCGAGGATTTTTTTTAATCGCGATATATTTTTTTCTTCGCGATTTGCCGATATCTCAATAATTTGAATAAAAAAAAATATCGCGATATTCGATATTATCGTGTCATCACCCAAGCCTAGTTTTAATGCATGTACAACATATGTACAGTATACGACATAAAACACAATAAAGGGGGCCACTTTCCTACCGTCACGTTAGCAGTTTTTCTAATGGTTGTAATTTTTTTTAATATATGAAACCACCAAAAAAGAATTTCAACATTTGATTAGACATGCATGCTTATCCTAAAGAAAATTTGAGTTGATTATTACTATTTTTTTTTAATTACCATAAAATTTCCATCAACAAATGGACGGAAAAGTGAGGTAACTTTTTCCGTCCAATTTTTATGGAAATTTGAGGGTAAAAAAATAAATAAAAAAATAAAAAAATAAAATAAATCAACTCAAATTAGTTCTGGTATAAGCCTGCATGTCCATTCACATGTTGAAACACTTTTTGGTCGGTTACAGGTACTTAAAAATAAATAACAACCATTGGAAAAACTGCTAACGTGACGGAATCAAAGTGGCCCCCTTTATTGTGTTTTATGTCATACGCATGTGTACAATTGTACATGTACATGTATATGTACATGTAGAAAACATGCGCTAAGGTGCATACAACACATTAAGATACATAATTTGTATACTGTGAGAATTCAACCAGTTCAGAGTCTTAAGGTTCAAATGTACAACCCCAGAAAATTAAACACTAGTCCCCCAAGTACAATGTAGCAGCCTACATGTACACGTAACCCAAGATACATGTACTTATTGGCTCTGCAATTGGAGATCCTGCACTTTGGTTGTATGAACACAATTAAATTCAGTCCCCCAGAATCTTAGATTGTTGTTGACCTTTGCATTAAAACACCACATCTACAGTATGCCATTGTACATGTTAGTCACAGATGCAATTACATTATCTTCACATGGACATGCTGAATTCTTGATAGACAAAATATTTGAAGAAATCCTTTTTATTTGGATTTTAATCATTTTAATTATAACCTTAATTCATACAAAAGCAAGCTTTCTTTAAAAATGTCTACATCAGCTACATGTGTAGTCAACCCATGAAGACAGGTAATAGGATTTTAAATATTCTAAAATGTCAGGTCTTTCTTTGAATGCACCTAACGATGACTCATCAAAGATGATTGAGACTAGGCATGAGAGTTGGCTCAGGTGGTATGAATTTTTTATACATGTAGTTTGTTAAGCTTGATTGGTACTAATATGTAATTACAGCTGTACCCAGGATTTAGTGTTAAAGATGTGTAAGGGGTGATATTGTAACCACGGAGGAAGGAAAACAGAAGGAGTTACGACGACGTATACATCAAAGGTTTATGTCTTCTGCCGAAGTCGTAAAACAAGCGGGTGGTAAACAATCACCCAGAAATCGCTTTTAATCCTATTAGCACATTTTGGCTCGTGCGCGGAGTGCTTTGCAAAGGATTCTGGGTACTGAAATGCTGGTCAATTACGTCATACAGTGCGTACAAATCGTTATAAAATGGCGGCGTACGGAGCAGCTGACTTTGTTTCGGGTTCTGAATTAAGCGATTTGAGCGACTTTTCTGAGGAGGAATTTGATACAAATAATTGAGAAGGGTTTAATTCAGAATTTGAAGATGGAGGTGAAAATATAAAAAGTTATTGTGTACATGTATGTGGGCGACCTGAAACAACAGCGATGATCGCCTGTGATAGCGATGCCAAACCGAGCCGGATTTTCACGCTGCCTATTCCATACTGCTCAAAATAATGCGTCACAAAATCATGTTTTTTCAATCCACAACTTGTGAACATTATTCCACAAAAATACAGTGTAATATTCATTTTCAACACCTTACCTTATCCTTAATGACGTTACTTATGTTATCCCTCTGCCATAAAGTGACATTTTGATCCAAAATGTTTCATGTGTGTTGAACAAATCTCAAATCTGACACAAAATTTCTGACTTTTTGTTTTGAGGAGCGCTAGCAATAATGAATAATAAGTATATCTTTTGATTAGGATAATACAAAAATCTATATAATAATTAGTTTGGGAGATTCTTGATTTATTATTATTGTTATTTTTTTAATCAAAAATTGTTCCTCATGCAAGTTTTAAAGTAAAAATACATACATTAAAAACAATTAATTGTATACATATAGGGGCCTATTTCACTGGAAAGATAAAACAAAATAATGAAAATAAATTTTAAAAAATAGAAAAAAAATTACTCACATCTGAGAATTTTTAATATTTATAGTATAAATTATACTGAAATCCGCGAGAAATTCTTATCCCTGATTTAATTAAACATTATAAAAAATAATAAATGATATTGGACTGAAAATATGAAGGAAAAAAATGAAATAGGTTCATGAGAACTAATATTTATTGTGTTACGCCGATGTATATTAGGTTTAACACGGACGATTTATCGGACTGAAAATTGGTAGGTCTAACGTGCGCTGAACGCGGCGCAATAAAATCTTTGGTTGACATCGATTTCTGTGCATCAAAAAAACGTAACTGCTAATCCTCCAATCGCCGTCAAAATTGGCCAAGATGTAGAAAACAAGTATAGAAAAATTAATATTGTGGTTTGATAAGGTGTTTTAATCACCTTTGAGTAAATCGTTGATGGTTTTGATTATCAAGAACAAACCCAAACTTCGAGAATTTTTTTTGGAAACTTCTCGATGCCGCATTCAGAAAATTTGAGAACGACGTTGAAGTAGAATATGTGATCTACGTCTTCGGAAAAAAACTCCTGGAGTCGCCAAAAGAACAGCCTCAGCGAAACGTTACAAAGCGCTATCTCCACGGTGTCTTCGCCACGGCGATTCAACCCGAGATTGAGGCCGCGGCCGAAAAGATTTGCGACAATGCGTGGGATACGCACATACCTACATGTAGTGTAAAACCAATAAGGGTATATTAGTCTGTAACCTACAATGTACATGTACATACATGTACATACATGTACATACATGTACCTACATGTACCTACTAGGGCTGTGCCGGGTATCCGGGTATCCGGATACCCGACCGAAACTGTCATTACCCGGTTCCATTTTTCGGTTCCGGATACCCGTAAACGACTTTTTAAAATCGGGACTTACCATGTCAGCGGTGTGAACAGAAATTTTTGACTATTGAACAATGTAATGTTTACACTTTTAGGAGCAATTTTATTTAAGAGATTACTCTCTGATAACGCCTTTGTAGTATGTTTCGGACATTTCCATACATTTGGATACATTGTATCCAATCAATAAGACTCAAATAGCCTGACTGCGGCATGCTACAAACAAGTATCAAACTAGCTGCTCAGGATGGAATGTTTGCCTATTGATCACAGTAATTGGATTAGTGGGACAATTACTGCTGCTTCCTGTCTGCACTGGAGTGTGCACCATGATGCGTTAATAGAGGGGATTATATTATAGGGGACGTCCACATTATATGTTGTCCTAATAAAAAAAGTGGTGTTGAGTGACATGATGATCAAGGCGACGTCTTCTGCACCCCCAAAGCGCCAACGGACGGAGAAAGTTCGTGAAGAAACTTCAGCGATGGAGTTCTTGTTTTAAAGTGGGATGAGCTCATCAACCACTGGCGACGAGGGCGGCAGTAGTGGCAATCCTGCGACGAGGGCGGCAGTAGTAGCGACGAGGACACCAGTAAAGCTGCCGTCAGATCTCCTGGAGACGAGTTTGCAGAATATCTACGCACTAAACCAGCCGGGCTCAGTGATGATCCATGTCATTGGTGGCGGTCAAATGCCATTCGGTTTCCATCAGTCGCAAGGATCGCCAAGAAATATCTCGGTATTCCAGCAACGTCAGTGCCCTCCAAACGGGTGTTTTCCACCGCGGGAAATATAGTCACGGCAAAGCGGAGCTGTTTAACGCCTGCTAACGTGAACATGCTGGTATTCCTGGCAATGAACGCCCGCATAACTGCCACCCCATAAAGTGAACTTATCAATGTGTAACAATCAGTAAACCGCAACCGATATTGAAAGAGAAATATTGGGTTCTGAAAATAATCTTAATTCTTAAAATTAGTAGTAGTTGTTGTTTTTAATTATTCCTAGCTAGGTCTCATATAAATTCATTCTTTCAGGAAATGAGGTTTTTTGACAGGTTTATTGACATTTAACTAAAGTTCATTGTGACAGAAATATTCAAGTTCGGATTTTAGATTCGTAATATTTTGCAGTTTGTTAGTTTCATAATATTAAATATTATTTTAGTACGCAAAATCATGTCCTTAATCCAAAGCAAACATGACGTACGGGATATCCTTATTTAGAAGGCAGGGGCGCGGCAAGCGCAAGAGCACATGGATCGTTTTCCCACAATGGTTTAGTTACGCCCACATCGCCTTAGTTCCGCCCACATCGCCTTTGATCGACCAATGACATTATTCAACACGTGTTTTGTGACATGAACATAAATTTTTACGGTTTAATTTCAGAAATAACTTTCAGTAAATACAATATTTTGTCACCAAAATGTTATACTTTAATAAAGATCGAATTGAATATGGTATCCTCTGTATTATAAAGGTAAATTTGGTTAACATTTACATGTATTTGTACACCAAATGAGGCATGTTTTCAACAAGGACATAAACGGGTATCCGGGTATCCGAACTTTTCTGATTTCGGGTATCCGGTTCCAAAAATATCCGAAAACGCACAGCCCTAGTACCTACATGTACATCAAGGAGGTTCTGGATACTCTCTGATGCAATTTTGAGTGACTTTCTGAGCACTTTGGATCTACAGCCTGCATTTTGAGGTTTACGTGTGCGGTAGTACATGTACATGTAGATGTACATGTACAATACATGTATACTACATGTACACGTACGTGTATCATAAGGATTTTTTGCATCAAAATTGGTTTTATTTCCAGTATTTTTTCTTTTTTGAAGGACACCTGCATTAATACTGTATATTGTTTACAGGTTAATTATTTAACAGCAAAACAAACACACAATGAAAATAAGAAAATATTTGTGTATTCCACTATTCCCTTTATATACATTGTGTGTAATTATTGATTATGATTGCTCCTTGTAATGTACTGTACATGCACATGTACAATGTACAGTACCATACCTTATTTGTACTATAATTTAGATAAATGTGATGATGTGATGTGAACATTTTTATATTACATGTACATTGGGTATGCCCAGCAGTATTCACTCAGGGTTATCCCTTCCATCTGCCATTACATGTACATTACAAGTAGCATGGTTATACAATGAAAGAGATGGTTGTGTACTTGTAGTCAAATTGTATCATGTACTACAGCATGCTGGTCAAATTGCCTTGATTTGTTATTTGATATGTTGCTTTCTGTTATAAACATGAACACAATGTATATAATTTTTAATTTGAGCAGGTATTGGTCATGAAGGAATCTTTCGCATCAATGGCAGTACCCGAGTTGTTGATAAGATGAAAGCCATAATTGATAAGACTGGTGACACTAACTTGGAGGAAGCTGGGGATGTCATGGCGATAGCTAGTCTACTTAAGATGTATCTTAGGGAACTACCGGACCCTGTCATGACTGAGGCACTACATTTTAAATTTATCAATATTCAGCAAAGTGAGTACAAAGTACAAAATATTTTGTAGGCTCTTACACAGTTTGTAATGCATTCTCTGAATGTGGACAACCTGTGATGGTTTGTACACATACTGTGTTAACCTGAAAAGTATTGAGAACCTGTCTAAATGTTAACAAACACCACTGTTAACAAACGCCACTAAAACAGAAAGGTTGCTTTACCAAACCTAACTCAATTGGCTTTCACTTTTTTCAGCATTTGCAGCCATGAATCACCATACATGTATAACTAATGACCACTAAAGATACCGTTTTGTCTAGACTCCCATGATGTTCATTATATATATAGTGGTATTCCACTTATTTTTGTAATTAAGCATTGCTTAGTGTGGACACCAATATGGACACGTCATTAGTTCCATTGCTGTCCACTTTTATAACACATTCATAAATGCCCAAGACAATCTGATTGGATAAAACGTAATCACGTAGGGGTGTATTAACAGATGGTAAAGACATGGCTTATCAAAATCAGAGCAGTGCGTACATGTGCCAGTTGTTTTGTGCGACTAGCATTTGAACCAATCAGAGTGATGAAGATTGGCATCACGTGCCTTACTCATGTACTTTGGAAGTGTTTCGTGTGTCCCCAAAATGCTTGGGCTTTACCCCAGGTTAATGACCCTTTTTGTGCGTGGTCATAGGCGCTACGGACCCCGCCTTCGGCTCGGTCCTTATTGCCCATGACCACGCCCAAAACCAGTCATTACCCTGAGATAAAGACCTCGCAACAAACTCTTATTCCCTTAATATTGACTCGGTGTCTATGATACATGTAGATATTCATTGTCAACCATATTACTATTTCAGCCTTTCAATCCAATGCTGATGAGTGTATTAAACAGCTGAAGAATCTGTTGCAACAACTACCTGAAGAACATTATGTTGTACTTCATTACCTGATTCGATTCCTGGTGATGGTATCTCAATATGAAGCAACAAACAAGATGAATTCAATGGCATTAGCTATTGTATTTGGCCCAAACCTCTTCAGGTAAGTACATGTACAATATGTCATTTATCTTTCTGCAACAGAATCTATCTTTAGATTGGTGAAATTCTTGCGTCGGGAGATAAACAATTGATTTAATTTTATCCTACACCGACGTGTGTATAGCACTGTATGCTCAGTGCTTTCCGAGTGTCTGTGAAAGCACTGAGCATACAGTGCTATACACACGTCGGTGTAGGGCAAAATTAAATCAATTGTTTATCTCCTGACGCAAGAATTTCACCAATCTATATATATCGCGGAACCCGCTGCTATATAGGATTCTAGCCGGTCAATTGTCATCGGGCAAGCTCGGTGGTCGAGAGGTTAAGACGTCTGCACTAGTAAGCAGGAGGTCGTGGGTTTGAATCCCGCCCGAGTCGCCTGTGTAGTTTTTTCACAGACACTCGGAAAGCACTGAGCATACAGTGCTATACACACGTTGGTGTAGGGCAAAATTAAATCAATAGAATCTATCTTGTCTTACTTACATAACTTTGTTGTACGTTTACCTTGTTTACTGTTTAGTAGTAAAGATTCTTTGTAAAAGTTGTTTTTCACACCCCTTAAGTTATACCCGAGGTTAATAAATGTTTGCAATTTCATGTGATCCTAATAACATGTACAGTGTATACTGATATTGATTAGAAGAACAATAAATGTGCCAATGTCAGGTCGAAACTACCGTACATCTGGACGATATCAATATAACAATATTGGCAAAAACGATAACAATATTGGCAAAAAATTATTGGCTAAATCGGTGAAGTTTAAAAAAAAAAAAAAAGTGAAAGATCGCCATGTCGCCAAACTGATGATATTCCAAAAATATTGCCAATATTCCAAAATATTGCTGATATCAAATATACATGTACCGTATATTGCCCTTTTTACTTACAATATCACAGCTACATGTAGCCTGGGAAAGTAAGATCTGGCTGTCCTGTCCTCATCCACTTAGGGTGTGCTACATACATTTGGGTCACTCCATGAACCTGGGACACATGGGTACATTGCTACCTTGTAGTTATTTAACCATGTTTAAGTTGTTGGTGTTAAATGTTTCAAGGTAATTATTTTTTTATAATGAAAGCTGGTATAGAAAAGTAGCTTTTGAGGAAAAGGGAGATTTTTTTTTCTTTTGTTTTATTTTATATGACCGAAAATTTGTCCGTGTCCAGTGCCATTTTTATAAAAATTGTGACATACAAAGTGTTCCAATTTTATCTCCGTATTTTCAAAGAAAATCTACTGCGAACCCACACAAACCATGCTTATCCGTTTTTTTACTTTTCAAATAGCATTTAAATAATAAAATATTAGTTTAAAATTTTTTAGATTTCCAACGCCATATCGGTGAATTCACGCATCGACGCGCTACATGGGGTGTCCGTAAAATAAACACGTAGCATCGGTATTCCCACTGCTCACGACTCGAAGATATACTTTCATTGGAATCTTGTTTCACGGACTTTAAAAACATCCATAAATCACAATGAGAAGTAAAAACTTGAAGTGTGATTGCAAATTTCCATGCGATTGGGAAATATACGATCGGTTGTTATTTGGGTGTCCGCGAGTGAAATGTAGCGTCCGGTAACGAAACGCTTCCGCATAAATAAAACACCACCCATTTTGAAATGGTACCGCCATAGGTTGACCTCGGGAGGTCATGGCACTCGTTCGAACCAATACCTGTGGCAAAACCGCTTACATAAGCACAGTACGATTGACTGTGTGTGGGGTGTCCGCATGTAGCGTCGGTGTCCCGGAACTACCACGAGGATTGTTCCGTTCCGTATCACTATTTACGGCATTCGGGAATGTCGAAGCGTAGTCCCGCTGGTTGCCTGCTTTCTGCACAACGCATATGTAATCACTACAACGGCAACCAACGAACGATGACTCATCGCCTGCCACGCGTAACTAATTTTCCTATTGGCTCCTTCCATAGACTACGATATAACTAATTTTCCCATTGGCTCTCTGGTACACGCATGGCATAGACTACGATCTACGTGGTGGATTCTGATGTCGCTGGCGCTAAACGTTGCAACAGTTTTTCAGAAGTTTTGAATAAATCTGTGTGTATCGAGGTCCGCTCACTAAAACTGACAATGACCAGACCATTTTCGCTACGAACAATAAAGGTTTTTAGGTTTCTGTTTCTGTCTGTTTACCAACGATTTTTGCTTAGTTGTGCATTGTGTTTTGTTCTTCAAGATCATACCTCGGCGTATAAGCCGCAGGCAACTTTTACCGTGTCAAAATCAACGTATAAGCCGCGGCTTATATTCCGGAAATTACGGTACATTTGTTTTAATTATTTTTTTTACAGTTGACAGAATGTAGCATTTGTCCTCCTTAATCGAACGGAAACAAGTGGTAATTTCAACAGCAACAAAGGGTGATTTTGAGTGCAAAATTGACTTGGAGTTTTTAAGTATCGCTGATTTCAAAGTTCATCTCATATACTGTCATAGTTGTTTTCCTGGGTCCGGATTTTTCGTAGATCTAAACGATTTTTAGTTTAAATTAATCTTACTTTAGTTATTGTTCCAGATAGTCATTTATGACAGACATGGCGCATTATAAATGTACACCACTATTATTATTATAAACATGTTTTAACTAAAAAATAATTGTAAAACAATTACACAAAAATTAAAATTATCTACTCTACATGGACATGGTTCATGGTGTCCATGTAGCATAGGTATTTGGGAAAAAGGTTAAGTCAAAATTTTAGTCTGATTAAGTCTAGCATTATATAACAATACATGACTAGTGTATGTTTTAACAAACTGATGTGATGCTATGATTAAACTTTTCTTTAAGAGAGACAATTAGACAACATTTCAACAATGTACACCTACACTACATGGACACCGTGTCCATGTAGCATAGGTATTGGGAAAATGGTTTGCACAGATGTGTAATTTTAGTCAGAGTAAGTTTCTATAACCATAGAACATGACTAGTGTATATTTTAACAAACTGATGGGATGCTATGATTAAAACTTCTTTGAAGGGGACAATAGACAAAGTTTTCATATTATATACCTATGCTACATGGACACGGTGTCCATGTAGCATAGGTATTTGGAAAAAGAGGTACTCATAATATCCGATTTTAGTCTGAGCAAGTCTTTATTGTTATATAACATGATAGTGTATGCTTTTAACAAACTGATGGGATTCTATGATTCACATTTTCTTTAACGAGGAACATGTAACAGAATTTCAAGTAATTATTGCCAAATTTTGTTAAAAACTATCAAAAAGCTCAATTGTCATGTCTTGTTAGGGTATTAAGTGGTCAATAATAGTAATGTTAGTTTTATGTTATTATTACACTCCCCTGAAATGGTTATTAAACATTGGATAAAGTTGGAATATGATGAACTGTTTACAAAATAAAACACAAGAAATATGACAAAGGTGTCCATGTAGCATAGGTATTTTCACCAGCGTCAGTCTCTCATTGAACAAGGATCACTGATGATCAGGAAACAATCAGCAATAATGTGTTTTGATTTTTCTTAATTGAATATTTGGAGAAACTAAAAATGGTAAAATTATATAAATATATTGATTTTGAAAATTCAACCCTTATGTCACACTTTGTGCCCCAACTTCATGGAGTGACCCATGTACATGTATGTGCAACATGCCACATTCATCAGGTTCCATATTATGCAAGTTTTTAGCAAGCTTCGCATGCATGCAGTCCCACATAAACAACACAACGTATACACATGTACGTCTGAGCGTGATGTAAAAAAAGACAGCACACCATGGCAAACTTAGTCTTTTAATTAATATGCAAACTGATTAACCGTAACCTTCCCAAATCCTCCAAAATCCTCTTTGCTAAAGTGAAGGATTGAGGTTACATGCTACATGCTCTTTGCTAAAGTGAAGGATTTTGGAGGATTGAGGTTATAAGGCATACTTGCTATTCCATGGTATGTATCCATGTTTGTTGTAGTGATTGCAAGGTCAGTGCTGGGGTCAGTTGACACTGTTTATTGCTCCATGCATGCAGGGAGGGTCCCTGGCCATGTACATGTATCACAGATTATAAACACATGTGTGCTTACATGTCATGTGCTTGCTTTACTACTGAAGGATTTTGGAGGATTCAGGTTATAAATGTGTAAGCAAATGGGTCTAGGGAGTTAGGGTTAATGTATGTTATGATTAACCTTTTTATAGAAACTAATCATCAATTCCTCCATTATCTAATCTTCTTGTGCGCGATTAACAGCCGCAGTACACTGGGCCATATACATGGTTATAAACCACAGGTTTGTTTACGGACATCACGGTACATGAGTTCTTGTTTAGGAATGTCTGTCATACAGACCGGCAAAAACCAAAGCACTCGGCTCGTTTTGAAGTGATTCATTTCTAATTTTGACCATTTTCAGGACTGTTTATTATTCCCTGTAGTACTTTGATGTAAAAGTAGTTCATATGTCGTTTAATGTACACAATCTGTGTATTGAGATAATATCATATATTGGCGATATCATGGTTGAAAAATATCAATATCATCACCCCTAGTCAAAATATATAGATCTACCATTTTGAACAGGAGAAAACTACATGTAGGTGCTAGGTGCATTGGCATGGTTGTGGAAGATTGCATTTCAAATAATCAATAGGTTACACTTTTTGTACAATGTAGGTTTGAAATTATTTTATTTGAAGTATTGTATTGTGTTATTTGGTTGGTGTTTGATTGAGTACTGACAACTAAGTATTTTCATGTCTTATGTAGGTGTAGTATGGGACTAGATGGTCTTCGTGAGCAAGGAATTACTAATAACATTGTCAGGACATTAATTGAGGAGTACGACACATTCTTCAAGACAGATGAGAAAGATGAGAATTCACCGCCACCTTCAACCTCAGTAGGGTCAAAGTGTATTCAAGTACAGGCTACAACATCTAAGAGGTCACCACCGGTCAAGCCTGCACCTTACCATGATTATATTAGGCAGAAAGAAGAACAAAAAAAGGTGGTTACACTTGATAGTATTATTCCTACCTAATGAAGACCGAGTCATTGGGTTACAAACCAACCTGTGGAAGTTCATCTCATTGTTGCTATTATTAACTAATTACACCAAGTAAATTTCATGTAATAATAATAATAATAATAATAATAATAATAATAATGTAGACTTATATACATGTAGTGCACGTATCCACCAAACTGGTGCTCAAGGCGCATAAATCATTCCTGAAACCATCTCAGCTCCCTGGGGAGTATATATACAGCTCAATTGCAATGTTTAATGAATGTATATTGGAATCCTCCATATATATATTCTAGAAGAAAAGATGTCCACACTTGTCTCATGTGGAGTGTCGTGGCCGAGCGGTCTAGCGCACCGAACTCAAGTTCTGGTGTTGCCAGCAGCAGGGTGTGGGTTCGAGCCCCGGTCGTGACACTTGTGTCCTTGAGCAAGGTACTTAACCATAATTGCTTCGTCCTTCGGATGGGACGTAAAGCCGTAGGTCCCGTGTGTTGTGTAATGCACGTAAAAAAGAATGCGCCTTGAGCACCACTTAGTTGGTGGATACGTGCGCTATATAAGTCCACACATTATTATTATTATTATTATTATGCACATCAAGTGTCTTTACTCAAACACGGACATTTGATTACATCACGCCCACATTTCATCAGAGAATTCATTTCAAATTATTTTGTCTTAGGAAAGCACTCAATGACCAGGCACCTTCGTATATATTGTATAAGAAATCTTCCTTCAACCATACAGCTTCAGATTATCAGACACGTATTTTCTTCTTGTAACACCTACTGTACTGTAAGACATTCTACATTAACCCTCCTACAATCAGTGCAATTTTTGAAACAACCCATTCAGGCCACTCCAAGCCATTAGCTGTTGCCAGTAGCCTCCTATGGTTACCCTTCTGTGCACTGTCACACCACTGAGATTACAGGGTAAAGTGGTCTCCCATTGATACATTGTAGGCCATACTAATATGTTCAAACATTTACAGTGGCCTTGGGTGGCACACAGTTGATTTTGTAAGATTACTTGGAAAGGACAGCAGGCTTGTGCATGTATGTACTGAAGGTTGCTAAAGAACAGAATTTAGTGGTTGGGAGTTGCCTCCATGTGTAGGACGGTTAAATTAATCAACAATAGGGGATTCTAGCAACCCACTTCCATTCCATCCGTATCTTCAAAAAGGTATAACATTTATACACCTGTCGCCAGTGTGAACCGGTCTAAACCTATTTACTACATACAATGTATGTCAATCATTATTAGCTTACGTTGCACTTGACTATAACATCACATTCATTTACACATAAGCAAAATGGGCAACAGGTACATTAGTGCAATTAAAGGTTAAGGTACAGCATTGGTTATTGTTGAACTTGTTGCTATTGATAGTATCAGTACTATCATTCTTGTGACATACATGTACGGTACATGTAATTTCCAGTTCTAATTTGTAATAAGAATACTAACTGGTAAAACTTACATAGGTTTGCAATGTAACCCCCCTAGACATGGAGGCCACTCCGATCCACTAAATGTTCAATGTTCTTCACCAACCTTTAGTACATACAAGCCTGCTGTCCTTTCCAAGTAATTTTACAAAATCAACTGTGTGCCACCCAAGACCACGGTAAATGTTTGAACATATTAGTATGGCCTACAACGTATCAATGGGAGACCACTTTACCCTGTAATCTCAGTGGTGTGACAGTGCACAGAAGGGTAACCGTAGGAGGCCACAGGCAACAGCTAATACATTGTAGCTTGGAGTGGCATGAATGGGTTGTTTCAAAAATTGCACTGATTGTAGGAGGGTTAATGTATTCATGTATGATTCAAAGGAGTGGGCATACATACATATAATCTGTAAAGCCAACATGACCAATGTTTTAATTTCCCTTTAATATGAAGACATAATTTCAGAACAATGGAAATCATTTTCAGTTCAAATGTTATAGGAAAAAGTACTCTTTCTTAAAAATCTGTATTTAAAAAAAAAAAATGAAACAAATCTGAATGCATTTTCACTGTTTCTTTATTAACCCTAACAATCCCCATCCAGCCAAACTCCAACACCAGGGATTGTTGGAGTTTGATGGGTTGAGTACTGTGTACTTCTGATATGGCATGTGTAAAGTGTTGGAATATGGCTGGATGAGTCCTGTATGTGTGCAGTAACAGTGTTGGATTTTGATTGAGTGAGGATGGTGGTTCTACTAGCATGCAACATTGTTAGACTTTGAGTGGAGAGAGTGTGTGTATGCAACCTGCTGTAATAAACAACTGATAAAGGCAAATATTGTACTTAGGTATGCTTGGCATTGTCTAACATCATACAACTAGAACCTACCATTTATTCCATAGGGTGTTTTAGTTTTTGTATAGTTAAGTTTTTTTAGTATGAAAACAATTGTTGGATTATGATGGGTTGAGTACTGTGTGACTCCAGTGTTCAAACTTTACTTTGGGCCATGTGTCCCCACTCAATCAAAATCCAACAGCTAAGGGCCTGTTGGAGTTTGACGGGTTGAGTACTGTTATGGCAAGTGGACTGTTGGAGTTTGATGGGTTGAGTACTGTAAACCAGCAACAGTCAACCATGGTGTTGGGATTTGATAGGTTGAGGAAGGTTTCTAGTAAAAATGCCTAGGGAGTTAGGGTTAATGATGCTGCATAATAATTTCAAACTTTCACAGGTTTGCTATTGAATGTATTTATAAACATACTCCTAAAGCAGTTTTTCCAACATTACCAATGATGTACCTTTAAGAAGTGACTGCATCATTTCAAAACCAATTGAAATACAAACACACATTGTATTATAATTGTGTTGTTTAATTCTTGTTTGTAGAGATTGGAATCGGAAGAAACCAAAGATATCAACAGTAACTCCGTCACAGATACTGATAGGGAAATTATCAAGAGAACTGAAGATACAAGAGATTGTGATTCACCTGGAGATCTTCTTAGGTAATATACTGTCTTATATCAACTCCATCATGATGTGATGCTCAAAATGTTTTAAGATTAGCACTAGTTATTGGGTGTCTTTAAATCCTGAGGAATATATAACTTGTTATGCCTGTTAGTTGCATAACTCAACGAACTAATGTCATTCATCATCAGTCTACATGTACATCCTGGGTGGAGAGAAGCAATTATGGTTAAATGTTAAAGTGCCAAACCCATAATCATAGGACTCATCTGGCGTGCTAGACCACTGGGCCATGGCTGTCCAAGGTATGAGTAGGTATGAGTCCATTAAGCTTAGCAATGCTTCTCTTCTATCAATAGAATAGGGTGGAGTCATCTGTATACAGATACAGATAGTGTGTTCTCACATTCGTTTCCAATAAAGACAAAGAACAGCAGCGGGCCCAGAATTGAGCCTTGAGGTACAGAGGCATTGATGGATGTTGTACTTGAGGTGTATAGAACATATATAGAATGATAGAGTAAATAGTTATACAAACATATATGGTAATAATCATACAAGACAATCTCTCCCTCTAGTATCACCTTGTATACTTGATATAATATAACATTGTTTGTTTCAGTCCTAGAGACATGAATAGCATTGAAGAGAGGGCTTTCTCTCCATTTAACTTGGATAGTGAGACTGGAACAAGTACTGCACCATCACCAGTCATTAATGACATTGCCTCAGAGTGAGTACAAGATATTTGGTATAATTCTACATGTCTAACGATGCTAAAATGTTACTGATGACAGTGATACACAGTGTTGCATACCTTGAAAGTTTTGATGAGCTCAGTTGGTTGTTTGTCCACACTACGAAAATGTTCACAAGCTGTTGATATATACATAACAGCAAAAGAAATGTCACCACCTAAATTTTGTTAAGTAATTATATTATTAAACATAATAAATATACAATGTTGTGGGATGGTTGGCTGCCAGGTCAACCAAATTTGCCACATTGTGTTCGTGTTACACTCCATACTCATAATATTCTTCATTAAACAAATTATATTAATTATAAAATGAAAATAATAAATATTTTTAGGGGTGACGTTTCTTTTGCTGTTATGTTTATATTAAGTAATTAAGATCGGAAACTTTTCTTCTTGTGTGTGATTTATGCATATATCAATGCAATCTTTACACCTACATGTAGCATATCTTGATGGCTTGACCAATTAGAAAACGGTGCTAGCTTATACATGTACATGTATGTATACATTATCACTGTATCATGATCACTGTATCTCATGGTATCTGTGTATGATATTGTACAATGTTGAGATTTGTTTTACTATCCTGGTATTTCTGTGATTATTGATATACTTGATTGAGATTTCCTTTATTTACAGACTCGTAGAGAAAACCATTCAGGAGACAGTATCACAACATTTATTTGGTCAGAGCCCCTCATCAGATAGAGAAGAAACCCTGACTTCTCCTTCACCAGAAGGTATGTATGACATATGCATACCATGCCAATAGGGTCTGTATTCTGAGGTTTACTTCCAAATAATGCAGAAATTGAGCGAATGTTGAGAGAACGTCGCACATGATTGTGTGGCAACATATACACTGAGCAAAAATATAAACGCCCCATGTTTCAACCTGACCCCCACCGTGTCCACATGCATGTCCATGATTGCCAGACGCCACTATCGTGTTCTAACGGACAGTAATCTGTAGCATATTGAACAACAAAATGAATTTTGTATGATTTTGCAACCTCTAAGGCTAATAAAAGTTTCAAAGTGCCACATGGGGTGTTTATAATTTTGTTCAGTATATGTACAGTGTAAATGCACATGGTATTACAGATGTACTTCATGTGTTGATAGTGCATTTTGAGAATACACCGTATTGATGCTCACAATCCTTATACTAGAGTAGCTCATTTTATGAATATTGTTGAAACAACAATGTACATTTAAACATATTTAAACAATTAAATCAACTTTTGGATTGCCCAGTACAGTGCACACTTGTTTAAAAAAATGTATTTTATCATCAATTTCCGGTGGGGAAATTTTTTTTCATTGGAACATTGCTACTTGTGTATTTTACTTGAGAAAGGGGAAAAATGCTTTATAATGTCACGGACTGGGTTAGTGTGTTATCCTAATTGTGTAAGTCCACCAACTAATTAAAGTTAGGATGCCCACTACAAATAGAAAAGAATAATACAAAATAAACAATTCTTTGATTCGCAAATAACAATGATTGAATTTATTAGTAGAAAATTAGCTTAATTTGGAAATATACAATAAGAGTTGTTGACATTTTGATGATGAAGTTTATTTTGAATAAATTGTTAAATACACCCTTAGTACGACTTCCTTAAAATTCTATGTATTTATAGGTTTAAATAGAATTCAAATAAAATCCAAATGAAATCGTTTCTTCTGATATAGTTTTCTATCAGATAGAATAAATCAAGACAAATCCAAAATAAAATCCACTAAAATAAAATAAAACACTCAAAACAAATCCCAAAACAAATCCCAAAACAAATCCCTGAGTGCTACCAAAATGAAGCCAATCTCTCTCTCTTTCTTCAGTCTGTCCAATAAAACAGACAAACTATACATCAAAAAAGGAACAACGAACAGCCGTCATATAGACCACATGGTGTAGATGTAAATGTGTAACAAGCAAAACTTTACATGACTCAATCAATAAAAACGGCTAAAACAATAATTTCAAAAATATATGAAACTCACCAGAGAGTGACAGAAAGCAGGTTAATAGAAAGGCCCAAAGACTCCAGCAGAAGAACATTAGAACATTATCACCCGACACCCGACACATTGCGGAACCCGCTGCTACATGTATATAGGATTCTAGCCGGCCAATTGTCATCGGGTAGGCTCGATTGTCATCTAGTAAGCAGGAGGTCGTGGGTGCGAATTCCGCCCGAGTCGCCTGTGAAGTTTTTTCACAGACACTCGGAAAGCACCGAGTATGCAGTGCTATACACACATTGGTGTAGGGCAAAATTAAATCAAACATTAGAATCACAGTACAAAAGAGTCAGTACATCACAAGCTGCAATAACAACCGTCGATACACCGTGCCAGCAAGAAAGATGCACCTGATGAAAGATGCACCTGATGAAAGATGCACCTGATGTAGCACTGGCAAAGTGCTCGACACAAAATCAATCTGCGAGGATTACTTTTTGTTTATATTATCCATTAAACTTAATTAATCAACAGTGGAATTATGAATGTAAAACAGTGAAAGGAAAGAACTACATGTACATGGACCTCGCATGCAAGTGACATGCTGTGTGATACGCTGTGTGATACCCTCCAGTCACATGCAATTGTATTTAAAGGGAAATGTCCATTACGCCACAATAACCATGTATTTCTCAAAATAATTATAAGTATGGTTTTAAAGTATTTTAAAAACATGTAACAAAATGAACTTATGGTGGGTCCCATCAAAAATTAAATTTGGCACCTTTTTTTTTACTGTGAAGCTTCTGACAAGTATTTTGTGAATTATCTCATTTCAAAGTATTTTTTGTCCTTTCTAAAATGAAATTATCAATGTTCCAAGTAAAAAGAACATTTAGGAAATCGCTTTAATGAGTGCTTCAGGGAGCAAACGTTTTAAGGATAAGAGATCCCATAATAAATAGTTATTGTTACATCCTTCCGTAGTCTTTGGTCTCTCCATATAAAGGAAAGCTGTTGTTTATTTATGGTAATACAAACATGATTATTGTATACTAACCACTGTACTGCATATATCTGTCTTTCTTATTACATGCATGATTCTTGTATACTGATAGTTGTATTTTTCTATTTCTTCTTAGTACCAGTGCCTTCACCAAGAAGGAGATGGCAAAAGATGAAAGAACAAGAGACAGATGAAAGCAAAGACATCAAGTAGGCATTCTTATTTACTTCATCAAACATAGCTTCTTATTTAGTGATTGTACAGTGTATCCACCTTAGTCTCCATATATCAGACATATTATTTGTTGAAGCTTTTTTAAATTATATAAAATAATTTCAAGTTCAGACGTTGAAGTTTAACATCAAACTTGAACAACAAACTTGGATTGGTTTAATTCTGCACTGCACATCATATGCATGCTTGAGTTAACAGCTGTTGAGTGATGCACATCATGTGCTAGTCCGAGAAAAACCTGTCTATATCGGTTGTCTTGATCAATCAGATTATAATAACCATGTCATTATGATTAATCAGATACATATATATTAACTGTCTGTGGCATGATGATTAATAATGACCGAAGGTGAAAGTGATTTGGGCTGATCATTATGAAAATGCATCAAAGGTTTTGATTTAGCTAGTTGCTTTATTTTGCCCAGCAGTGGTACTGATTCCCCTGATTGTCAGAGTACATCATCTGTTGAGGAAATCTTCCCATCTGTTCAAGATTGTATCCGTACATTTGTTGATTCTGAACCGTCATCCTCTGCACCTGATAACAAATCACCAGAAAGTTCACCCAAGGTCAAGCGGAAACAACAACCATCTTTAAAAGCATTTGAAATGTTTGAAGCTCAAGGAATCGTTATTGTACCTGGAAGAGTAAGTAAAGGTTAACTTTTCATCAATAATAGAATGTATATAATTGAAGTTAGAAGTCGAAAAACTACTTACTATGCTAAGAGGAAATAGACATGTACAAGACTGTATGATGGCTTACAAAGCATAGATCAAATCAACACATTGCATTCTCTATGTACATTGAATCATTGTGTCCACTGAATATGTACGAGTAGATATGATTTTAACTTGTTACAAAATGTTATTTCAGGTACACTGTTAACACACATAAGTTGACTAGGTAATTATGTCATTTTAAAGGATGAGTAACATGTTCAATGCACTATAATAACAACTATCCCAACAGTATCTGTAATAACAACTATCCCGACAGTATCTATAATAACAACTATCCCGACAGTATCTATAATAACAACTATCCCAACAGTATCTGTAATAACAACTATCCCAACAGTATCTGTAATAACAACTATCCCAACAGTATCTGTAATAACAACTATCCCAACAGTATCTGTAATAACAACTATCCCAACAGTATCTATAATAACAACTATCCCAACAGTATCTATAATAACAACTATCCCAACAGTATCTATAATTATCCCAACAGTATCTATAATAACAACTATCCCAACAGTATCTATAACAACTATCCCAACAGTATCTATAATAACAACTATCCCAACAGTATCTATAATAACAACTATCCCAACAGTATCTATAATAACAACTATTCCAACAGTATCTATAATAACAACTATCCCAACAGTATCTATAATAACAACTATCCCAACAGTATCTGTAATAACAACTATCCCAACAGTATCTGTAATAACAACTATCCCAACAGTATCTATAATAACAACTATCCCAACAGTATCTATAATAACAACTATCCCAACAGTATCTATAACAACTATCCCAACAGTATCAATAATAACAACTATCCCAACAGTATCTATAATAACAACTATCCCAACAGTATCTATAATAACAACTATCCCAACAGTATCTATAATAACAACTATCCCAACAGTATCTATAATAACAACTATCCCAACAGTATCTATAATTATCCCAACAGTATCTATAACAACTATCCCAACAGTATCTATAATAACAACTATTCCAACAGTATCTATAATAACAACTATCCCAACAGTATCTATAATAACAACTATCCCAACAGTATCTATAACAACTATCCCAACAGTATCAATAATAACAACTATCCCAACAGTATCTATAATTACTATTCCAACAGTATCTATAATAACAACTATCCCAACAGTATCTTGATATCAAACTGAAGTTTTCACAATGCATCTATATAGGTATACTCATCCTTTATTTCCACAACTTCCTTAATTGGAAAGAAACTTACACTTCTCCAATGTAGCAAACAACATACATGTGTACACAATCTTTCCCCAACAAAACCCACTTCATTTTACACTTTTCGATACTTTTTTCCATGCTCTGCAAATGGATGAAATCCATCTTATTACTCAGCTGGAAGTTATAGGAACATATATCAAAGAAAAGTTGCATCTATTCATTCCCATACAAGGGAATAGAAAAATGAACATTTCCATGTTTAAAAAAATTGAAATGGTTTGCAAATTAGTCTACATGTAATACACATCTACTTGCCTAAACTAAAGAGTTCAATTATCATGAAGTCATGTATATCAATGAGTGTTATATTAAGATACCCCTGGTTAAACGTTTTATAATGATAAAACTATGTTTTGTTACTTCATACAGAATGAATTACCTGTGACCAAAAGAAAACAACCAACCTCTGCAGCAACTCCACAAATCAATGAAGATCCAAAGCATGATAGAACAAATAGTCACAGTCCCCCTGGTAGAAGGAAAGCCCCAGATCCTCCCTCTAGACCCTCAAGAGTCAAATCAAATCTACTCAAATCTAACAGTCATGATCAAAGATCACCAGAGTCAAGGTCACCGGGGTCAGGGTCACCAAAGTCAAAGTCTCCAAGGTCTAATTCTCCTAAAACCTATTCACCTAAAAGTGATTCTCCCAAGTCAAGGTCACCAAGAGCAAGATCACCTACATGTAGATCACATTCACCTAAATCAAAAACAGTCAGGTGAGCTTAATCATGTTCTCTCATAGACAGTTGGATGTTAATACACATGTATGTTACGTTTAAGTCCTTGTTTTCCTATGCTTATAAAGTGAATCGAATCTTGATTTGTTTTATCAACAGTAGATCCAGTGTCAATCATCCTATAGGAAACATTGATACAGATTTTGACAGTCTTTCTTGCAACTCGCCAACACTGAAATCGGTATGTTCATATATAATCTTATAGTTAGACTTTAAATGCAGTGTATATCTTTTGAGTTCTTCAAAAGCATAATGATCAAACATCCCTATGATTCCTTCTGAGTTGCTATCGTTCAAATGTTATAGCCTGTTTACACCGTGGGCATGTTTCCACTGTGCTATAAGACCAACTTCCAAGGCTACCAGAGGGATATATTAATACTCAATTGAGGAATACATCACTGCTAGGGTACATACATGTACATGTACAATGTAGGTTCATGAACATGTGACCTGTTCTCGACCAATGATATAATAACAATGTTTGAGTTAGTAAGGCTTTACATAACTAATTTCATATGTACATTAGATTTATGATGGTATATGACATAAAACACAATAAAGGGGGCCACTTTCCTACCGTCACGTTAGCAGTTTTTCTAATGGTTGTAATTTTTTTTTAAATATCTGACACCACCCAAAAAGAATTTCAACATTTGAATAGACATGCATGCTTATGCTAAAGATAATTTGAGTTGATTATTACTATTATTTTTTTAATTACATGTACCCTACAATTTCCATCAACAAATGGACGGAAAAGTGAGGTAACTTTTTCCGTCCAATTTTTATGGAAATTTGAGGGTAAAAAAAAAAATAAAAAAATAAAAAAATAAAATAAATCAACTCAAATTAGTTTTAGTATAAGCCTGCATGTCCATTCACATGTTGAAACACTTTTTGGTCGGTTTCAGGTACTTAAAAATAAATAACAACCATTGGAAAAACTGATAACGTGGCGGATGCAAAGTGGCCCCCTTTATTGTGTTTTATGTCATATGTCTTAGCAAGAGCTACTCACTCTGTACTATACTTGACTTGTTTGTTTATTTTGGATGATTTCTATTTATTGCAGTTGACAGCTGGAAGGGTAGCACCTCCACGGAACAGAAGATCACCCTCAAAAAGGTACATGTACACTGTAGGTGGATGTGCTTTGATTTCGCTTGTTCAATATTAGAGTATGACAAGCTATTCAATCATGATTTTCATCAAAGTCTTTTCATATTGTAATATTATCCATCAGTTAGTTTTGTTTTTGGTCATCTTTCATGTTTTCAAATCTGATATTGTACAACTGCACATCTACAGTATATTACTACAATAATTTTGTTTTTTTAATTGTATTATTGTTATGGTCAGATGATTGAATATACAATCAATCACATTGCTGTATCAAATTGAGTTGGTTAAATGTTAACCAGTTCGCACCGGGAATAAAAAAGTTTTTCCGAACCCCGTGGCGGGTTTATTTTTACTGCACAAACACGACCAGAGCGTGACCGGGGAGACCGCGTCTTCCACCGTATGCTTATGGCTCGTTGCCACGTCGACCGGGAATCTATACAAATATTCCCGAGAATCCTGTGGCGTGTTTAGACGCTCTCCGATCCGCTGTCAAAAAAAAAATTGCGTGTATACACGGCCTCCGACGCGAACTGGTTAATACACACAAGATATACAGGGTGTCCCCATAAAAAGTATACCGAGATCAAAATTACTGTAATGGCAAAACTACTTTATATATGGGAAAGAGAAATATATCTCTAGAAAGGGTAGAATGTCCTCTTTGCAATGGTATACAGCTTGTGATGTTATTGACACAGGTGAGTGAACAAATTAGACAGATGTTAAGGGTACTGAAAGCAGGACTGTGACAAGTTTGCATATTTGAACAACAAATCTCAACCATGCAAGTGTGCAGAATACCAAATGCCTTTGTTTTTTCAACACATTCTTGAAAACAAGGAATGTACCTAAAACAATGTAATCTGCTTTGTTTTCGCTACTTACCTCAAAAGTTTAATGTGCAGGTTTTTTTAAATGCTTTTTGGACCTTTGTTATTCAAATATGCAAACTTGTCACAGTCCTGCTTTCAGTACCCTTAACATCTGTCTAATTTGTTCACTCATCTGTGTCAATAACATCACAAGCTGTATACCATTGCAAAGAGGACATTCTGCCCTTTCTAGAGATATATTTCTCTTTCCCATATATAAAGTAGTTTTGCCATTACAGTAATTTTTATCTCGGTATACTTTTTATGGGGACACCCTGTATATGACTGGAGTGATCTTCTAAAAGTAGAATGTTATAAGGTTGTACACAAATACCCCTGGTATTGTTGACATTTTTCTTTAAATGTTGAAAATAATGTTTGTGGTCACAGGGTTGTTGGGTGCACAAGTCATACCTACGGTACACTGTTTCATCAGGTATCTGTGTGTACCATATGTGTACCTGTTCTCTGTAATTCATGCACACCATGCATACAATAGGTGGAACCAGTCTGATAGCGATTATGTTGCAATTGCTGTCTGTATGTACACGTCAAAGTTGTAGTTTTTGATAATTTCTCGCTAATTGCAAGACATGATGAATCCTTTAAAAATGATAAGCTACCATTATTTGGGAACAGTACTATTACACAGCTATTGCATGGAATCTAAAGCATTAATGTCCTTTCAGTTTAGTTTAAATTGCTGCCTTTGTTGTATTTTTTCAGGAAAGTCAAATCTGAAATAAGTACAGCAACAAAAGAAGAGGATGCTAGTCTTCCAATCACTGAACAACTGTCCATCGTTATACCCGAGACACAACCTACTCCCCAGGACACACACCCTACTCCCCAGGACACACCTAGTGATATACCCCAGCCTAAACCTAGAAGGAAACACTCCCAACCTGAACTCAGTCATCCCCAACAAACCTATGACTCGGGTCAAAGTCTTTCAGATGGGCTAGAAGCATTGATGAATGGTAAAGATTCCCAAATGTCACCACCGAGATCCCCACAAAGACGTGAGCATACTGTCCCACCACTCAACCTGACCAGTTTACATGAACATACAGATGGGGAAGGTATGTTTGAAATAAGCTCTTACCTAACTCACTATTCCCTCTCCAAACCCCTCCCACCAAGACTCTCCTCAAGACTCTCCTCAAGACTCTAACCCACCCACCCAACACACACACATCTACATGTATATATATTGACTCAAAGGTGCATTCTTGTCATGCATTTTGTGAGCTTAAAATGTATTTGTACATGTTAACCGATATTTAACCCAGAGGTGTAACACTATACTGGCACACTCATCCCTGTCTAAGATTCCCTGACCATCAGAGAATGGTGTGGTCAGGTTGGACATGTCTGTGATGATAGCACATGTGCATACAAGCAGTGATTCACATCGAAGTCAAATATCGCTTCAAATGTACTGCATGTACATGTATACATTATAAGCTCACAAAATGTACGGATGAGAGTGCATCTTTAAGTATACAATCCCACCACAACCTGAATAGTTTACATCAAACACACAGATTTGTTAGTTTCATATATGACCTCTTACCTAACCCACCAGCTGAAAATATTGGCAGGTTGTTTTTACAGTGTATATTTTTTTTATTTTTTATGTATGGATGCATTTGGGCGCCTTCTCAAAACTATTCCGGGATAACTTGCAGGGAGATTTCCCTGCAGTTGATTTTTCTACCCTCAAAGTATCCACAAGCAATCCAAATATATTGGGGATAAAGTATTGAAACTAGACCAGGCAATTTGTTTACATGAAAACTAAACCGCAGACATTGAGATCGTTGTCTACTGGAAGCCATCGGGTGGTCCCTACTGGGTGGATTTGCGGTTTGGTCACTGGCCGAGTGATAGCCTTGATCAAGGCGCTTCAGAACAGTTTGGTCGCATAATTTTGCCCCATTTAGCTATCCGAACTCCAGCGCACATTCACACATTGTATGGCCTCATACATACTGTATACATGTAGATGTACTGTACATGTACATAATGTATGGAGTACACTGTACATTACTGTACATGCACGTGTACTGTACATGTACATACAGTGACAATTCGTCTTGATGCTTCTGCACATGCCAAAAACTAAAGACATATTCTCATTGTTGACTGATTGACCCAGTAACTGCATACTCACTGTGCGTGATATACATGATTGTGCTGTACATGTTCAACTAGGTTGGACTGTGACCTTCGTGTATTCCGTTTCACATGTACGACATGTAATTGCATGTTGTTTGAGTTTGAGTGCGTACAATTGGTCGCAATGCACAACTGTATCCATGACTTAGTTATTGATCTCGCTGTACAGTATACTTGTCCGGCACCAGGGACGGCGTGTGTATGTGTTCTGAATTTCTCTGGCTAGCAATCGGTACAGGCCAGGGGTGGGAATAGGCTAGCCGAGTGATTGTGCTGTTACTATTGCCAAAGAATATTTCATTCTTAAAACCTTCATGGTATTGAAGAATTTCGGATCTGTATTACTTTTTATTTAAAAGTAAACCTATGTGTTCTGTTGCTAAAGATCGGGCTCTTTCATTGAGATCAAGTAAGACTAGATTGCCTGGCTTCTGAAAACCACAAAGGACTGTGAGATCTTATCAGTTGCCCAAAACCGCAGACTGCTCAGTGGGGAGTCTATAAACATATTGCGGGTAAATGTGTGCTTTTTATCGGGGAAAAATCTATCTAGGAAAAGAATCCACCTGCAAAGTTTCCACAATTATATACCCTTTGCGAAAAAACATTCCCACAACTTATCCCGGAATAGCTTTGAGAAGTTGCCTAACAAACATTTATCAATAGCATTCACAACCTTCTGTAAGTTGAAACAAATTAATAACAAAACTGTTGATAATGTGTTGACTGTAATTGTTAACTACACAGAGCCAATCCCAGCATGGAAGGCAAGACATCATTTCCATGACAACACGCAAGAGGCCATGTTATCACCACGCTCACTCAAACTACAAACAATCACTCAGTAAGTCACCATTGTCCTTTCTCTTTATGTGTGATGTGGCTCAGTATTTGACTGTCTTCTTATTTTTACTAAGTTGTATGTCTATTTTTTTAACCTCATTGCATTTAGGTCAGTGTATGATTTAGTGTATAATTTGAGTGTTGACTGATTGTTTTATTTATTTTTTTCATTTGTATGCTCTCTAAAAGGCAGTGTCCATGTACACTTGAAGTAAAATCTCTTTATATGCATCAATCAAGAGATACACAATTTATTTTTAAAAAAAACGACATTTGAAAGTTTCAGCTTATTTCATTGTGTCAGTAACAATAAAATAGTGAAAATGTATTCAGATTGTTTGTATTCATTCTAGCATGGAATTTCTGTCTTTGGTTGACAACAAAAAATTATTTTATTAAAATAATAATAATAACTGGATTTATAGAGCGCCAAATTGCCAAAGGATACAAGACGCTTTTACATTATTATCCCTGGTCATTGGGCCAATATCAATCCTTAAACTTTCTCAGCTCCCTGGGGAGTATACAGCCCCGAGCTACCGTAACGCATCGGAAGCTTTTTCAACCACAATATCAATATATTATGATAGCACCTACATATGTGTCAGACATTTGTTTTTCAAGATAACTAATGGTACACTATATGCCTTAAAGATGAACATGAACATTACATACATTTATGTATAACCCACATGCATACAATTACAGAGCTGCCAACTCTTCCGGATTCTGCGGAAGACTTTGCGTATTTGACGGTAATTTACTTACTTAAAATATATGCAAGGAGGCCTCTGCTTTTGGCACAAAAATGTGAGGCCTCCTTGCATATATTTTAAGTAAGTAAATTACCGTCAAATACGCGAAGTCTTCCGCAGAATCCGGAAGAGTTGGCAGCTCTGCAATTATACATAAGTTTCCATGTCTGCATATAATGATAAGATCAAGGGAATGGAATAGCATTAAGGCAATAACATTAGTATCTGAATGTGAAATCATGCTGGATGTTATTGTAATGTCTTCTGTTAATGTGACTGGCCTAATCTTTCCATGTACATACAGTCTTGTAGACCAACAGGAAGCCCCACTATCTCCAAGGGCAAGAGATATACCATTCAACTTCACCAGGTGTGCAGCACTTTCCATTACTCAGTAGTACATGTATACTTCATGGATATCACTTTAATTTCCATGCCACTTTCTTCATACTGGTAATTAACCACAGTCATGCAGAATTAGAATTAACCACAGTCATTAGCAGAATTAGGAAACACAGCACTGTATACAATAAATCAAGGTCTTGCTGGTCCTAAGAAAATCTTTTCATTGTTTTGGTTGTAGTGAAGCATGTTCAAAATGGTCCAGTAACATGGTTACTTCAGTGCTCTATCAGAGTTGATTGTAACATTACATGTACAACATCAACAATGCTTTAGTCTTCATCCTACTGGAGCACACACTGTACTACACATAGCAACGTACACCCCTTGCACTCCTACAAACTTTATTTCATATTTTGCTTTAATACGCACACTTAAACTAGATTTGTAAGAAATCAGTGACTTTCACCCCCATTGTAACTGCTGAATTGAAGCTATTTACAATGTAAAATAGCAATGTGTATTTTCAGATTTTTAGCACAATTTTGACCTTTGTGTATAATTTTGGTTTAGATGTTCAGCTTCACCTTGAAGATTCCATAAAGGGATAGGTCTGATAAATATTGATCTGCATCCACCTCATCATATACTGACCACGCTTTTTGTCATGTCTTGCATCCACCTCATCATATACTGACCACGCTTTTTGTCATCCACCTCATATACTGACCACGCTTTTTGTCTTGTCTTGCATCCACCTCATCATACATGTATACTGACCACGCTTTTTGTCATATCTTGCATCCACCTCATCATATACTGACCACGCTTTTTGTCTTGTCTTGCATCCACCTCATCATATACTGACCACGCTTTTTGTCTTGTCTTGCATCCACCTCATATACTGACCACGCTTTTTGTCTTGTCTTGTTTTGCATGCATTAATTATCTTACTTTCATTATCATTTAGAGTCACAATGACATTTTCAAACATATAGCATCTCACCACATTCGAATCAGGTTAGATGTTGCAGATCTACATGTATTACACCTTAACTTCCTATGTACATGTATGTGTACAATGTTAGCCTTGACCTATATTCAAGGCTAGCATTGTACACATATCTACATTTGTATCTTAGTAGGAACATACGTATTAAGCTACATTTGTAATTATCAATTATTACATTCAACCAATCAGAGTGCACTAATGGTTGGTGTTTCATCTGTCTGAAATACATGCAACTGGATTTCTTGCTTTCTATGTAGCTTTTTTATTTCAATTAGATTTCGTAAAATTTTGAAAACAAACCTGCAAGAATGAAAATAAAGTTTTACCACAGGATAAAGACCACTGAGGTCTACAGGATTAGGCTCTGAGGCACATTGGCTAAAGACCTGAGGTGCTTTAGATAAAGACCTCTAAGGTCAATTGGATAAAGACCTCTAAGATTCACTGGACAAAGACTTCTAAGATTCACTGGATAAAGATAATCCGAGGTCCACTGGTTAAACACCTCCAAGATTCACTGGATAAAGACCTCTAAGGTCCACCGGATAATGACCTCTGAGGTACACAGGATAAAGACCTCTCAGATCATGGCAAAGGGCAATACAGGATCTTTATATTTTGCTGTAAAGACTGACACAAGTGTCTGTCATGGAAAACAGCTGTAGTTATACAAAGTGTATCTTTTTTAGCAGTTAGAAAATGTTTTGTTCAGTTGAGTACTCCGTATACATTAGAGTGAATATTTAAATCACTTCATAAAATAGCACTTGTTCATAATGAGTTTTAACCCTAACCCCCTAGCTATTTTAGCTAAGAACCTTCCTGAATCCACCAAAATCCAACACCATGCATTAACACTACCACCCAACTGTTGGACTTAGCTGGAATTGGGACACCTGGCCCCATGCAAAGTATCCCTGTCTGGGCTATACAATACCGAGTCCATCAAAATCCAACCAAACCTGCTGTTGGAGTTTGATTGGTTTGGGGTGGTTAGGGTTAATGTAATGTTTTCTTTCAAAAAAGTAATACATTTTGTGTCTGAACCTGTGAATGGATTTTTAACATGACTATTTTCTCAGAATTATTTTGATTTAATTGAGTGTACAGTATGTATACTTTCACTGGCCAGTTTGATCAACAAGTATGCATGATCATTGACATTGGTGTAGAGGGAGGGAACTAGGACTAAATGCTAGGGTTTGCATGTCTACAATGCTACAGTGTAATATGAAACTTACAGCTTTGTTAGTCTTTTGATACCACAAAGGCAGTGACAAACATTTACAATGAAGTGGGTGACATAACTAATGTTCATTATGCATCTGTCACTATGGTCTTCATTTAGTGATGTGAACTAATGACATTGTCTTCACTCATTGTTATGTTATGTGTTTTGTTGTTTCTTGTCTTTCTATTTTTTACAGTGTGTCACACGACACGGATGTCCCACCCTCCCCTCCTTCATCACAGTCGATACTGACGGGGTGCGTACACATCCAAAGTATTATATACAAGCTGAAGCAAAAGGCCTACAAATATATGCTTTCAAATTCCATTGCTTTTTAAGCATGTCCATCTATTTCCTCATCAGCATCATCTGCGTTAAACTGCTGTCACAATAACATCATGTTGAAATCAATATGATACTACACTGGATTATCCTGGTATCCTGTTCATCATGTTCATCATGTTCATTAGTCAATGTGTATTACCAGCTCCAAATATACATGTATGCAGACTTGTGTGACTCGGACTTCAGTCACCACGTACAATGACTTAGACTTGGACTCGGACTTGGACTTGACCCTTCAGACTCGTGACTCGGACCCGTGACTCGATGTTTGTCGGACTCGATGGCAAAATTCCCAATATTCACTATTTTAAAACATTATCAAAACAAAGATTGTTCTTGCAACATAGTTTAATTCTTGTTACTTAATTTAAACAATGCGAACAGTTTAAAAAAATTTGATACTGTTCATCCTGTTCCGTTGTAGCATAGCTTATTGTGTCCTTTCTCTTTGTAGTAATGCGATAGGAACCGCTTACAGGCACGGCGGCCGCATGGAAACAAAGTGCGTCTTCCAGAAATCGATTACAATGAATTACGTACCCAAGCTTCAGTGTACAACATCGTGGGAATAAAAGCATGATAGTGATGGGTACTGGACTTATTACACTGTCCTAAACACTGGTCTCTCAATTTTCATGGTGTTTGGTGTCAATTCTAGAGAAATGGAATGAACATTTTGAAAATTTTGCACCCAGGAGGATCTGTGTGGGCATTTGTGAGCTATTTCAGCGTATAAATAGTAATAAACTAAGATGACTTTCTTTGTGAGTGAGGATGGGAGATGATTGTGCGAATTCCCTCCAAATTCAAAATTAGGGCTGACATATGGCAGATTGTCGAAATTATCTTTTGTTAAAATGCTGCTCATTTTTTATTTTGGGTAATATATCATATACATGTAGCTGTCAGACTAACACATGTCGTAAGTATTTATTTTTATGTTTTTTTCAAAAGAGTTTTGTTTATTGCATTTGGTTATGGTGAATTGGTTTTGGACATTAGAGAGTGACATGTTATTCTTTTATTATTTAAGTGTTATTCTAGCAATATATTATATTGGCTGCAGGCCGAAATATGGGGAAAAACATTTTGCTAAATCCATTGTGATTATTGAGAAATGGATTCAGGCAAGTGCAGTGTACAAGGGCATATATATATATATATACTTGTAGTAAAACTAGAGGAACGCTGGTAGTTGTAACTCCGAGTTTCACGCGTTATGCGATCATCAGACAACTCATATATATATATATATATATACCGGTATATATAATCAGGAGGGTGGCCTTAGCTTTCGATCCAATCCGGACCTTCATCGGAGGCTTTGACAAAGTACAACATAAAAACTCCCCCATTTATAGGGAAAAGGGAAAGCAAAGGATCATGGGGCGGGATCCAAAAAAGGCGGGAAAATAGTGACCAATTAAAGATAAGCATCAGTCTAGAAAAAGCCAATAGGAGTATCAGAAGTGAACAAAGGGGGATTATTGAGCCACACAATAAGTAGATGTGGCAGCTTATGGTGAAGCTAGGGTAAAGGAGGGATTATTGAGTCACACAATAGGTAGAGGTGGCAGCTTGTAGTAAAGCTGGCATAAACATAGGACAATACACAAAGGGATAGGACAACAACAAAAAAGGAGGTTTACGCCTTACAAATTGAGGAGTTGGTGTGTGGGTGTAAATAGCTAAATTAAAATAGTCCTATGAGAGACAGTTGGAAAAATGTAAAAGTATACAAGATAAGATAAAATAACAGGTTAAAACAAATACCTGAAAATAGAACGAAGGTTAAAACAAATACCTGAAAAGAGAACAGGTTAAAACAGATACCTGAAAATAGAACAGGTTAAGACAAAGACCTGAAAAGTAACAGGTTAAAACAAATACCTGAAAATAGAACGAAGGTTAAAACAAATACCTGAAAAGAGAACAGTTTAAAATAGATACCTGAAAAGAGAACGAAGGTTAAAACAAATACCTGAAAAGAGAACAGTTTAAAATAGATACCTGAAAAGAGAACAGGTTAAAACAAATACCTGAAAAAACCGATTAAAGCAAATACCTGAAAAAGGAACAGGTTAAGACAACTACCTGAAAAATAGAACAGGTTAGGACAAAAACCTGAAAAATAAAAGGTTAAAACAAATGCCTGGAAATAGGTAAAAGTAGCTGGGTTATTTGATACCTGTGTTGATATTGAGGCCATATCCAGTGTGACTCCCTAAGTTTGCGATGTGTATCATTGCTAGTGCAGGCTTCAATTACAATGATTTCAACATCATTAATGCTATGATTAGGGCTGTTAAAATGGATAGCCACAGGGTAGGGTTTTTAGTTTTCACAGAGGAAACATGGTTGGCAAAGCGGAGACACAATTTGGTCTTTGTCTCCCCTACATATTGTATACCACATCTTTTACGTAAGATTACATATATAACATTGGGTGTGTCACACTGGGATTTAGTTCTGATTGTGTAGGTGAGACCAGTACTGTGGCTTTTCACCTTCTGAGCAGGTTTGAGATACAAACAGGTTTTGCATCTCGAGCGGGTACAATTAGAGCACCCCTGTGGTGATTGATGATCAGTGACGTTAAGGTTACTTTTGGTGCTAGGGAGCCTAGCCTGAACCAATATATCACCGAGGTTACTGGGGCGACGGAAAACAATCAAAGGAGGCTCAGGGATGGCTGAGCGTAACCTGTCGGAGGAGTGTAAAATAGTCATGTTATCATTTACGATAGATGAAACTTGAAAGTCTGGGTAATCTGGGGTGATAAGTCGTGACCAGCGGGACTCTGTTAGGAAGGTTTTCTTGTTATCCCGGGTAGCCAAGAGGGTGCTACGGGGGGTACAGAGGGCCCTGTTGATGGCTAGTTGGACCCTGCGTTTGCTATGACCCCGGGATACAAGGTGTTGCCTCAGTTCAGACGACCGTTTCCTGTATAAGGTATCGGTGGAACAGATACATCTTATACGGAGCGCTTGACTGTAGGCGATGGCCTCTTTGCAGTGCTTGGGGTGGCAGCTGTCAGAAAGGATGTATTGATGAGTGTCAGTGGGTTTACAATAGACATAAGTCGAGATGCCATGGGGGGATTTGTTGATGGCAACGTCTAGGAAGTTCACGCTATTGGTAGAGTAGTTAGCAGTGAACTTGATGGTGGCATGGAATGAATTAATGTAGTTGATGAATTCACCTAGGCTATCTTGGCCACCACACCAAATGCAGAATATATCGTCAATAAATCTCCACCATACTAGAGGACGGTGGGGGGCAGAAGATAGCAATCTGTCTTCAAGGTTAGACATAAACAGATTAGCGTATGATGGTGCCATCTTAGTGCCCATCGCTGTACCTTGAACCTCAAGATATATATCCCATATATCTTGAGTATTTTTTCACTTAACTTTGAACCTTGACATATGTATAAGGTTTTCTTTTTTCGTTTGAATTTTGTAAGTGACTTTGTGACTCGGACTTGACCCACATGACTCAGGACTCGGACTTGAGGTTTGAGGACTCAAATACAAGGCTGCGTGTATGGTACTCCATGGGCTGTGGAGGAAGCAATGTGTTTGTGTGAAGCATTCATTTGTACTGTTCTCCTGGCTCCAGCTACAATGTACATCAGATTTAGGAGCAAATGGCCAACAAATGTGGTGTTTACTTCAACATTCATGTTCATGTAGGCCAGTTTTGATCCTCACACTGTGTTTGTCATGGTTGAGAAAAAGAGGCCAATTAATTGTCATAGACTGATTTCCCCTTGAGAAGATGGAATGGATTGGTATCATGTGCTGGCTTTACATACATCTGTTGCTCAGTACATATATGCTACTCGTAACTAGCCAGTTGTGACGTCCATAATTGCTTGCTTACTTACTTGTCTGTTTGCATGCTTGCCATTTTGCCTGCTTGATTATTTGTCTGTCATTTTGCTTTTCATGCTGGCTTGTTGGCTGGGTTTTGAATGTTTGTTTATCAATTTGTTTTTGGTTTGTCTTTTTGATTATTTATTTTTGGTTATTGTTTTTGTTTGTTTGTTGGGGTGTTTGCTTGTGTGTTTGTTGATTTTATAATTATTATTTTTTGCCTTTTTAATGATAATGATGGCAAAACTGCTTCGGAATGTATGTTTACTTTCTTTGAAGTTACACTGTAGAAATACATCCCAACAACCAACCTGTGAAACAAGAAAATAGTGAACATGTATTTCATCATTAAACACAAACTAACATGGGATTTGTATACAGTGGTGCACAATTGTGTATCTAATACTGTGTCAATATTTAGACATACATTTTATTTTTAATACCAGTGTGTACCTTCTGTAAAAACAGCTCTGTTTATCTTACAGGAAGCAGAAGTAATGGTTAAATTGTCTGGCTTTTCTTACCATGTAACCTTTATGGAGTGCCATGGTCGAGCGGTTTAGTGCATTGGATTTGTGTTCTGATGGCTGAGTTGTCAGAATGCGGGTCCTTGAGCAAGACACTTTACCATAATTGCTTCTTTCCACCCAGGGGTAAATGGGTACCTGTGAGGGCAGAGTAGGTTGTTGTGTTTGATTAGCCCATATGCGCTGAAATGGCAGCAATTGAGCTGTATACTCCCCAGGGAGCTGAGATGGTTTCAGGAATGATTTATGAGCCCGATGAGCAGGGGTAATAATGTAATGCGCCTTGAGCACCAGTTTGGTGGATACATGTACGTACGCCATATAAGTCCACATTATTATCATTATCATTATTAGTATTATTATTATCATCAGTTGATATTAATTGCATTCAATATCTGCCTATTAATCTCAAGCTTTTTCTTTATTTATGAGCATTAACAGAGTTCCTTTAAATTGTTATTTAGTTTACATTTATTCCTTAAATACATATACACAGATTTACAAAATATATATATATACATGTATATCCTTCTTGAAAAGTTGTTAATTGAAATAATAGTGCTGCCTCGTACCAATACACTTAGTTATATGGCTACTGTAAGTCCCTGCCTACTATTGGCAACACTGAAAACTCAGTCACACCACCTACATAAAAGCCAATTGCGAAACTGACATAGTAACAATTATCATAGAAAGTCTCAACCCTATTTGTTAATTCATGCTGTTTGACTGGTGTATTCATCAAATGTTAACACCTGTTAATTCAGCTCATTGGTCCATTCCAGAAGCAGTCGTGCACCCTCGGAAGCTGCCTGGTAGTTGTTTACTAATTTTGTGTTTGAAGGTTCTATGAAAAGATATTTTTTGTAGATTGAATACATCTGTACAGTTTAGTCAAGAAGGAAGGTCTGGTTTTGACACAGTGAAAATTGTGTGTACATGTATATGAGGGTGCTCTGTTGTGATATCAGTATGAGCTGTTTACAATTTAAGGGACAGTATCATCATAGACTTTCAACAGGGCATGGAATCGGTGTCATAGTTTAAGATTACCACGGTGACTGAAAATTACAGGCTCATTGATGCAGCAGCAGTGGTAATGTAACCTTATCATGTGGGTATTATTTTCAGTCACAGAGTTAATCTAAAACTAGTACTCCGATTCCATGCCCTGTTGATCATGACGATACTGTCCCTTTAATGTGTGTTGATTACAAATGCTGCTCATTCAACTCATGTTCAGACCCAATATTGATGATTAACCTTTGCGAATTCAGTATCCTTAAATAAAACTCCTTAAAGGTTTTCTTCATGTTCCGCTACATGAACCTAAAACCATTTAATTTTGTCTTCATTTAATGTGCTGGCTTCTTGTTACCTACTTGTATTAAACCATGCAATGAATGTTGGACCATTTCATATGCCAAGAATTGATGCATGATACGGTTATCATAATGTGTTGGTCAGTGTGGATAATCAATAACCCCTTCTCTTCCTGTCTCATCTCAAGGAAGGACCATTGGCCATCTATAGATGGAATGTCACTTATCTTCAAGTCTACAACAGACAAAACTGAGGGAAAGGTTTTGCATGAAAATTGAAAGCTTTACAATAGAGTTGACATTGCCTTTCATTAAGCCTAACCATGGATGAAAGTCTTCTCTAGAATAATTTGGATATTTTAACTTTTCAGTCAAGAAGTTACGTCTTAATTGTCTTCAGCAGAATACATTGTATGTAAATCGTATTTATACTAATGTATTTGTTTTGATAACAGTTTGTCAAAGAGATCAGATAAGCTACAAGAAGAAAATGAGCTAAGCAATGTGAAGCAACTGACCAAACAGATACGAAGCCTGAAGAGAAAGATAAGACAATATGAAGAAGAGTTTGAAGATGAACATGGATATAAGGTGATGAACATTTAAACTTGTTCATTTATGAGTGTCATTTATGAGTGTCATTTATGAGTGTCATTTATGAGTGTCATTTATGAGTCATTTATGAGTGTCATTTATGAGTGTCATGAGTGTCATTTATGAGTGTCATTTATGAGAGTCATTTATGAGTGTCATTTATGAGTGTTATTTATGAGAAATTGATTTAAATATATAGCATACTTAAGCACATCAACTTTTTTCCCTATTAGTACATGTAGTTCCATAGAAATTGATGTTACACTTGTACATGTACCTAGAATACGTGTATCACTACACACTTGTACATGTACCTAGAATACGTGTATCACTACATACTTGTACATGTACCTAGAATACGTGTATCACTACACACTTGTACAATCCTAGAATACGTGTATCACTACACACTTGTACATGTACCTAGAATACGTGTATCACTACACACTTGTACATGTACCTAGAATACGTGTATCACTACACACTTGTACATGTACCTAGAATACGTGTATCACTACACACCTGTGCACATGTACCAGAATACGTGTATCACTACATACTTGTACATGTACCAGAATACGTATCACTACACACTTGTACAATCCTAGAATACGTGTATCACTACACACTTGTACATGTACCTAGAATACGTATCACTACACACTTGTACATGTACCTAGAATACGTGTATCACTACACACTTGTACATGTACCCAGAATAATGCGGTATCACACACACCTTGTACATGTACCCAGAATACGGTATCACTACACACACCTGTACATCTACCTAGAATACGTGTATCACTACACACTTGTACATGTACCTAGAATACGTGTATCACTACACACTTGTACATGTACCTAGAATACGTGTAGTACTACATACTTGTACATGTACCTAGAATACGTGTATCACTACACACTTGTACATGTACCTAGAATACGTGTAGTACTACATACTTGTACATGTACCTAGAATACGTGTATCACTACACACTTGTACATGTACCTAGAATACGTGTAGTACTACATACTTGTACATGTACCAGAATACGTGTATCACTACACCTTGTACATGTACCAGAATACGTGTATCACTACACACTTGTACATGTACCCAGAATACGGTATCACACACACTTGTACATGTACCAGAATACGTAGTACTACACACTTGTACATGTACCTAGAATACGTGTATCACTACACACCTTGTACATGTACCCAGAATACGGTATCACTACACACTTGTACATGTACCTAGAATACGTGTATCACTACACACTTGTACATGTACCTAGAATACGTGTATCACTACACACTTGTACATGTACCTAGAATACGTGTATCACTACACACTTGTACATGTACCTAGAATACGTGTATCACTACACACTTGTACATGTACCTAGAATACGTGTATCACTACACACTTGTACATGTACTAGAATACGTGTATCACACACTTGTACATGTACCTAGAATACGTGTATCACTACACACTTGTACATGTACCTAGAATACGTGTATCACTACACACTTGTACATGTACCTAGAATACGTGTATCACTACACACTTGTACATGTACCTAGAATACGTGTATCACTACCACTATGAACATCTCCTCCGTGAATGCACCGTGAAAGCTCGGTGAATTGCACTTTTTCCGTGAAAATGCATTTTCACGGCGAGTTCACGGTGCTTACGCCCCAGTGGTTTCGTTCACGGTGTTTTCACCGAGTATTCACCGAGTGTATGTCTCCTATTGTTATACAGTGGATTTAATCCTATTGCACTGACACAAAAGCAAGGCATGGTTTAGGCTTTTAGTAGTAATAACCTCTCCCATTGTGCGCTTATCTTGGATGAATGGATTAGTTTAGTCAAAACACACGCAACGTAAATAATACATGCCGAGTCTGTACATAGACGTGCATGCAGCGTAGCGCTCGGATATAATTATAGCATTGATGCATTGATCGTCGATTCGTGTCGCTGTACCGCATACAAACGCATGTTATAAAATGTACATTACGTGGCCAGGGCTAGGCTTCGCTTTTGGTGGTCGCCAACATGCTGTCAAAGGGTCGACTAGCAACAAAATAAAAAAGTGAACTGAATACTGCCACATCCAAATGCATAAAACTTGATGTTTTTCGGGTTAACATTGTGTTTTTATTTATTGTTTTAATTTGGTGACATAAACTGTAAGTGTTGCAATACTGTTTTTATGAGGCCAACATATCGTCCATGTAATGCACTGCCGCACTCGTGAAATGACGCACTTACCGCTGGCTTAGCATTTCGGAAAATTTACAAAACTATGGCGTACATTGGTTGCATAAACTTATCCAAGTCATGCTTGTTACAGAAATAAAAATTATAGTGAAACAAATTATAAGTGTCTTGCTCAAGGACACAATTGTCACGGCCAGGATTCGAACCCACATTCTGCTGCTAACACCAGAACTTGAGTCCGGTAATCTAGACCGCTCGGCCACGACACTTCACAAGAAAGAAGATGCAGGCCGTTTTATTTATTTTCCAAGATGGCCGCAAAAATTTAAATCCAAGAATGGTGCCAACTAGCTGTGGAGGTCGAAAAGTGGATACATGTATCTGCTTTTCAGCTTTCTAAATATTGAAAAAGCAGATTGAACGTTGTTGCAAGTGCCTTTTTCCGCTTTTCTTTGTCTTTAAACAAGTTCAGCTTTCTGCCTTTTTGCTTTTCGGTTTGAAGACAAGCACGGTAAATTTTTGCTACTTTTCTGCTCGACGAAAAAGGCAGATTAGACGTTTTGTTACACAGTGGCACAAAAGTGGTTTGTCAACAAATTTGCTCATTATTTCTTAGCGGCTTCATGTACCGGTAGGTCATTGAAAATTCAAGACATGATTCGAACTTATGGTCCGATATCATGAGACAATTTTGGTGACGTTTAATAAAAGCGTTGTGATTTTTTGGCAAGGATTTCTAAGAAAGAAATCTTTAACGATGAGACACAAGGAATGAATCTGGTACACGCTGCACGCGGTCGACCCCAGGCCGACGCGGCAGCGTTCGGCCGGGCAATCTCTGTGGTTCACTGATCGATATTGGGCACCTCGTACTATGAGCAAAGAGTCTCAAATTTGTCAACAAATTTGCTCATTATTTCTTAGCGGCTTCATGTATGTTATTGAAAATTCAAGGCATGATTCGATTTTGAACTCAGCTATCATAACACAATTTTGTGAAGTTTAATCGTTGCTACCCTGAATAAAGAAAGCTGAAATAAATAAATAAATGAATTGTTGGGAATGACATTTTTTTTTTAAGAAAACAATTCTTGAACGAAGAGGGCGCCTTCAGCCTGGCTCCTTCCAAGTGTACTACCCACGTAATTGTATCAGCACGTCAGGGGACATGACCTGCGGAAGCAGCTGCTGTGTGTGAAACCAATTTATTATGGACTATCATCTTCTTACGGTTTTGATAATTTAACTTCATGATTATTATTTTATTGATGTAATCAACAATCAATGAGCATCGTCTATTCGTCCGAGGTTTGATGTCCCTTTTCTCATCTCATGTAAATCGAAAACTCTAATTTTGATGGCACTATGTTTTGAGTAAGGATTAGTTTTATTATTGTAAGACTAAGATGTTGTAAAGCGACAGTTCCATGGAGAAGAACAAATTAAAGCCGTTTGTAATAATTCGATCTGTTATCAATGACAAGTGTAGGCACAACCGTCAAGGTATTAAAACTTCGTACATATAAATCATCAATATAAACTTTAAACACTATTTAGCGCATCGTTTTGATACGTGTGCATGACTAGGCCTAATTTATAAAAGCTTTATATTTAGGGTAACTTGTTGATGTTCAGTTTCCTGTTTATATTTACAAATACATAGGCCTATTGCCAAATAAATTATTTCAAGTGACAAGCCAAGTATCATTATCCATTTGCTTTGAATAAAAACAATTCGATTCCTTGTAAAGCATAAAGTACATCATAGCACGGAAAAAGTAGAAACACATGAATCATGGAGGAAGGAACCCAGATAATGACACTTCGACGTTGGTAATGTTTACACGATCCTGGAAATAAATGAGGACTGCGTGTGGTGGTACAAGCAAGTGTGTAATTGTTACGGGTTCCCGGCCCGCTGCGAGCACATGGTCGCGGCTGGTAATCGGCGGCGTGCATGCATTTTGAACGTGCACTAGAGGTCACCGTGAATGATTGCAACAACGGTTTCATGGGCGGCGGCGCGCTCACACAAGTCACGGCACGATACGTGAATAAAACGACGCTCGTTAATCGAGTCATATCGCAAAACTATAAACCTCACCGGGTTCATAAACAATAACATAAATAAATTTGCAAACATACAAAACACGAGACCGACCTTCGCCAAAGTCCTGCCGGGTTAAAGAGGATTGTTGTAGCTGCCAGAATTGTGTTTTCTATGAGCCTTGGCAGCGAATTTAATCATTTCACAGTTACATTTATTGTTAACGGACATCGAAGGCCTACTGTATTTTCCTCTACTGCTAAAGAAAGCCAAACAAAAGCAATGGGGCCCCTGTATCGCTGCAAACGATCAGCGCATCGCAAATTGCAATGCCGAAAATGTAACCTGCCCGTCAAGTCGTAGCAGAATTTTTCAAGCAACCTATAACCATGGAGCTGGAGGAAGAAAATACCAACAGTACCGTTATGTTTAGTGTGTTTACCTTCCATCCAAGAGGGATTATCACATGCACAAAAGCGTCAACAATGGGCAAGAGGATAACTTCCTTTGATGTAGTTAATGAGCTGGCCTCAACTGAGCTTTCGAGGTTCACCGCGTTTTCACCCAGCTTTCACCGAGGACCAAACAAAAGATTTGTTTAACGGTGGTTTCACGGTGCATTCACGGTGCTCTCACACCGTGAAATGGGAACGAGCGCCGTGAAATTCACGGAAAAAGTGCAATTCACCGAGCTTTCACGGTGCATTCACGGAGGAGATGTTCATAGTGTATACACACTTGTACATGTACCTAGAATACGTGTAGTACTACACACTTGTACATGTACCTAGAATACGTGTATCACTACACACTTGTACATGTACCTAGAATACGTGTATCACTACACACTTGTACATGTACCTAGAATACGTGTATCACTACACACTTGTACATGTACCTAGAATACGTGTGTCACTACACACTGTACATGTACCTAGAATACGTGTATCACTACACACTTGTACATGTACCTAGAATACGTGTATCACTACACACTTGTACATGTACCTAGAATACGTGTATCACTACACACTTGTACATGTACCTAGAATACGTGTATCACTACACACTTGTACATGTACCTAGAATACGTGTAGTACTACACACTTGTACATGTACCTAGAATACGTGTATCACTACACACTTGTACATGTACCTAGAATACGTGTATCACTACACTTGTACATGTACCTAGAATACGTGTATCACTACACACCTTGTACATGTACCCAGAATACGTGTATCACTACACACTTGTACATGTACCTAGAATACGTAGTACTACACACTTGTACATGTACTCTAGAACACGTGTATCACACACACTTGTACATGTACCCAGAATACGCAGTACCTACATACTTGTACATGTACCTAGAATGCAGTATCACTGACACACCCTGTACATGTACCCAGAATACGGTATCACTACACACCTGTACATGTACCCTAGAATACGCAGTATCACTACACACTTGTACATGTACCTAGAACGTGTATCACTACACACTTGTACATGTACCTAGAATACGTGTATCACTACACACTTGTACATGTACCCAGAATCGTGTATCACTGCACACTTGTACATGTACCTAGAATACGTGTAGTACCACACACTGTACATGTACCTAGAATACGTGTATCACTACACGCTGTACATGTACCTAGAACACGTGTAGTACTACACACTTGTACATGTACCTAGAATACGTGTATCACTACACTTGTACATGTACCTAGAATACGTGTATCACTACACACTTGTACATGTACCTAGAATACTGTATCACTACACACCTGTACATGTACCTAGAATACGTGTATCACTACACACCTGTACATGTACCTAGAATACGTGTATCACTACACACTTGTACATGTACCCAGAACACGTGTATCACTACACCTGTACATGTACCTAGAATACGTGTATCACTACACACTTGTACATGTACCCAGAATACGTGTATCATCACACACCTGTACATGTACCTAGAATACGTGTATCACTACACACCTGTACATGTACCAGAATACGATGTATCACTACACACTTGTACATGTACCTAGAATACGTAGTACTACACTTGTACATGTACCTAGAATACGTGTATCACTACACACTTGTACATGTACCTAGAATACGTGTATCACTACACACTTGTACATGTACCTAGAATACGTGTATCACTACACACTTGTACATGTACCTAGAATACGTGTATCACTACACACTTGTACATGTACCGTAATTTCCGGAATATAAGCCGCGCGGTGTATAAGCCGCACTACCCCAAAATCACCAAAACAAGATTCATGCGTCAACACATAAGCCGCACCGTATAAGCCGCACACAGAGGCCCGCCGGACGCCACTCACTGTCCGTACATCGCCACAAAGGGGTCATTGTGTTGTGTTCGAGTCAAAATGTATTGAAAGAGACACAATAGCATACCTGCCAACCTTGACAAGTGAAAATTTGTAAATACTAATAGTAAAGTTTTGCACATTTTACGCATGTCCGAATGTCCGAAATACATGTGCATGTACAGGAATCAACGCCTACTGCTTGTGGGATCGATGTTTCTTCGACTCCACGTGTTTCTTGACATCGTTAAGGCCACCATGGCTAATGCAGAAATCCGTGCTGCATATTTTACAAAATTCGTGAAGTTCCCCAAGTTTGGAGGCAGCCATAACTGGGTAGCTTTCTGAGTATTTATCTTGAAATTTCTGCACTGCAGCTTTCTGCGACATTTTTATTTTTCTGTTCCGTTCCCGGCCGTATCACTATAAATTATTTACGGCATTCGAATGTCGAACGAGTCCCGCTGGTTGCCTGCTTTCTGCACAACGTACATGTAATCACTACAACGGCAACCAACGAAACGATGACTCATCGCCTGCTACGCGTAATGAATTTTCCTATTGGCTCCTTCCGTAGACTACGATATAATGAATTTTCCCATTGGCTCTCTGGGACACGCATGGCATAGACTACGATCTACGTCGTGGATTCTGATGTCGCTGGCGATAAAACGTTGCAACGGTTTTTTCAGAAGTTTTGAATAAATCTGTGTGTATCGAGGTCCGCTCACTACTGACAATGACCAGACCATTTTCGCTACGAACAATAAAGGCTTTTAGGTTTCTGTTTCTGTCTGTTTACCAACGATTTTTGCTTAATTGTGCATTGTGTTTTGTTCTTCAAGATTCATACCTCGGCGTATAAGCCGCACCGCGTATAAGCCGCAGGCAACTTTTACCGTGTCAAAATCAACGTATAAGCCGCGGCTTATATTCCGGAAATTACGGTACCTAGAATACGTGTATCACTACACACTTGTACATGTACCTAGAATACGTGTATCACTACACACTTGTACATGTACCTAGAATACGTGTATCACTACACACTTGTACATGTACATGTACCTAGAATACGTGTATCACTACACACTTGTACATGTACCTAGAATACGTGTATCACTACACACTTGTACATGTACCTAGAATACGTGTATCACTACACACTTGTACATGTACCTAGAATACGTGTATCACTACACACTTGTACATGTACCTAGAATACGTGTATCACTACACACTTGTACATGTACCTAGTACAGTTGTATCACTACACACTTGTACATGTACCTAGAATACGTGTATTACTACACACTTGTACATGTACCTAGAATACGCAGTATCACTACACACTTGTACATGTACCAGAACACGTATCACCACATACTTGTACATGTACCTAGAATACGCATCACTACACACTTGTACATGTACCCAGAATACGCATCACTGCACACTTGTACATGTACCTAGAATACGTGTAGTACTACACACCGTACCCAGAAATCGGTATCACTACACACTTGTACATGTACCCAGAATACGTGTATCACTGACACTTGTACATGTACCCTAGAATACGTGTATCACTACACACTTGTACATGTACCCAGAATCGGTAGTACTACACACTTGTACATGTACCTAGAATCACGCAGATCACTAACACTTGTACATGTACCTACTAGAATGTACGGTATCACCACACACCTGTACATGTACCTAGAATAATGCGGTATCACTACACACTTGTACATGTACCCAGAATACGGTATCACTGTACCCACACACACTTGTACATGTACCTAGAATACGTGTATCACTACACACTGTACATGTACCCAGAATACGCAGTATCACTACACACTTGTACATGTACCTGGAATGCGCAGGTATCACTGCACACCTGTACATGTACCTAGAACATGTATCACCACACACTTGTACATGTACCCAGAATACGTATCACTTACACACTTGCATGTACCTAGAATACGTGTATCACTACACACTTGTGATGTACCCAGAATACGTGCAGTCATCACACACACCTGTACATGTACCCAGAATACGTGTATCACTACACACTGTGTGTACTCCAGAACACGGTAGCACTAACATGTACATGCCTAGAATACGGTAGTACTGACACACCTTGCACATGTACCCAGAACACGTGTATCACCACATACATGTACCTAGAATACGGTAGTACTACACACTTGTACATGTACCTAGAATACGTGTCACTACACACTTGTACATGTACCTAGAATACGGTATCACTACACTTGTACATGTACCAGAATCGTGTATCACTACACACTTGTACATGTACCTAGAATACGTGTATCACCACACACTTGTACATGTACCCAGAATACGTGTATCACACACTTGTACATGTACCCAGAATACGTGTATCACTACACACTTGTACATGTACCTAGAATACGGTATCACTACACACCTGTACATGTACCTAGAATACGTGTCACTACACACTTGTACATGTACCTGGGAATACGTGTATCACTACACACTTGTACATGTACCTAGAATACGTGTATCACTACACACTTGTACATGTACCTAGAATACGTGTAGTACTACACACTTGTACATGTACCTAGAATACGTGTATCACTACACACTTGTACATGTACCTAGAATACGTGTATCACTACACACTTGTACATGTACCTAGAATACGTGTATCACTACACACTTGTACATGTACCTAGAATACGTGTATCACTACACACTTGTACATGTACCGTAATTTCCGGAATATAAGCCGCGCGGTGTATAAGCCGCACTACCCCAAAATCACCAAAACAAGATTCATGCGTCAACATATAAGCCGCACCGCGTATAAGCCGCACACACAGAGGCCCGCCGGACGCCACTCACTGTCCGTACATCGCCACAAAGGGGGTCATTGTGTTGTGTTCGAGTCAAAATGTATTGAAAGAGACACAATAGCATACCTGCCAACCTTGACAAGTGAAAATTTGTAAATACTAATAGTAAAGTTTTGCACATTTTACGCATGTCCGAATGTCCGAAATACATGTGCATGTACAGGAATCAACGTCACTGCTTGTGGGATCGATGTTTCTTCGACTCCACGTGTTTCTTGACATCGTTAAGGCCACCATGGCTAATGCAGAAATCCGTGCTGCATATTTTACAAAATTCGTGAAGTTCCCCAAGTTTGGAGGCAGCCATAACTGGGTAGCTTTCTGAGTATTTATCTTGAAATTTCTGCACTGCAGCTTTCTGCGACATTTTTATTTTTCTGTTCCGTTCCCGGCCGTATCACTATAAATTATTTACGGCATTCGGGAATGTCGAACGTAGTCCCGCTGGTTGCCTGCTTTCTGCACAACGTACATGTAATCACTACAACGGCAACCAACGAAACGATGACTCATCGCCTGCTACGCGTAATGAATTTTCCTATTGGCTCCTTCCGTAGACTACGATATAATGAATTTTCCCATTGGCTCTCTGGGACACGCATGGCATAGACTACGATCTACGTCGTGGATTCTGATGTTGCTGGCGATAAAACGTTGCAACGGTTTTTTCAGAAGTTTTGAATAAATCTGTGTGTATCGAGGTCCGCTCACTACTGACAATGACCAGACCATTTTCGCTACGAACAATAAAGGCTTTTAGGTTTCTGTTTCTGTCTGTTTACCAACGATTTTTGCTTAATTGTGCATTGTGTTTTGTTCTTCAAGATTCATACCTCGGCGTATAAGCCGCACCGCGTATAAGCCGCAGGCAACTTTTACCGTGTCAAAATCAACGTATAAGCCGCGGCTTATATTCCGGAAATTACGGTACCTAGAATACGTGTATCACTACACACTTGTACATGTACCTAGAATACGTGTATCACTACACACTTGTACATGTACCTAGAATACGTGTATCACTACACACTTGTACATGTACCTAGAATACGTGTATCACTACACACTTGTACATGTACCTAGAATACGTGTATCACTACACACTTGTACATGTACCTAGAATACGTGTATCACTACACACTTGTACATGTACCTAGAATACGTGTATCACTACACACTTGTACATGTACCTAGAATACGTGTATCACTACACACTTGTACATGTACCTAGAATACGTGTATCACTACACACTTGTACATGTACCTAGAATACGTGTGTCACTACACACTTGTACATGTACTCCAGAACACGCAGTATCACTACACACCTGTACATGTACCTAGAATACGTGTATCACTACATACTTGTACATGTACCTAGAATACGTGTATCACTACACACTTGTACATGTACCTAGAATACGTGTATCACTACACACTTGTACATGTACCTAGAATACGTGTATCACTACACACTTGTACATGTACCTAGAATACGTGTATCACTACACACTTGTACATGTACCTAGAATACGTGTAGTACTACATACTTGTACATGTACCTAGAATACGTGTATCACTACACACTTGTACATGTACCTAGAATACGTGTAGTACTACACACTTGTACATGTACCTAGAATACGTGTATCACTACACACTTGTACATGTACCTAGAATACGTGTAGTACTACACACTTGTACATGTACCTAGAATACGCGGTATCACCAATAACACTTGTACATGTACCTAGAATACGGTATCACTACACACCTGTACATGTACTCCAGAATACGCAGTATCACTACACACTTGTACGTGTACCTAGAATACGTGTATCACTACACACTTGTACGTGTACCTAGAATACGTGTATCACTACACACTTGTACATGTACCTAGAATACGTGTATCACTACACACTTGTACATGTACCTAGAATACGTGTATCACTACACACTTGTACATGTACCTAGAATACGTGTATCACTACACACTTGTACATGTACCTAGAATACGTGTATCACTACACACTTGTACATGTACCTAGAATACGTGTATCACTACACACTTGTACATGTACCTAGAATACGTGTATCACTACACACTTGTACATGTACCTAGAATACGTGTAGTACTACATACTTGTACATGTACCTAGAATACGTGTATCACTACATACAAGTTGTCATCTAATAGTTACAAGTCATAAGTGATGGGATATAAGGTGGTATTTATTTTGCACTGGCTCTCACAATTGAAATAAAAAGACATTTATTGACTAAGATTCAAGTATACAGTGTAGCATTTATTGCTCTCTTGAAAGTTCAAAATGGTTGACAGTCTTGACATGATATTGTTATTGTCTGAGATGTAAGGATCCAAATCTTTATTCCTCCTTAGCTTACAGCTGTGGCCACATACAGTGACCTCAAGAGAAAGATGAAGAAAGAAGCTTACAACATTGATCTTTTATAGATCATTCAAGTTACTATGGAATTGGTGCCGTTGAAGTTTAGATATTGTTTAGATATTCTTTGATATGTTTGTGTTGTTGTGCTTTGTAGCCATCTCACAACCACAAGACATCACAACCTCAGATTAAGAAGATGATGGGTGAACTGAAGAGAGCAAGCAAGCAACTTAAAGGTATAACCCATTCATCCTCTGCACTACAAACTACAAACATTTGTATTTAGATGAACTGCCCTGTATGAAACAACTATATACTATTGATAATCTCTAAAAACATAAATGATCACAGATATTAGAGTTGTACATTATGCTCCTCATAAAACCTGTGCACACTGCATACACAGAGTGTAGCATTTGTACAGAGTGCAAGATTAATACTGCATGCATGTACGTAAGTACTGTATATGACATAAAACACAATAAAGGGGGCCTCTTTCCTACCGTCACGTTAGCAGTTTTTCTTATGGTTGTAATTTTTTTATTTTTTTTATCTGAAACCACCCAAAAAGAATTTCAACATTTGAATAGACATGCATGCTTATCCTGAAAATAATTTTGAGTTGATTATTACTATTTTTTTAATTACCCTACAATTTCCATCAACAAATGGACGGAAAAGTGAGGTAACTTTTTCCGTCCAATTTTTATGGAAATTTGAGGGTAAAAAAATAATTTAAAAAATTTAAAAAATAAAATAAATCAACTCAAACTAGAGATTGGTGTTCGGAACACGTAAAGGTCAAATTGGGGTCAACTTTGTTTAAATATTTTTTGACAATTAACGATCTGTACCTTGGTGCAAAGATTGTGAATTTACCTCCTGTGGATGATTTTTGTTAATATTAAACTTTGACTTCCGGTTTGGACAGGAAGTAAGGTCAAATTGGGTTCATCTTTTTGTAAATATTTTTTGACAATTAACAATCTGTACAATGGTACAAAAATTGTGAATTTACCTCTTGTGGTTGTTGAGATATGATTTTTTTAAATATTAAACTTTGACTTCCGGTTTGGACAGGAAGTAAGGTCAAATTGGGTTCATCTTTTTGTAAATATTTTTTGACATTTAATGATCTGTACAATGGTACAAAAATTGTGAATTTTCCTCTTGTGGTTGTTGAGATATGATTTTTTTTAATATTAAACTTTGACTTCCGGTTTGGACAGGAAGTAAGGTCAAATTGGGGTCATATTTTTGTAAATATTTTTTGACAATTAACAATCTGTACAATGGTACAAAAATTGTGAATTTACCTCTTGTGGTTGTTGAGATATGATTTTTTTAAATATTAAACTTTGACTTCCGGTTTGGACAGGAAGTAAGGTCAAATTGGGGTCACCTTTATGTAAATATTTTTGGACAATTAATGATCTGTACAATGGTGCAGAAAATGTCAATTTACCTCTTGTGGTTGTTGAGATATGATTTTTTTTAAATATTAAACTTTGACTTCCGGTTTGGACAGGAAGTAAGGTCAAATTGGGGTCATCTTTTTGTAAATATTTGTTGACAATTAACGATCTGTACAATGGTACAAAAATTGTGAATTTACCCCTTGTGGTTGTTGAGATATGATTTTTTTAAATATTAAACTTTGATTTATCGTAATTCGGTATCTGATGACCTCATCGTGACGTCACAAATTCTTGTCAAAAATTCTGTTTCATCTACATGTTAAGTTCTAAGTATATGCCAAGTTTCAAGTTCATGTGAAGTTTGCAAGTATGTGTTTTTTTGTAGACAATCTATCCGGAGAAGGAGAAGAAAAGAAAAAAACCGAACAAAAACAATAGGTGTTTCGGGTGCATACCCGAACACCTAATTAGTTCTAGTATAAGCCTGCATGTTCATTCACATGTTGAAACACTTTTTGGTCGGTTTCAGGTACTTAAAAATAAATAACAACCATTGGAAAAACTGCTAACGTGACGGATGCAAAGTGGCCCCCTTTATTGTGTTTTATGTCATATAGTGTATTGCACAACACTTTTTCATGTCATGTCAATTTAATTCCTTGTTTATGAAAGAGTAGATCGTCAAATTTCATATGAAAATTATGCAATACAAAGTAACCGCTCTTAGTGGGTAGTGGAAATGTCAAAACAATCGGAGAAAAAAACCCAAAAAAAACAGCTGGAAGTGAGTAAGACTAGTGTCAAATAGTATTTATTTTTGGTTATTATATGACCACTGAAGATAAGATATGTGCAGAGTATAAATAACATTGCAGCTTTGATGATTGTGTATTAACATGATATTTCCAAATGCCTCCATCACCAGCTCTTAACCACTAATGAATTGTATATTTGTAGAAGCCAAAGAGAATGCAGTCAAATCTAAAGTACCATTATCTAACACCATGCCTGTTGGCATCAGATGTGGACTTGACCTTTCCAGTCAATTTGAAGACATGTGTACGTCTAGTCTGGAGATGGCTTATATTGAGACAGAGACCAGACTTCAGACGAAGAGAGAAGAAGCTGGAAGACCTGATGATATATTTGTAAGTGTGGAATTTACCTATCATGTGAACTCAATCCATTGATTATTCTCAAACAAACAATACCTGATAAACTTAATAAGACATGAACAAGTATGACCATGTGTCCCCTCTCCTACGACAGCTTCACTGGCTTCCTGTTCAAGACCGGATTGATTTCAAAACATTGACTATTGCCTATAAATGTGTTACTGACTCTGCGCCATCCTATCTCTGTGAGCTTATTACACCATACCAACCTAACCACAGTGGACTCCGTTCAAATTCTGATTCCCGGATCTTCAAAAAGCCAACTACACATTTAACTAAGGCTAACAAGGGTTTCTATACTGCTGCACCCAGCATTTGGAATGAACTACCATCTGGTATCCGTCATGCTTCTTCATTGAGTCAATTTAAAACCTCTTAAGACTCATTTATTTTAGGCACTGTGCATTTTTAAATTGTACTTGCATCTCACTGTAAAGCGCCGTGATACCGTTTGTGTAAGAGCGCTATATAAATGCCTTCATTGTATTGTATTGTAACAAAATACTACACAAACTTCCCTGAGGTTCGTCTTAGAGGCCTGGCTAAGTGTTCTAATGTAATAGGTAGATAGAAAGGGAGCTCAAGAATGTGATACATTGGTAGACCAAAACAGTGATTGGAGAAGTTTATAAAACCCAGGAGTACTTTCATTTTCTTCAATTGTTTTACAAGAAGGAAAGGATGCATGAAGACATGAGCAATATTGTATAGGTTTCCTGTAAGACTAAGAATATTGCCATCACATGATGACATTCTTGTCATTTATCACTAAACTAATAGGTGTTATTAAACAGCGGTTCATCTGTGTTACGCCTTCTGATCACACTACTCTATAGGATGTTATTCAGGAGCACCCAGTGATGATATTGGGTTCCCAAGGTTTTCAAAGAAATCAGTGTCAAGAATGATGTGTACAGGGGAAATGTACATGTAGGTAAACTTGCTGGATTCTGCAGCCCATGTTTTTATACAAGACATAACTACATGTAGATCAGTGGTGTGTGAAGAGACTGCTTTTTGTACAAAAACGCCCTCTACATTCACCTAATGCAGTTGTAGCCACAGTCATCACATGTTAAACAAGATGACATTAGTATGTACATGTACCACCTGATGAATGCAATATGACAGCCATTCAATACACTTGATCTGCTCTTGGTGTAATCAATCAGAGTTGTTGATGTGATAATAACCATTGACTGTTTCTTATGTCAGATGATGAGTAAAGAACAAGTACAAGAAGAGAAGACAGCTATTCAGAAGGCTTTACTACAAATGGAAAACAAATATGGAAGACCAGTAAGTTAATCATTGCACAGAGTTGATTGTGGTTTGATGTAGAATTATCATGCCGTTTAATGTTTGAGTAACTGTTCTGAAAACACTAGACTTGATGGTGCCACCATCTTGTTTTCATTCCATGAAAATCCACTTAACTAAATCAAGGCTAGAAGGGAAAATACTCAGGTTACTTTTATAGAATGAGAATCAGAATGCATAATAGTTATTGCGTACTCAGGAAATCTTACGAATCTAGTCACAGCGTAATGGAGGTCTATTTATACATGTATGTACCTATTGATTGATTGATTTTTTTTTCTTCTCCTTCTCATCGACACTTATCGAACAACAAAAAAAGTTCCAAAGTTCACAGAGCCTTCAAACTTGACACATGCTTAGACCATAATATGTAGTTGTCAATAAAATTGTGACATATAGTTTCAGGTAAAGTTGTGACGTCATGGTGATGTCATCAGATATCGAAATACACGAAATCAAATTTTAATATTTCCAAAAATCATATCTCATGAACCACAAAAGATATTTACACAGTCTTTGCATCATCTTACAGATCTTCAATTATGTGACATTTTGTACACAGACTTGACCCAATCTGACCTCTTCCTTCCAATCACAACGAGAAGTTTAAGTGAAAAAATATTCTAAAGCACTTTTATAGGGTTCTAGTTATTGTTTGTTTTATTTTAGGAAGGGAGGCTCCTTAAAGCTATTATACACTTTGTTTTTTCCCACAGACACTCAGAAAGCACTGAGTATACAGTGCTATACACACGTTGGCGTAGGCAAAAATTAAATCAATTGTTCATTACCTGACGCAAGAATTTCATCAATCTATATATATCGCAGAACCCGCTGCTATATAGGATTCTAGCCAGCCAATCGTCATCGGGCAAGCTCGGTTGTCGAGAGGTTAAGACGTCTGCACTAGTAAGCAGGAGGTCGTGGGTTCGAATCCCGCCCGAGTCGCCTGTGAAGTTTTTTTTCCACAGACACTCGGAAAGCACTGAGTACACATAATAATAATAATAATAATAATAATAATAATAATGTGTGGACTTATATAGCGCACGTATCCACCAACTGAGTGGTGCTCAAGGTGCATTATATTATTACCCCTGCTCATAAGGCTCATAAGGCTCATAAATCATTCCTGAAACCATCTCAGCTCCCTGGGGAGTATACAGCTCAATTGCTGCCATTACAGCGCATATAGGGCTAATCAACCAACTGCCCTCACATGTACCCATTTAACCCCTGGGTGGAGAGAAGCAATTATGGTTAAGTGTCTTGCTCAAGGACACAAGTGTCACGGCCAGGATTCGAACCCACATTCTGCTGCTAACACCAGAACTTGAGTCCGGTAAGCTAGACCGCTCGGCCACAACACTCCACATGTCGGTGTAGGGCCCGGCGCAAGAATTTCATCAACCTTCACTTTGTTTTGTTAATCTCAAAATAAATAAATGATCAAAGAGTTAGCTAAAACTTCCCTTTTAGGTCAAGTTGATGATGACATCAAACATCCTTTGATTTTGTTTTTGTCTTGAGTTGCTATCATTTTAGTCAAATGATGTCCATGTAGTTGTAAAATTATCTTAATAGGATGGACATTCCATGTTAACCCTGCTACTACTACAAGGGTCAAAATCAGTCATAATGTTGATATACTTGCCAAGGTATATCTAGTGCACTTAAAAGTCGAACACTGTCAAACCTTATGTGTAGTAAGTACATTTACAGGTCAAAATGAGTCGACCGTTTTGACTGGTAAAAACAGTGTCTTGTATTGTTCAAGGTGGTCAAAATGACAATAAAAAACAGTCAAAAATACCCCTGTGTGCACATTTGGGTCAACAGTCAAAACAGGCAGTTGACTGATTTTGACCTCTATAGCTACTTGCCACTAAAGTGCAGCTATAGTAGGAGGATTAATATAATGAATACAAACAATTTATATACAATGTACTTCAACATGTACATGTACTTGTCTTAACCATTGTTGTACTTGCCTTTAAAACTGTTTGCACACACATTGTCACGTAGTCTTTATTGCATCTTATCCAAGAAAGGTTTATACGTGTACATGTATTATGTATGCCTTTCTGTGAGTTGCCACATAACCATCCTATTTGTGATTTTGTAAATATTTGTTTTCTCTAGAGTACTCGAGAAGATAAAGAGTTGATGAAGCCACTGTATGATCGCTATAGGAATATCAAAAAACTACTAGTTAGATTGGTAAGATTATTTAAGCTGAATGTTTTCACTATATCACTGCATCTCTGAGAAGCACTGTAAGTTTGGTGTTGTGAGAGAAGAAAATATGGTCCCCGGAGTGACTAAGTTTGCAAAGTTAATAAAATATTTAATTCTTACATGTATGTAGCGCGTTTCACATAATGAACCAATGCGATTTACATATTACCCCTATTCATCGTTGAGCATCACTGGCTTTGCAAACACAATATCAACCTCTTCACTGGGTAAAGACAAGCAATTATGGTAAAGTATCTTGCTCAAGGACACAAGCACCACAGTCGCGGCCAGGATTCAAACCCACATTCTGACGACTCGGTCATCAGAACACAAATCCAATGCACTAAACCACTCAACCATAGCACCCTATAATTGCTATTTTATTTAAAAATTTCAGTCCACTTAAATTTGATATTCGCAACACATTAATTTAGCAGCATAAGAAAGGCTTTTCAAGTAAAACAAAAATGTTTCTGTTGAATTTTTTTTTATTTTAATTTTTTTATTTTAATTTTTGTTGTTTAAACGTTTGATTGGGAAACACGCATTAAGTGTGCTTTTAATCCAGGCACACCTGCTTGGTACTGATAAATAAAGCTAGCAATATGAAGAAGAACGTTTTATGGACTTGTTAATTGTAGGAGCTTAGACAACCTGATGATGGACAGCCAACATCTCTAGATCTCCAAACAATTCAAGAACATGAAGAGACAAAAGAGTTCCAACCAAAACAAATGGTAAGCTTATAACAACATCCTAAAATTGTCGTCTTATTGTTATCACAACAGTCTTGAATTTGAATCCTTTTATCAGAATATTTGATTTAAGTCTGACTCAAGACTTAAATCAAAGTCAAGTCCTTTATTTATGACGCGTCACGCAATGACGCCCACAAGAACATGCACGCACATGTGGATACTAAGCACTTGTACACACACCTTCTCCACTCTGATTGGCTCAAACTGATTATATAGACCTTGTTTTTCTTACATATAAAACAACATAACCAAAGGCTGGCAGGGAAAGATAGGTGCCCATTGTGACTACATAACCAAAGGCTGGCAGGGAAAGATAGGTGCCCATTGTACAGGGGATATGAGACAAATAATAGCAAGACAGTTTGATCATTCTTATCACCAGGGTCAGATTCACAGTCTATATCGTGAGGCAGATGAAGGTGATGAAGAAGAAATGCAAACTACTGACTTTACAGTCACACAAGACCTGAAGGGTGTACTTAGTAACATAGACCTTGAAGATAGCTTCCCTAGTCCTGCTGAGAGTCGACGTAGTAGCAGTGGTGGTAGAGAAGATACATCTACAGACATTGCTTCCAACCTCCATGAGGCTTCATTGTAAGTTATTGTTGCCATGGTTATTGTTGCCATGGTTATTGTTGAATGTCATCATACATGTACATGTACTTCAATATTATATGTGATCTGCTTCCACAAAATGACAGTCACTCTGTTATTTTGCTGGTTTAGCCTTACAGAGTCAAAATTTGACAAATTAAAGTTGTCAAATGCATGTTTTTAAGCATTTCACAGATATGAAAAATAAGTGCATCCCCACGCCTTGAGTGCCCAGCAGGGTGGATATGTGCGCGCTACAAATTATTTTATTATTTTATTATTTTTATTATTTTTATTATTTTATTATTTTATTATTTTATTATTTTATTATTTTATTATTTTATTATTTTATTATTTTATTATTTTATTATTTTATTATTTTATTATTTTATTATTTTATTATTTTATTATTTTATTATTTTATTATTTTATTATTTTATTATTATTTTATTATTTTATTATTATTATAAGATATTGGAAAGCTTGATTGTATTCTTCAGAATTTGACAATACGGAAATTAAAATTTTGAAAAACACCAACTTTACTCTTATTTACTCTTGTATAAATTCTTGACAACTCATTAGAGAATGGGAGACTTTTGTGATGCTGTGTAGTGGCGGAATTACCGGTCCTCTTCCATTGTACACAATATCATGCACTTGTCCTAAAGTCTTCCATTAACATAGTGCTACTGCAGATGACATGTGATACGTACATGTACATTCCGGTAATAATTAAAATCTTATTAAGATGTACATGTAATATACATGCATGAATAAGAAGTGTTTTCTTTAAACAACTTACTTGTATTAACCCTCCTATGCCCAGGCTGAAATTTGGCCCAGTAAGCACCGCACCCACAGACAGTCACTTGAGTATTTTTGGTTGCATTGCCAATTGTTCACACATGTGTATAAGAGTGCTGGAGATAGTGGCAAAGTCAAACACACTTGTGTATGTCTTACAAGTTATATGCAGAGTCACACAGAGCTGTGTATGTACTGCATAAGTTACAGTCGAGTGATTTTGGTTTGACCTCCTATCACAGCCACATGTGCTTGCATTTATTTGAGTGCACTGCACAAAGTCAATGGGTTGGGAATGACATAAAAATTTTGAGTGTCTTTGATTGTTAAACCTATAGGAGGGTTATTAGGAAGTATAGTCCTTATTCATGACAATGGATATGACAAGTGATACCAAGTGTCTATTTCATTCCACTTTGAATTGTTATTTGAATTAAAGGTAAGGACTAGATATGGTAATTCAAAAATAACAAAATGATCAAACTATAATGTGTAACTTGTACATTGTACTTAGTATCAACCTTCACTAGAAATGATTTTGTCTGAGGTGTTGTCTGTTCTAATTAAGAAAAGTGAAATAATGACTAGCTTTGGAGTACTTGTTCTTAAATTCTGTATAACAATGAATTCACAATTGTTTGTATTGGACACAATGTAATAAGCTGCAACTTACACAGGTTAGTTAAAGTAGCTGTGTAAACATTACCAATGTTATACCTTCCCTTCAATTCAATCCTGATGTATCTTGTCTTACTTTGGTGGTATTCATGTAAGTCTTACAATGGCATATTTTATTGTATTCTATGATATATTTGTTTTTACAGAAGTGAGTTATTAGCCAGGCAGAATCAATCTAGAGAAGACAAAAAGAGGTTACGCAAAATTCTGAAAGAATTTGAAGACAATTTTTTCAAGGAATCGGGCCGCCATGTACAGAAGGAAGACAGGGTTCCTATGGAAGTACAGTATATTGAATATAAGGTAACTCTATGAAAAAACATGCATAAGAAATGTTTCTTTTGTCTGTCCCAAAGAAGTTAAGACATTTACTTGTTCATGATGCTCAGTAGTACATTTATAGAAACTTATCCATCATTTAGTTTGTGTGATAATTTCTACCAAATTATAATAATATTAATAATAATAATAATTTATGGAGAGCCCTAATTAAACATGATCCCCGGCACTAAACATAAAAACAAATACATTACAAAAACAACTTGAAAGCCCCACTTGAATGGAAAGTTTTGAACCTTGTTAAGGTATTATTTCAATGTTAATATAATGTTATTACACTCATGGTTTTTTCGTAATTTGGATTGAAAAAATTTGGGCCCCCTCCTTTGGTTTTTGAAAACCTTTCAATGTTCCCGTCATTGGCGGTACGCTTCCCTGGCTCCCTACATAACCCTATCGCATGTGCAACACGAATTCAGTACCGAATCACCCGCGGCCAAGAAAACCAGCGTAAAACCCCTGATGCTACCACTCGCCTGTGACGTCATCAGAGTCATATAACCCGGAAGTGGCCATCCTTTTCTATGTGTTTACGTGAGTTAGTTGTCTATAGAAATCAAATTTTTGTTTACATTACATGTATTTTCAAAGAAAAGGCAGCTACATGTAGTATGACTAACTATTGTGTCGTCGGTGGATGTACACGTAATACTGCCAGGAATAATGAAGTCAGATTCTTCTCATTTCCAAAATATCCGGCCACTAAGTAACAAAGTCTCCAGCGGAGATAGACTTCTTGATAGACTTGAATCAAGGATTTGCAGTGCCCATTTCACCGAGGATTGCAGAGATTTTTCATCAAAGTTAAAGTCTAGTTTGGTGTTGAAAAGCATTTACAATTGTCAATTGGACATGCCATTTACAATGTAGTCAGGCTCAGTTCCCAGCTTGAAAGCCCCATCGCAAAGATTCAAGATGATGGGAGTAACGTTAACGATATTGAGAGTTGGCAGACCGGACCGGGCATGTTCGTTCAGCGGCTAACGCTGTCGCCGAGTCCCCGGGTCACAAATGTCATGCATCACAGCCACACAAACATTCGAAAATGGCATGCAAGAAAAGAGTGAAGAGCCGGGTAAGTAACATTAAATTTGACGAACACAAAATGCCTGTTGATTTTTTATATCTTATAAATGTACTTTACATCAGTCATGAAAGTACATGGACTATGGAGTAAATGTGTTCACATAGAAATAATACATGCTCTATACTACAGTCAACTAGTACAACGTACATAGCATTAGCTGTAGCATGGACAAGATTGATTTAACGTCTTACATAGGCTACTGCGTGCTGTACTTGCCCACTGGCATTTACATATAACATAAATAAAAGCCGTACCATAAAAATAAAAAATAATAATTTTAGCTTTGTGACTGAAAAATTAATGAGGCAAATGCATTATAAATTTTTATGGACCAAAACATTTTATGGCTGTGGAATTTCAAATGAGTTTTACAACAAAATGTGTTAGGACAGCCTATGTATTATAAATACTAATACATCAAGTACACTGTAGGTGGATTGCAGTCAATACGTTCATTGACTGAGTCGTTTGTCACCTTTTTTTTTCCAACTTTTTTTCTGTTGACCGACCTATCCATTAAACTAACCATATTTTTGTTTTGTTTTTACTTTATCTTTTTAGATTACCTTTTTAGATTACACAAAGAGAATCATGTTGAAAGCAGTACTTCTCTGTCAGCAGAGTGACAAAGACATCAGAATTTGATTATCCACACAGCTCATCTGCAGTCTTGTCCCACTAACAAGCATGGTAACTTAACAAGACAAATACACTTAAGTGGATAGATTTGCATCAAGACTTGATTTGAAAACTCATAAACTCATGGGTTTTGACCGTCAAGTGTCACTGTTTATTTCATGCGATACTATTAATGATCAGTCCTCAAAATGCTTGCAATGTCTTGAGACACAAAGAGCGAGTTGTATTTTTTTGTTTTCAATGTTTTATATTATCATATTAACCCTAACTCCCTAAGCATTGTTAGTGAACAATAAAATCCTTCAAAATCCTCCAACTGCCTTTGTTGTCTAGGGAGTTAGGGTTAAAGGGACATTATCATCACGATCAGTAGACTTTCAACAGGGCATAGAATCAGTGTGCTAGTTGTACATGAACTCGGTGACTGAAAATAATACCCCGCGAGCAATAAGATCATATTAGCCTGGTTGATACAATGATATTTATAATGCAATTATGCTAGTCAAGACTTATTACAAGACTAGTTATATTAAGTACTTTCTTTAAATGTAACTCTTTGTAATAATAATCCTTTTCGTGCATATTGTTTTAAGCATCAACTAGACGTAAACAAATATTGTCATTACTTACGTACATGTAGTTTCCCTCACCCATAAATGTTTATGTATTTTTCCATGGAATGTTCATGATGCAAGTTAACATAACATGTTATTTAAGAAACAAAAATATAGAAATAATTATCTGAATTGTATGGACATATTTGAGTTCTCATTAATCTCACTCATATTGATTTATGATTTATGATTTATTTTCCTTAAAAGATTTGATTTTAAAAACAAAGTGATTGGTAGTTGATGAAGTCAAGCAATTTGGGACTATTTGTTGCTGTATATTATATAATTGTCAAAATAGCAGTGGTACACCCACTTGAGAGCACATTACAGAATTTGTAATTTTACAAAGTTTGAATAAAATATTTAATTAATTGGACAAACGGATTGGAATTGCAGATTGTTAATTAAAAATGTCTCTACTTGTATGACTAATTTAACCAGTTCGCGTCGGAGGCCGTGTATACACGCAATATTTTTTTGCACCACGGATCGGAGAGCATCTAAACACGCCAGAGGAAACTCCGGAATATTTGTATGCATGCTCGGTTGAGCGGTGACATGCTCGGAAGTGCCGGCCACCCGCTGTGGAAGCTTCCATTAACGTGTGTGTGGGAAAAAGAAACCCGCCACAGGGGCCCAGAAAAACTTTTTTATTCCCGATGCGAACTGGTTAAAGGCGTTGTACACATTCGTTATTACAATGTACTCGCATAAAAAAAGGGAAAAGATAATTATTTAATCTAAAAACTTGTTTTTAAAATGGTTATGAAAACAAACATCCTGAGATAATATCGTCCAAACAACAGGTCATGGAATCAGAGTGCTAGTTTTAGATTAATTCAGTTTCCAACAAACACTTCAGCTCTAGTTATTATTGTTTTTGCTGATGTGATATTCGTGCTTCTGTTTTTTGGTGTTATGGATGTATTACAGCTTGCCTGTTTTTTGTTGTTGTGTTTTTTTGTTCCCACCCCCCCGACAATTTCAGTAAACTAAATTTGTTTGATCTATGTTATTTTACTTCATGAAAGATAAACAAATAGTTTAAATAGCACAGTTAACAAAATGATTGAGAAGCATGTTTTGATAGTAATAAATCAAGTGTATGGTGGGTTTTGTCTTAAATTTATTTGGTCATTTAATTACAAAATTTTCTGAAAAAGATTTGTTTGTGAATTGCCAGAAATTGTCTGTAAAATAACACAGGTAATCTTTAATTGGTGTATTTTATGTCCGTGTAGTTTGTGCATACATACACGTATACGTTTCCTCAGGCATACTTTCCTGATAGGCTTGGCATTTTCCGTTTATTTTGCGAAATGTGTACACGTGTAAATGATTATTATTTCATCAAGCCGTAGTGATAGAATCGAGGCACGGGGGATGCATTCTTCTACTGTAAAACTGGTAATTTTCGCGCGAGTAATTTTTCGCGCTCAGCCAACCTACCGACACATTTGCAGGTTGTTGCTTTCGCGCATGGTAAATTCGACTTGTAGTACAATGCACACGATGTGGTTGACACGTATTTACCACTTCAAAAGGTGCCCTAATTATAGTGCCGAAGTCGTGCACCGGCGCTATGCACAATGCTTATATACATGTATGTACATGTAGGTACGTCTTCATTACGGGGCCGGGGGTAGAGGTAAACAAAGAAAATATTAGTAACTTACCAATCCACTGGGCGGGTAATAAATTCGCGTGTTTTTAAATTCGCGCTGTCTAACCGTTACGCGAAAATAAATGTTGCGCGAAAATTACCAGTTTTACAGTACTTCATTAGGCCCATATCCAATACAAGTCTGACACAAAACATCCTCTGAAATTTCTGGTTGTATTACAATTTTTAAAAAATGTATCAATTACTTACTGGGAATCGTGATATAATATAAGCGGGCCCACTGGTTGCACATGGAGTGTCGTGGCCGAGCGGTCTAGCTTACCGGACTCAAGTTCTGGTGTTAGCAGCAGAATGTGGGTTCGAATCCCGGCCGTGACACTTGTGTCCTTGAGCAAGACACTTAACCATAATTGCTTCTCTCCACCCAGGGGTTAAATGGGTACCTGTGAGGGCAGAGTTGGTTGATTAGCCCTATATGCGCTGTAATGGCAGCATTTGAGCTGTATACTCCCCAGGGAGCTGAGATGGTTTCAGGAATGATTTATGAGCCTTATGAGCAGGGGTAATGATATAATGCGCTTTGAGCACCACTCAGTTGGTGGATACGTGTGCTATATAAGTCCACACATTATTATTATTACTTAGTAAAATAAAAAAAGACCGGCCACATATCAAGGAAATGGAAGGGTTCCTTTTTTAAATGTAGGATTCGTTGACACGTTTCATGAAGTTGAAAACGTTTAGTGAATTTTTGTTTGTGTACACATGTAAACATCCAAACCCTATTTTCTAATCAAGTCCAAATTGGGTGAATGTGCGTCACGCGTCATTTTGTCATGTGTCATTACGTCACCTGTCATAAACACATGAGGTCCTTAAAACAAAAGTACATGATGTACATGTATACGTGTACGCTATAAATGCACATACTGTGTCAGCAAAATGCCTCATGAGCTGATCAGTTGTCCAAGCAAAATTTAAGTGCTGAAAATACGGCCTGTTACACTCTGATTTCCCTAGATCAGTATTGACCAAAAAACATTTGTTTATCTATTTATGCATGGAGTGAACATAAAATACATTATCACTTCTTTTCAGCTGTACTTGCCTTTGGTGATAGCCTGTACTATAACCTCTGGACATTTCTTTGTATCTGTACCTTTCTTGCTACAGCAAGTCAAGGCTAACCTTCGTCTTCTAGATGCATTATTGTCCAAGCACATTGAGTATACGTAGTGGTCTTGCTTTAATGTGACTATGTTTGTAGTTTTCCAGTTCTTTCTCCTTGTGGTGAGATTTCATCTATATTTCTTGCATGTCTGAAAGCTTTGTTTAACTGTTATAGTTGTTAGGTAAAACTTGTAGCTTTGCATGGTGAGGATGATAAGTAAGACTAATTGCGGTGACACCATGTGGAATCTCAATTGAGCAGTAATTAGTTCTGAAAAGAACTGGTGGTACAACTCGACGTTTCGATCAGTATGCTCTGATCGTCCTACGACGTTTCGATCAGTATGCTCTGATCGTCCTACGATCAGAGCATACTGATCGAAACGTCGAGTTGTACCACCAGTTCTTTTCAGAACTAATTACTACTCAATTGAGATTCCACATGGTGTCACCGCAATTAGTCTTACTTGTTATAGTTGTTATTGTTTAACGCAAATTACTTTAAAAAGGTACACTGTACATAGCCTTTAATTGGGGGTTCAAAGCTGGAGTATATTTTTTTACATTTTTGGAGTTTTTTTTTAAAGAAGTATTGAATGATTGATTAGTCTGTTACTGAAATTCAACTCAAAATTTTGATTCCAAAAATTGATGTTAGTAATTACATTGTGGATTAGTTTCATACAATGTACATGAGGAATTGTTTCTGTTACCTAATGCAAAGGAAGTTTGATAAGTTATCAATTCATTCTGTTAAATGACACCATTTAATTGAATTTAAAGGCTATGTGGACATTCAACCTTTGCTGTAAACCAAAGACCCTACTCACACTGCACAGCACAATATCAACATTCATTGGTCACCTAGTGGTGGAAGGTTAAAACAATTTTGTCCAGGCATTTCGGAAAACCTGTCTTTGTGATAATCAAATGCACACACAAGAGTTTGGTAGTCACTCAACTGTTATATGCAATCAAGGTTGAGTCCTTTAACAATGCTAATCTCATCTGACAAAACACCAATGTTTTTTTTTTTCCTTTGGAGACATACACACATTCATTGCATTACATACATGCTAAATATGTTATTTTAGCATTTTGATAAGACACAGGACCAGCCCACAGTGAGCATAAATTCATTCAGCTTAAATGGTTTAGAGGCATTATGCTGGCTGTTTAAACGCAGTAGTCGTTATCATTATTATTTATGATGCGAAAAAGCCACAATTACCACAGTCAATAATAATTAGTTTGTACCAGCGTAAATGTACATGTAGTTTCAAGTATGCTGGTACTACTTTTATTAGTGTAGTCACAGTCATGGAGCGTGCTATGTGCCCAAACATATGTGACCCGCAAGTCGCAAATTTGAAAAATTGAGATTTCTATGTGGCTTTAATATTTTATTGATTGAAACTGACATCAGTTTCAATCAATAAAATATTAAAATCAGTGTTTTTTTGTGAGTAGGTGGTTTCATATCTGTTGTTTGTTTTCCTTTTGAATGCTTGTTTTCCTAAGAATTCAATTCTGCTAATTATGCAAACGATTGATTATTAAAAATGGCTTATCTCCATAATGCAATACGTCACACACCTCTAACATATACCAAATTAAAACTGATGATGTACTCTTTCCAGCCACATAGAAATCTCAAATTTGCAACTTGTGACTAATTTTCGCAGATGATCTACACCACAGTATACACTGATGAAACAGAAGTACAGCCTAAAAAGTGTCCACACTTTTCAACAATGTAAAGTAATTAAGTTAAATGGCCAATATCAAACGGCTATGTTCATTGTATTGACACACAACATATACAATGGTTGTTTTATGATGCTGTTTAACTTCAATTATTGTACATATGTATATTGCATGTAAATATATGGGATCTTTTGAGGCTACATGTTTTTCTGGATGTAACAGTGTTTTATTGGACAAGGCTTAATAGCATTTCAAATTGTTATGGCAAAAATCACTCAAAAATAAATAGCTACCATTCATAATTTTGAATTTTCATATTTGTTTTTAACATTATGAAGAACATTTATGATGGAATTAGTCCCTCAAGATGGTTCCAACAAATTAGCTGGTTCATCGACTATATGGTGGTATCTAAGGAAATTTACCTAATACCTACATGTAGTTTTAAAGTTGCCAGACAATCTATGGTTGAAATGTTGAATGGTTGAATATTAATAATTTGTTAATTACCAATGGTGTATCATGGCTTATTAATGCTTACTCGTCATCACACAGACAATAAGAATGCACCTTTTTATATTTCTTATTTTCTAGTGCTGTTATTAAACTACCTTTGATTTATAAGTTTATATACTAACACACAAAGGCCTTTATATTGGACTACATTTGTGTATAAACGCTTTCTTTTATTACAGTTTCCTTGCTGGAGACACATTCATAACATAATATAGCTTTGCATTGTATGTTCATGAGTTGTTTGTTGATGCATGGAGGAAGAAAGAGACCCCTCCATGGTTGATGCAACTACATGTAACTATAGCAGCATGTGCAAATGCAATTGTGTATCCAGCCAGCTAGCTATGCATGGACAGATTTGAAGCTACATTATACATTAATCATTCAAATCGATTTAATATCACATTAATTATCATTAACAGTGTAAGTAGCTCTCTCCCAAAGTGGGTGTACTTTCTATGAATATGAAATATTAATACATTATGCCCTAGACATGCCAGATAGTTAAGACATTCTGATTGGTTAAATAATGTTTGTAAGTTCAACTGGTTTGAAATGTTTCTTATTAAGAACAGTTGACGAGACCAGATCTTTTTATTGCATAAAAAACAAGCCGTTAGCTGGCCACAGATGGTTGCTTGCCTACAGATGGTCCACAGATGATAATGAGCATTGCCTTAAGCTTGGTCCATTATCAATTATTACCAATCGACCGGCAGTTTTGAATTGCTCTTCAAGATCAAAGCATTGAACTATACTACTCAAAACAATTTAGGGAACACCGGATTTTTAACATCAAATAGGTTTGAAATGTTCCATGAAACTGGGATTTTCATTTGCAACCCCCTCTCTCTTTCAGTAGTCATGTCATGAAATGTGTAATCACTACATGCATCCTTTTATCATCTGTTTCATTGTGCAGTTGTTTCTCATCAATTCTGTGAATCATTGTGTTTATCTGAAATAAATGATCTTGCTTTAATTTTTTTTATTTTATTTTATTTTTTTATGCAATTCGCCCCACACAAGGCCAATGGGCACTCCAAGGTGGGGGCTACTCAGTCATTAAGTTGTTACGACTACACACTGAAGAAACCAGCCCCTCGCACCGAAACAAGACACATTAATAACCAGCCTCTTCACGGTGCGAATAATGTAGGGGACGGGTAACTAGTCCAGAACAAGGCAGTTGTTAAACTGCCTCTGCCCCTATAAGCAATTATGGTTAAGTGTCTTGCTCAAGGACACAAGTGTCACGGCCGGGATTCGAACCCACATTCTGCTGCTAACACCAGAACTTGAGTCCGGTAAGCTAGACCGCTCGGCCACGACACTCCTTGAGATTGTTCCGGTGTTCCCTAAATTGTTTTGAGTAGTATATTATTATATTTAAGACCAGATGGTGGCAGGTTTGGTTTGTGTTCTATTATACATGCAAGTGTTATCTGTGACCACACCACCAGCTGTATTTAACATTATAAGCATACATACATGTAAAGGAAAAGTACAACATTGGTTACTCATTGGTTATTGGTTCTCAATCATCATGATCATTTTTTTCATCAAAAGTGCTTTCATCTTAGACAAAATAAAAATTATTTTGAATTTATAAAATGTAACAACACTCAAAACATTTTTTATTTAAATTGTTGTTTTCTCAAAAACATGAGCACCTATTGTGATTAAATTTTCAAAGGTTAGTTTTAGTGATATACTTATTGAAAACTAAGGGGTTAAAATAAACGTATGTTACCGAATACCAATGTTGTACCTTCCTTTGGAGAATAACCAAAATGTCATTCACATAATAATGAATGTTTTGTTCTTTTGTTTACAATCAGCATCTTAAGAAACACTTGAAGCTGCTAGAAGCATTGGTTGCTAAACATCAAACGTCATCTCCCATAGAAGAGACTAGACATATGGTGGACTTATAACAATCATAGTAAACTCATGGACAGATCAGCAAATAACATCTAAAACACAAGATGTTTTGTGACTTGTGTAATAATAACATGGATCCATTATGTTTGCTTTGGAAGTCGGTATACTGTACAGATGAGAAGTACTACAACCAATAGAATTGATAATCAAGATACAATGTAAGTTAACTACATGTATGGTAGGAATGGATGCTGAGTGTTATAACATAACAAGCCTGTCAGCATTTAGGTATCGGTCTACAATGTGAAGTAGATCCTGTTGCTTTCTCCAAGGCTGATTCATACTTTGTGTATAAAACTGCCATCCTACAAGCATACCGAGTATAAATAACACGTAAACATATCAATCATTGTGGGGTCTTGGTAATCATCTTGATGGATTTCATTGGTTGCAGTAGTTACCCACTCTGTACATGTACATGTATCACTAGAAAGTAGCTGGTACATGCATATGACATAAAACACAATAAAGGGGGCCACTTTGCATCCGTCACGTTAGCAGTTTTTCCAATGGTTGTTATTTATTTTTAAGTACCTGAAACCGATCAAAAAGTGTTTCAACATGTGAATGGACATGCAGGCTTATACTAGAACTAATTTGAGTTGATTTATTGTATTTTTTTACCCTCAAATTTCCATAAAAATTGGACGGAAAAAGTTACCTCACTTTTCCGTCCATTTGTTGATGGAAATTTTAGGCTAATTAAAAAAATGATAGTAATAATCAACTCAAATTATCTTTAGGATAAGCATGCATGTCTATTCAAATGTTGAAATTCTTTTTGGGTGGTTTCAGATATTTAAAAAAAAATTACAACCATTAGAAAAACTGCTAATGTGACAGTAGAAAAGTGGCCCCCTTTATTGTGTTTTATGTCATATGCTTTCACAGTATGCAAATCTACATGCAGTACCGATCATTTGACCAGAGGATAATGTGTCAAGAAAGTAGTGGAGGAGTATCAGGCGTGAAACATGAGAAATGCCCTGTGATGTCATTTGTTCAGACTAAATAAAACCTTGCATTATAAGCTACAGTCATCATGCTAAATTGTTTCATCCCAAGCAAACTGCACACTTAAAATGTTAAACAGTACTGATGTCTTCATGTGATTAAACATGGAGGGCTCTATCAATACTTTGTTTAAGAGGAAGGTACAACATTGGTAATTATCAGAATATCATTAAAACAATATCTTAAAGCCTGATAGATAATTCCATAAGGAGTGCTTTCATCCAAGAGTAAAAAGGCTTTATCTGTTTGGTTTAATAATAATAATAATAATAATAAAGATTTGTAGCGCGCACATATCCACCCTGCTGGGCGCTCAAGGCGCAGAAACAAAGAAAAAGCATTAATACAAACAATATACAATGATAGCATAGGGAAAAAAATTATGTACCTATAATGCAATTACAAATATACATCATCTTTGAAGAGTTGTGACATAAGATGAGTTTTAAGCATCGACTTGAATCTGGTTATACTATGACAAGATTTGAGTTTAGTTGGAAGATGATTCCAGAGTCTCGGAGCTGCGACAATACCATGTGGTTTGAATCTCTGCTATTGCAAAGTGAGATTGTGGTTCTGATAAGAATTGCATTTTGTCGAAAGTGTGCTCTAGTCATTGTCAGGAGACTGGTGGCATTGTAGGGTAGAATTAACAAAATAACTGTTTTCCTGCATTTTCTTAAAAATGTGAGCACCGATTGTGATGAAACTTTTACAAGTTAAATTAATGATATATTTCTGGAAACAAAGAGTTGAAATAAATGTAGGTGGTATTGTAGGGTATTGTCAGGAGACTGGTGGCATTGTAGGGTAGAATTAACAAAATAACTGTTTTCCTGCATTTTCTTAAAAATGTGAGCACCGATTGTGATGAAACTTTTACAAGTTAAATTAATGATATATTTCTGGAAACAAAGAGTTGAAATAAATGTAGGTTTCTTGACCAATGTTGTGCCTTTCCTTTACGCTAAACAAAATAATCTTATAAATAAAAAATAAACTCCTGACTTTACCAAAGAATTGACATGACTGAGGTGTCTTTGGTAACATCCCCGTATAACATTGATTTGATTGCAGAAAACTTACCCATGCTTGGTATCAAATGGCCCATGGTGTTAAGCATCCTTGAAACCTTTATTCTGTGATGCTATCATTTTACTTTTGAGTAAAATTTGTCAAACTTAAAATCTGAAGGCTGATCAAAATGCCATACACTGATCAGTCTGAGAATTGTAATCATTTCACTCGGAAATGCCTGGACGAATGGAGTTGACAATTTCACATACAGTACGTGTATATGTTAGTTTCTAACCGTAACCTTTTATCAAAGTATATGTGGGCTTTGAAAGGTTGCAAAGCTTGAAATAAATAACTACAGCATCAGATATAGTCAATCAGTTTACATGTACACACGTATTTGGAATTTATAAATGGAAAATATGTGACTCTGTTAAGGGGCAAGTACAACATTGATATATGGAAGCATACATTAATTTTAATCCAATTGTATTTTTTCTCCAAGATAAAAAAAACTTCAGAAAAAATATTTTCTCAGGAAGATTGATACTTGTATCAGCTTTACACTAATAAGTTTTTATATATTTTGTAAACTTAATAATCTGGTAATTAGCGCAGTTTTGCATTTGTACCTTCCAGTCAACAGTAGTGTGTAACAAACGGTGTTATTAATTAACACATTTCCAATGATGAATATGCATTTGATTTTAAGACATTCTTAAACTCACTCTAAGCAAGGGTGTATTATTTTTATTTGTACATGTACACTGTACACATGGGTTCACTAATTGTTTTGTTTGCACCTTTGTGCCTTTAATATTTTATGATGCTTCAAAGTTTGATGCTGGCATTTATTTATTTGTATAAAAAAAGACAAGGTATGTTAGACAAATGATATGAAAGAATTTATTGTGACTAATTCCCCATCCTAGCCAGACATACATGTACATGTAGTTGTTCTTACTGTATACTGGTTACCTATACATCAGACCATACAAACCATGGTCTGTTTACTGCATTTTGAACATAGCGCCACAGAGGTGAAAGATAAATTAAAGACAGTACCACAAGGGCAACTAAATACCCAATGAATTACCAAGGTAGAGGAGTGTGTGCAATGATTGAATTGATGAATGTTATGTTAAGGGACACGATGAATAAATCAGCTTACATTTATATAGTATTGTATTTTCTGGTAAGCATATTTTAAAAAAATAAATAAAAATGCAAGTGATATTATTTGTCAGACTAAGCAATCAAGTTCATTCTTTTACAGACTGGCAATAGTGAAATAACAAATGGCTTTAAAAAAACATTATAGATCAGTACAGATACAGCATCATTTCACCATATTGCAAGGGTTTAGAAGTTGAATTGTTTGACACTAAATGTTGATAGACTACAACATCTTGTAAATCGTGTACTACATGTAAGTGGGAGACAGAAATAGTTGTCATGAATATTGTGTAACTTTATTGGTCAGTCTATGATATTTGAATGATTAGTGTATTGCCATTGGAGGTGTTGTTTTAAAAAGCCAGAGAAGAGTTGTTTATGTTAAGTCACTTGTTTCAATTGAAGTTGTTGCATGGTGGAGATAGGATGATGATTTGAGCATCAATACCTGAATGGAATAGCGCTATCTATTGACACCCTCCCAGATCCATGTAAACACATTTGTTTAGTGATTGAATGACTGAATACTGAGATAAATAAATATATACACTGCCAAAGGAAGTTATGACATAAAACACAATAAAGGGGGCCACTTTGCATCCGTCACGTTAGCAGTTTTTCCAATGGTTGTTATTTATTTTTAAGTACCTGAAACCGACCAAAAAGTGTTTCAACAAGTGAATGGACATGCAGGCTTATACTAGAACTAATTTGAGTTGATTTATTTTATTTTTTTATTTATTTTTTTACCCTCAAATTTCGAAAAAAATTGGACGGAAAAAGTTACCTCACTTTTCCGTCCATTTGTTGATGGAAATTTTAGGCTAATTAAAAAAATAATAGTAATAATCAACTCAAATTATCTTTAGCATAAGCATGCATGTCTATTCAAATGTTGAAATTCTTTTTGGGTGGTTTCAGATATTAAAAAAAAAAGTTACAACCATTAGAAAGCTGCTAACGTGACGGTAGGAAAGTGGCCCCCTTTATTGTGTTTTATGTCTTATGCATGTAGGCACCATTCAGAAAAACCAGATACATGTAGTATATTGATATATTTGAAATGAAAATTTGTCCAAGTGTGCTTTTGATAAAACAAGTACTTAATAATTTGTATATAATTGAAATATGTGTGTTATTCAGTTGTTGAATATATCTAAAGAAGTCTTTTGGACACAATAACATTGGGAATTTGTTTACAAATAAAAACAAAATGGATGTTTTGTGTACTATAGAAACGTACTACTGTACTTTGTTAATCTTTTATATTAAACATTATGCAGTTTGCCCACTGAATTGTAGCGTATGATGACCATGGTGGGTCCTATATTTCATGTACATATTGTGTTTTTTTATTAATGTCAAGGGCAGAAAAAAGCCATGAAAAATAAGCACAAGATATTGAAATGCCATGATGAATGTAAGTACATGTAATGTCTAAATGAGTTTGTATTCAACATTTTGTATTTGATGTTTAAGTGTCTGTACTCAAAAACAAGATTAGTTGAGGAAAAACTCATAATAAAATCAGGATTAAGAATAACTACATGTACTAAAGGTTAGCTGATGTGATTGAGTAGAATAGTAATGCAGTGCCTTTATAATCAATCTGGAACACCATGGTCACTGACAATTGGCACAAGATAAAACACATTAATAAACCCCCAAGACAATCGGGTTAAGGTGCATAGTTTTATTGAATACAAGTTGTTGACATTAAGACAGTGCATGATGCAAAAAATGGATTTAAATTACAATGTACTTAATGTTGAAGATAACATTTAGATGGCATTTATTACTGAGAATATAAGTTTGATGCCACAGTCTTTATTAACCACGGGATAAAGACATCTGGTGATAAAGGACCTTTGCCTTGGCACAGTCTATTATTGCCAGGACTAGGACCCCCTTCCATTGGTGGTAAAAAACACAAAATAAAGTGTATTCCCGTAATAATACATAGCCGCACATCTTTAATATAGCAAGACAATAAGAAAACTTGGTAAAACTGTATGATAAACAAGTGGATAAATGAACAAACGTGTATGTTGTAGTATTCACCAGTACTATCACACCTTGTAATACAGTCATGTACTCAATCAACTCAAACAGTTTGGATAAATTATTTGATCTCATTGTCCTATGACAAAGTTTCTATAATAAGTAATCTATTGAATGGTCACACATAGCATTAGGTCATCATCCTGGTTAGCTGTACCATTCATCAGAAACCCAGTTAATATAAAGTAACAAGCTACATGTATGTCTAATACAATGCCACAATGCTAGCATTTGGTTCTATCTAGACCGCCCATTTGTTGTTGAATTGCTTATATCAAATTATTATATAGAACAACCTGGCAGATATATGAATTTCCTGATGTTCATTATACATATAGCAGCATGGCATATACCTGGATTAGACCATGGATTATTTACATGTAAACATAATATATCCTTCATATACATGTACATTGTTTTCCTATAACTTCACACAGTGAAAAATTTGCCATCTTTATGGGCAATGACAACACATACTCGTTTATTAGGCATTTTCACAGCATGCAACCAATTCCAACCATCATTGGTAGATGAAGTACTTGACTGAAGAAAAATAAGTCCACTCGCCCATAAAGGTGGCTTCTATCAGGAAAAATCTAGTGTTGGTTTATGTTGGTTTTGGCTCTGATATCAGCTTCCATTACATGTATAAGTTATAAGCTGGTGCCTTTACTTTTAACTTTGATCTATGAGGTGTGCCTGGTACCATGTGGTGCTATTTAGTGTAACCGATCACTGCCATGAAGTAAATGTATCATACAACATAAGTGTACAAACTGATGTCTAACATTCTGAGCATTATGAGAGGCAAATAAATTGTCCAAAGCAACATGTAAGTGCTATAAGTAAAATGTGACTAGAAGTTAAAAGTTTTAAATAAGAATGGATTTTGGCCATATTGGGTACAGTACATTTGTAGAGTTGTATTATTGTCATAAATGTAAATACCAAATTGTGAGTTTTGGACACTTGTACAGTAATGACAATTTGTTTGTAATGTTGAAGTAAACAAAATGTTTGTTGTAGTTTTGGATGCACTGATTGTGTTAAATTCATTTGTGCGGTTGTTACTTAATGTTGATAAAAGTGAACAAAATATAACAATTTTTGCCATCGTCTATTTTTGAATAAAATGTGCAAAAATGAAGAACATGCATTGCTTGTTGTCTCAATTTCTAAATAGTTATAGTAGTCATGACTTTTTGCCAAGTATAGGACTTTTTCTTAGAGATACATGTAATTGTTTGAAAGAAAAGCAAAAAAAACAAAGCAAAGCTATGACACTAATTTAAATTGTTTAATACATCACCGGGCATTTCATCTGCAAAGGCACATTGGTAACTAAAAGTAAATATATTGCTTTAACTTTTAATAAACATGCAGGTCTCATTGTTCAGCAAAAATAATAAATCACTTCATTTTATAATACATGGTATACATGTAGTTCACATCAAAGTGTTGATCAATATTTAGGAAAATACTCTAATTGGATCCTCATGAAGATGTATATAAAAAACAATCTGTGAAGGTTGTCATTTACAAGGAAATACTGAAATCCATTCACATTTTTTGTATTTGAAACCCTCCTCTTTTAAAAACAAAAATAACAAAAGTTTTTCCCATGACCTCACATTGATGTCTTTTCAAGAAGACCTACATGTAATAAAAGAAAACCCAATAAATGCCACATATATCAATAAAAACTGGAGACAATTACACAAGTTGATATGTGCACTACTTCCTGGTGCTTGTGTTGTACCATCTCTTAAAACTTCAGCACACTCGTCTTCAATATCACATGCCCCAATAGCAATCTCAATACCTGCTTTGAATTCATCCATGGTACAGAACTGACTAGCACAGAAGTCTAACTTAACTGGACTTTCATTGATAAGTAGCTGCACTCTATGTAAGATATCAGTGCCACTATTACATCGGTATAAAGCAAAGGCCACATTACCAGCGAATGGTACCAGTTTGGCAGATCGGAATGTACGGTTAATGTTGTCTTCAAAGTTGGAAGCTAGTAGAGATACAGGTTCATTGTACAGTCCCATCATTGCAATTAGAGGAATAATGGTCTCTGAGTGGCCAAATTTGAAGCTACCGAGAGGTGTGCTGCAACGGGAAAAAATGTAAACAAAATGAATGTTCAAATAAATCACAAAGGAAACAGACTTCAGTATACATGTTAGTCCGAATGCCTCTTCCCTTCCCTTCATAGTCTACTGTTTTTAGAATAGTGACAGTGTGATAATTACGTCATTATTCTAAAAAATAGGAGACTGTGAAAGGAAGAGGTATTTAGAGTAGATACATTATTACATACATTTTTAGAATGAACAAAGTAGGTGACCTCTAAATTAACATATGACCTTTATCCAGCCTATGCAGCCCTATGTAATTGGCAGTCACCCAAGTGTCAATATTCTCTCTACACAATTCAATGACTGCCACTTACCCACATTAATTAGCATCATTTGTGTATGATCTGTGGCTACATACATGGCACGTATGGGTTCTGACTAACATCCCCAGATCAAAGATATTGACAAATGGGGGAACGCCAACAACAGTGTACATATATGTACATTATGAATGGTTAATGAACTAAACTTAGCCATATCTGTCTGTGTACTGCGCTCAGTCTGTCGTAGCGCTGTTTACAGTGCCCCCCAATGTACGGCACTGATCATCTAGGTGCGGCTTAATATACATTTGGAAGCACCCTTGTACTTATGGGGATTTACTACTGCCAATGGTAAGTATGTTAAATATACAATGGGATCTGCGGTATAATGCACGCTATGAAATGATGTGCATCCCCACAGATAAATACAGCCAATTTACGACTTGATCTCGTCTAGTTAAGCACAGGTAAAGTAATGCTGAGGTAGCAGGTTTGAGTCTAGCTAGCTGCTTCAGTCTTTGTTTACTCTGAACAAAATATTAATACAATGTAAAACCATGGAGGTAAAATGGTAAAACGAACCTTGATTTGAATTTTGCTGGATGCAATATTATATGGGGTATTAAAAATGTTTTAGGTGCCCCTCCCCCCCGCTCAAAATATGTACCAACCTATAAGAAACAAGGAAAAAAATATCCAAAAAATCATTTGAGAGCGTTAACCCCCTGTACATGCCCCCTGAAGATTTGTTTTTGTGGCATGGCATCCTGTCTTCTTGTGCAGATTACTTGAATACCGTTGGTGGGCCACCAGTCTATTTTGTTTAAAACACAATGATAGGGAAGCAATGAAGAGAACATCACTTCAACAATTGTTTTAAAGTACTTTCTCATGTTTACTTGTTGAAATTTTAGCATACTATTCCATGACAACCTTTAAATTGACTTATGAAACAAAAAACTGATTAAAAAGTAACATTTATATGAATAAAACAGTGTTCCTGTGGGTACCATGGCATTCTAAGGTTGTGTCAGGTATACAGGTATCTGGATAGTGGATACCCGACCAAAACTGTCATTACCCGGTTCCATTTTTCGGTTCCAATTACCCGTAAATGACTTTTGAAAATTTCAACTGAACATTTAAGCCACACAAAATAATGGAAGTCTTAAGATTTTTTGTTAACAAAATGTGTGTGAGGAATGGGATGCTTAAGTCATTTTTTATACAGGGCGACTCAAAAAAAAGGTAATCCACAAATAATGGGTTAATATGACCAGGTTATGAGGTTTATGATTATAAACATGATTGCATCATGAGGTAGGAGCTATTAGCTTTCCACTGATACCATCCTTGCATTCATTCGATCACACATCACTGAGCACCATTGTCTTGAAAATGGAACATCAAATTCCAAAATGTGCAGGTTGGTGAATAATGGGCCCAATGTGCAAACATCCAGAGGAATTGGGCTCATATCCAAACAGAGACAAGATACGTACATGTAGGTTACAGGACACACATTTAAATAATTGAAAGAAAACATATCTTATTCATGATAATGATTTTATTTGATAAGATCATTAACCCTTTATGCACCAACACCGTCCACAGCGACGATGCATGTCTTGCACAGCTCTTCTCACCATAGCTGGGTCATTGCGCAGAATGTTGACTTCGTGGGTGATACGATCCTGTAACTCACCGATATCTCGAGGACATGTGGAATGTGTTGGTGCCTAAAGGGTTAATGATCTTATCAAATAAAATCATTATCATGAATAAGATATGTTTTCTTTCAATTATTTAAATGTGTGTCCTGTAACCTACGTATCTTGTCTCTGTTTGGATATCAGTCCAATTCCGCCCATTATTCACCAACCTGCACATTTTGGAATTTGATGTTCCATTTTCAAGACAATGGTGCTCAGTGATGTGTGATCGCATGAATGCAAGGATGGTATCAATGGAAAGCTAATAGCTCCTACCTCATGATGCAATCATGCTTATAATCATAAATCTCATAACCTGGTCATATTAACCCATTATTTGTGGATTACCTTTTTTTTGAGTCGCCCTGTATAGAGGCGGGAAAGTCCACATTTATTATGACTCTAATAAAACAAGAGAATCTTGTGTTCATATTGGTTATTTTATACTTTCAGCATTACTTATGTGTTTTACAAAATTGTTTACAGGTACCAGGGTATCCGAAGATTTCCAATTTTGGGTATCCAGTTACCGAAATAACCGAAAACACATAGCATTATAATGGCATTCTTGGTTCACCTTACTGTAAATGTCATTTGGTGAATATGAGCAATGCTTCCTGTTAATCACGTCCGGATTCATTGGCTTGTATTGAATGTGTTAAAGTTGCACATTTTCATGTGGATCACATTTTCTCATCTTTATTTTTGCTTTCACAAATGAGGTGTCGTGGCCGAGCGGTCTAGCTTACCGGATTCAAGTTCTGGTGTTAGCAACATAATGTGAGTTCGAATCACGGCCGTGACACTTGTGTCCTTGAGCAAGACACTTAATCATAATTGCTTCTCTCCACCCAGGGGTTAAATGGGTACCTGTGAAGGCAGAGTTGGTTTGCTCTATATGCGCTAGAAATGGTAGCAATTGAGCTGTATACTCCCCAGGGAGCTGAGATGGTTTCAGGAATGATTTATGAGCCTTATGAGCAGGGATAATAATATAATGCGCCTTGAGCACCACTTAGTTGGTGGATATGTGCGCTATATAAATCCACACATTATTATTATTATTATTCACAAAAAGCATATGATCATAGTGAATGAAATGAAATTAAAACCAACTTGATGTAAAGTCAAGGATGGTACAGTTACTTGCTGTGTATAAAACATCCCTTGAAATCTATCTGTCTGACTCTGACATGCACATTTGTATACTTTTTTTTTTTAAAGGCAAGGGTGGCCAAACCATTTTGAAAGTGGGCCCCTTCATCCCCCGGCGGTAAAATGAAGTAAAGGAGGTAACCTAATTTCCCAATTGAAATTTTTACTTCAAGAGACAAAAATAAATGCGTCTTTTGTTAATGAAACATGAAACAATGAAATTCTGACAAAGTGTTGATGCATTTACAGATCAAAAGTGTATAACAAAAAGGCATAATGACATAGATGTCAATAAAATATGGTAACCTTTAGAACTATCCACCTTTGAACATTAAATACTTCATATCAGAACAAAGGTTTGTTGCCTTTGTTGCCTAGAAGTGATTCTTCAAAGTACTTGTGGAGGCATGGAGGAAGACTCTTTCTTCCTCCATGGTGGAGGTTAACCCTAACTCCCAAGACAACAAAGGCAGTTGGAGGATTTTTATTGTTCACTAACAATGCTTAGGGAGTTAGGGTTAATAGTGCTGGTCACCTGTTCTATCTTACCATCACTGGCTTTGTTTAAAATGAATTTTTGTGTATTTGTAGTTTATTAGGGTTTGGTTTTATATTTAGTTGATGTAATCTGATTGCCAGTGTAAAATGTAATAAAATAAAATAAAATAAAAATAAAAGTGTATCAAGTATTTTACAGAGACTATCGTTGGGTACAAAAACTAATGAAACAAAGAAACTTTGATAAAATTTGCATTATGTTAACTTTAAGGACACAAAAAGACTAGGAGCATTGTAAGGATGTAGAAAAACAGTTTGTTTAGAAGTTTTCAATTGATGCATTTTAATGGACACGGTATTGTGTACATTTAATATAGGGTCTTTCAAACAATTTTTTTTAGTGAGAAGCATTATACATCTCTTGATCCTTCACATTTTGAACATAAACATTTTTTCAGTGAGAAGCATTATACATCTCTTGATCCTTCACATTTTGAACATAACAATTTTTTCAGTGAGAAGCATTATACATACATCTCTTGATCCTTCACATATATTGAACATACATTGTACACTAGCTCTAAGCTCTGTCCACCCCAATACTATTACTAAACCAAAAATACACCAAGAAATGCTACATTTTTCCTGAAAAGACTACAACTATAACCAAATAGTCCAACATTTACTAAGTGTATTTAAGCTGATGATGGTCAATCTTCCCTATATAGTGTATTTTATCCAAGGTGAAAGAGGACTCTTTCCTAAATTTCACAAATGATGAATACAATGGGAGAAAGGTAGGCAACAATGTATCAAAACATTACATGGACTTACTTCATAGCCATAGTCCTTCTCTGGTCTAAGTAGTTGAGAACATCTTGGGCCAGAGTACAGCTAATTCTGTAGTTGATAGTAAACCCATATGCTTTATTCCAATAATTCTTCAATTCTGAATGATATTCAGGTGCATACAGATCCTTCATTTCAAACAGTCTACACCATATGCTGATGTTGTTGTACATGGCCCGGTCAAAACCACACATTTCAGAAAGCAAGATTACTTCTTCTGTAAACACAAAAACAAATTAATATTACACATGTAATTTGTCATGTTCCTATGTTCCCTAAATCAGTAAAATTATTCCCCAGCTGAATTTACTTGACCCTCCTATGACTGCAAGGGTCAAAATCAGTCAAAATGTTGATATACTTGCCAAGGTATCTAGTGCACTTAAAAGTCGAACACTGTCAAACCTTACATGTAGTAAGTACATTTACAGGTCAAAATGAGTCGACCGTTTTTGACTGGTAAAAGCATTGGTATTGTTCAGGGTGGTCGAAATGACAGTAAAAACCAATAAAAAATGCCCCTGTGTGCACATTTGGGTCAACAGTCAAAAACAAGCAGTTGACTGATTTTGACCTCTACAGAAACTTGCCACTAACGTGCAGCTATTAGTAGGAGGGTTAATAAAATCAAAATTTCATGTACGAATGAATACAAACTACAATATATTTGTGCTCCCTTTGTTATCAGTGTGTTTGTAATGTTTTCAGCAATCCTTGATTGAACTATGAATCCCCAACTGCTGATGTCCTTTATGAAGAGACTGAACTTGAATAATAAGCCTTAAATCAGAATTGCAGCATGTATATATGCGCATTGACGTAATTGTAAAACAACCTTGTGTTATGGAACAAATTAAGTACCCCTGCGTACGAGGATGTGTATAATTAGTCAGTGGGGAGAGGGAAAGTTTTTTGGTGATAAGTTTTACATATTATGACAACATTTATTATGAAGAATTTGTCTATGAAATTTATTTAGATCATAACGAACACTACAATACTAATTTCAAAGAAAACTTTCCCATGGCCTTATTCAACCCCCTCCCCACTCCAAGATGCTCAACCCAAGGGCAAATCTAGAAAACAAATTATAAGTTTAGGGGAAAAGACAAATTCTGGAGGGGTGGACTTGCAAGCATGAAACGTGGCCCACCTAGGGGCCCCTAAAATTTTTGGAATCTAAACACTCTCAGATGCAATAACTAGTAATATTATAAGGGCATTTTCAGGACCATGTACATGTATTCTGCTTCATGATGCAATCAAAAAGACAATTAAATAATTTTTGTTAAATTGTTTTTAGGGAGTCTTTGAAAAAAAATTGGTGGGGCCATGGCCCCCTTTGGCCTCCCCCCTCCCCCCCCCCACTGGATCTGCTGGTGACTCAACCCCCATCTTAGCAGTAAAACTTTCACCTCTGGAGATGTTCCAAGCCTGTGATCCTGGAGCAGCAAGCTTCTTAGCAACTCTCTGCCAAACCTCTCCAATCTCAGGTCCATCCCTAAATGCATCCTGTTCTGAATCAGTCTTGCCATTATTCACTGCCTCCGAACACGTCTCCCATACATCGTAAAATCTTAACAATGTATCATTATCTACAGGAGAATGCGGTATCACTGCAGCAGTTGGAGTAACCGTACCCTCATTTTCAGAACATTCCACCGTGAAATATTTCTCTGAGTAATTTGACTGACATGTTTGGTTCTTTCCTAGAAGGCCTTCTATGAAACCTCGAGCACTGTCCACAGTTCGGCTTTTATTTGTACTTTGAAAAGAAAACTGTGTAAGATTGAAATCGCTATCTGGGAATAACTCTGGGAAGCGAGTTATAAGTCGTTCAGCAAGTGTCCTCAATTCTTCCCAACCAGCCTCAACAAGCTGTGAAGCATTTGCTATTGGGATCTTGGGAAAGTCACGAAGTAGATAGAATTCTGGATTAATTTCTGTATTTTGAAGCCGGTCAATTATGCTGTGCATATCCTCGAGATCTCCGTCACTGGGATTACGTGTACCGTGTCTGTACACCGCATAGATGCCGTCAGGAGTGCAGCTATTCAGGCCTTCGGGTACATCAGCTCCGGTCGCTCGAGCCAGATCCAACCAATTCAACTCACGATTGCTTAAAGAACCAAACGTTTCTAATGACAGATCATAGCCAGTCTTTGTGGCATAAAGTGGAAGATCACTACATACTTTTCTACAGAGACACATAAAGATGAAAAGAACGAAAGTGAACGTTTTCGTACCATCCATGTTGGACATGTTGTGAACGCCAGCCACGATTGTAATTATAATGTAGTACATCCGCACGATGGACTGATTACAGTATAGCGATCATGAATTTATTGCGTAGGGTGCACATGCACATGTGTAATGTACATGTATATGTACAGTCATGTTCGGTTATGTTAGTGCAGCTGCTTAGGTAACAATTGTGCACTTTGTGCATGTGGTAAAAGCATGAAATTTGCCATGGTGCTTGGTATTGGGCTAAATATCATTTTTAGACGTGGACGTACCCACCTTGGGTATCACCTATTTGTGGGCGGAGCTTCATTTGCATAAAATGGGGGGTATCAAATGTAAACAATGAGAAAACTGATTCTAGAATTGAAAGATTGTATTTTTTTTGCAATGAATACAAGCTTGAACAACGTTATTTTTTAGGGTACAAATAAAAGTCAAAAATTACCCTTTTGTGGGCGGAGCTTCAATATTCCTAAAAGTGGGCGTCCTTTTTTTTATTACAAACTTGTATCTTTGTGCAGTATCATTATTTTATTTTCATTAATGTTGCTTAAATAGACAAGTGAACAACCTGAGCATGGGACGCAACAGAGGCATAATGTGTCCAATATTGATGTGCTCTTTGAGCCGGACAATTGTTCCCAGCGAAATCCTTCTTCAAAACTTCATTTTTGTCTAAATCTAATAAATGAAGGGCTATTACATTCCAATTGTATCAAATTCAATCACGGGCCAAAAGCTGGAGGGAACCAAAATTCATCCACAATTCCAAGTCTAATTTGTCGCTGCTTGCATTATTTTGTCTTGCTCTGTCAGCCAGTTAAAAACCGTTGTTTACTTTGGCTTATGACTGTGCTGTTACTGTCAGACGTATTTCAGTAGATGCATGCATAGTGTTTGAGTATCCGGCGAATCAGCACCCATATTTGTGTACCTTTTTTACAACTGTGATCTTTATTGGGGGAACTGCTTTGCTGTGGCAGCACGTTAATAAGTAATTAATTTTAAAATGTCTTTGTGAAAATGAATTATTTCTAGTGCGCTAAATAACAATTGTTTCCGTCAGCCACCCTCTCCTCGGCCTCCGGTCACTCGTGCCTTGATGTAACTATTGTTAAATTGAAAATGTCGATTTCCCCCGCAACGTTCACAGATATAGGTGGGAATCCCCAATGAACCAGTGTCCAACAGCGGCGTAGCAAGGACTTTTTCGGGGGCGGGGCAGGGGTTGGTTTTTTTCCCTTTTCTTTTTCTTTTCTTTTTTGGGGGCACTATCGGGATTTTTTAGTGGGGTGTCCAATCAAATCACTACGTGAATCCTAATATTACCGTCTTTTTTGGAATAAATCTGAAGTGCATGTATAATAAACTGAATAATTAATTTAAGACACAGCTTGATAGATTCATTAATAGTCAACAAAAAATAATGACACCTTGAACGGTTTACATATGTATTGCCCGTGTTTTAAGGGCAATTCCTGGCAATTTTTGTTTTCATTGGAACATTGATAATTTTCTATTTCATGTATAGGAATACATACACTTTGAAATGAGATATTTCACAAAAGTTGTCAGAAGTTTGGTTTAACAGCAACAAAAAATACCAAAATGAATATATGCCAGGACCATCATAAATTCATTGTTTACTGTAAAAACATGTTTCTCACAACTTTTTTAATAATGTGTTATTTTAACACATCTGTATTCACTTTATCAAGTAAAACAGCATTGTTCCCGTGGAAAAAAAATTTTACCAAATTTTGTGAATACTTCTGTTTTAACAGAATATAATTTATGTGTGCCAAATAAAAACAATCATTACTGGTCATACTTATTGGGAAAAGGCTTTACAACTGTGCTGAAACTTCTCAGTATTATATGTTATATCCCAACTATGGTATTGGTCCAACTCTAGTATTGCAAATGGGTCTTCAATACTACAGTTGAGCCTGTCACAAATACAGTTGGGACTGATGCTTAGTAGGGATGTGACATGGAGACAACCAATGTAAACATGAACAGTCAAAAGAATCAAAAGACCAGCTTGCTTCTTTTTCAACTTTTCTTGTAAAAATCTTTAGAAAACTGAACTTTACAAAATACATGTTTGCAGTTTACCCTTTATTAAAGTGTTCCAGGCTTTAACTTTAATTTAATACCCGGCTTGTAATTAAAAGGGCACTTTACATTGCCCAGTTTATTTTTAATTAATGTTTCTTAAAACAAAATGAACATAGTTGCTTTAAAAAGTATTTATTTTTCAAAATTGCAGCTTGTTCATGTGAATGTTTCAGTTGAAGTGTCACTGCACTTTAAATAAATTTGTCTTTAGAAAAGTTGTTTCAAAACACACTTGGACATTAAGACATTTAACTTTATACACTTGATAAACACTTTACAAGTTCACATCAATAAATTACGTTTAAAACCCTTTGGCAAATTTAATGCATAAGGAATGCTCATTTTATTAACTTTAAACCATTCACAATCTTTAAAAATTATTCAAGACATCCAAAGAACACTCTAAACGGAACCAGATAAAAATACATATTCATTAGTGAAGATCACAAAACTCAAGTGTGTACAAAAACAAGATAAATAAAATGTTATATAGTCTGGGCCACATATTGGTCATGTTTTTAGTTATTGATTCTGTCAGATTATTTAGTAATGAGAACTGTTATTTCCGAATGTATTCACTTTGTGAAAAGGGATTAGAAATCCATGTTGTGATCTTTTAAGAATTAAAAATTTATTTTAAAGAAGAAAAAACTAAGAAAAAAAACCGGTGTCATGATGGATACTTGTAGATCTCTCTCCCTCCCCCCCCCCCCCCAAAAAAAGAGAAAGAAAATGATGAGAATTTCACTGCATCTTTTGACAGCTACTAATAAATTCTCTGTGGGTCAGGCTTTACATACGTATCTACATCATCTACACAAACGATATAACCTTCATATAATAATATGGTTTTACATTAATGTGATGCACAGAATATATTTGTTTTCAGTAAGTTTGTACGAAAAGCAGTGCATAGCTATGACAATTCACAACTAATAATGACTGCTGTATAACTTGTAGATTGTCATTTTGCAAAACACATATATATAAAACCATATTATAATCCGAGTAGCGACAATTTTTTACTCAGCCCTTGCATTGGGATTGAAGGATTAACATGATACAAATGCAATACCATATTTTAATTCATTCAGAGAAGGAAATTACATTGCAGTGGTTTGTGTAATATCTACCCATTCCGATGCTAAGATTCAAGTGTTAGGAAGCCATAATAGTCATCAGTGGCTATTTAACAATGGTATTTGGAATTTGAGGATTTTTTCATTGAAAGTATCTGATATCATACGGTTGTATAACAATTCCCCAAACTTATTTTGCAGACAATTGTCTATTCAGATAGTAAAAGTACTTGATATGGTATTGAATTTATTTTCCTGTTTTTTCCATACATTTCTTGTATATCTGTGGTTTCTTGAGACATTTCTTATACATCTATGTTTATCCTACAATGCAATAGGCTTTAGAGTCCACATTGGAACATTAAGAAATGCTACATGCATATAACCAGAGTTTACTTATTGGATATTTCAACTTGGATTTCCTTCTTTCCCTCAACAAAGAGTTAAGTACTGTAATGGATGCATGAATTCAAATTAAGATGTCAAATCTAGACGACATCAGTGAATTACTGGATGTCATAGCAACTAAAATGAAGCTGATTTATGTTTGTATTGATCAGGTCATAGGCACGATTTGTACATTAACTCATTGTCATCAATGTTATTGGTAAACTCATCAATGTAAATGTTAAAGACATTTCTGTGTACTGAATACTAATATAATCAGGGCAAGAATAAAGGAACATTTTGAAAGCCCGTAAAATGTTCCTTATTGTTCCAAGGTGGACTTAAATCAATCATAATAAAGATACACCAAGACAGTCCATCAGCACTCTACTAGTTTCATCACCATAGCTACTATCATCTTTGACGATTTCAGGGACACAGGACTTATTTCAATGGGTAAAACTCTCTGAAAAGATGAGAGATGAGAGAAAACATGATCAGACAAAAAAGAAAACTAAACATATAACATTTCTTTTTTTACCAAATATCAAATTTGATAAACTCACAAATTATTTAAGTTTTCCTTATGTCATACAAGAAGTCTATTACCTACATGAAGTGTCCCAGACTGCTATAACCCAGCCTGTGGCATTGTACTCACACAACGTGTACTCACACAACGTACGCACACACAAATGTACGCACACAACAGAAGAAATAGGTCAGAAATCTTTTTAAAATAATTGCTGGATTAAGAGATACATGTGTTCCACTGTTTCACTGGTTAATTGGTTTTTAATCAGTATACTTCTATCCTTCTTGTAAAAGGGAAATAAACTTTTTTCAAATTATATATTTCAACACAAATTTTTTACCGATGAATTCATAGGTTGGCTTCAATCAGTGAAATAACGTGATATATAAAGTGGTTATGAAACTGGACCTAATTTCCCATACACAAAGTATGGTAGCTAAGAGAGGCCTCACAAATCGTGAGAAAGTCGTTTAAAACACAGCATGGCAGAATTCCAATCGATCCAGCAATTTTGGCTGCAATTGGACAACGTGCGTGGAGCCTAAAACATACTGCATCATAAATTCATGATTTCATCTTATTACTCTCTTTTATTAGTAACATGTAAATTAAAAATGGACAAACTAAGTCTGTGTGTTTTCGGTTATTTCAGGAACCGGATACCCGAAATTGGAAATCCAGGTATGCCTGGGTACATGTAAACAGCACATAAATACTCCCGAATGTATAAAATAACCAATATGAACACAAGTTTCTCTTGTTTTATTACAGTCATAATAAATATGGACGTACCATAATAATTTCCCGCCTAAAACAACTCATAGCATCCCCATTCCTCACACAAAAAATGTTTAAACAAAAATCGGAGACTTCCATTGTGTGGCTTAAATGTTCCGTCAAAATTTTCAAAAGTCATTTATGGAACTGAAAAATGGGACCAGGTAATGACAGTTTCGGTTAGGTATCTGGGTATCTGGGTATCTGGGTATCTGGGTATCAGGATACTCACCACAGCCTTATAATTCTGAGTATTTTGTAATGAAGGAGTTTTAACAATTGAGAGTATTTGTAGCAACAAACCTTTGTCTTTGACGTCATCTTAGTATGGTTGATTAGTATTATGCTGGTATCCTCCAGCTGGTGCCTTGCCATAATTGGATGTTTCTGTAATAACATTTATTCAAACTCATTACAAAGTTTACAAACAATAACTTTATGTCATGTTGTGGTACATTCTGTAATAGTTGACATAATGCACAAACTGGTTGGAACATACACTCTTTCACAGTCAATGTTGAATTGGTATGCTCAAAAGTCAAGGACAGAGATGGTCATCCAGGAGAAGGAATGGGAAGCTGTAAGGACAGAGATGGTCAGCCATGAGTAGGAATGGGAAGCTGTAAGGACAGAGATGGTCAGCCAGGAGAAGGAATGGGAAGCTGTAAGGACAGAGATGGTCAGCCAGGAGTAGGAATGGGAAGCTGTAAGGACAGAGATGGTCAGCCAGGAGTAGGAATGGGAAGCTGTAAGGACAGAGATGGTCAGCCAGGAGTAGGAATGGGAAGCTGTAAGGACAGAGATGGTCAGCCAGGAGTAGGAATGGGAAACTGTGAGGACAGAGATGGTCAGCCAGGAGTAGGAATGGGAAACTGAGGACAGAGATGGCCACCCTGGAGAAGGAATGGGAAGCTGTAAGGACAGAGATGGTCAGCCATGGGAAGCTGTAAGGACAGAGATGGTCAGCTGTAAGGACAGAGATGGTCAGCCAGAGATGGTGAAGCTGTAAGGACAGAGATGGTCAGCCAGGAGAAGGAATGGGAAGCTGTAAGGACAGAGATGGTCAGCCAGGAGTAGGAATGGGAAACTGAGGACAGAGATGGTCACCCTGGAGAAGGAATGGGAAGCTGTAAGGACAGAGATGGTCAGCCAGGAGTAGGAATGGGAAGCTGTAAGGACAGAGATGGTCGCCCTGGAGAAGGAATGTAAACTGTGAGGACAGAGATGGTCACCCTGGAGAAGGAATGGGAAGCTGTGAGGACAGAGATGGTCACCCTGGAGAAAGAATGGAAACTGTGAGGACAGAGATGGTCACCCTGGAGAAGGAATGGGAAGCTGTAAGGACAGAGATGGTCACCCAGGAGTAGGAATGGCTGTAACAGGGTTTTCGGATAGCCAAGTGGGGAAAAATTATGCAACCAAACTGCTACGATGCGCCTTGGTCAAGGCTATCATATTTATAGTGACTCAGACTCAAATCACCATGTACAATGACTTGGAATCAGACTCAACCCTTGGGACTTGGAGGTGTATGAGTCAAATATAAAATGCCCCGTTTAATATTAGCCACACTTATACCCTGCAAAAATTACTCAATGTGTAATAAAATTCATGTGTTAATAATTGCGAATTATAATAAAATAGTTCCCACATGTATATCACAAGATCATAATGTGAGAAGAATCTTACCATATAAAGTTGGTTGTCTGGATCAATTTCTGATTTCTTGCAACAATTTCACTTTTAAAGGACTTATGTCTTAGACTCGGGCTTGACCTTTATGACCCGAGACTCAGACTTGACTGAAGACTCTGACTACGACTCAAGGTTTGTTGAGGAATTGAATACAAGTCTAAGAAAAGGTTGCAGGAGCTGCATACTACATGTATACTTCCCAGGAAGTTGAGAAAGATTTGAAATAATTTGTTATTTAAAAAGCCATTTTGCAATTTTCTCATGAACGTAGCCACCATACATATAGTAAGACTACAAAAAATAATATCATAGCACATATATATGTTATAGCCAGGGATAGAAATAGACATCTGACATACTGGGGCTAATTTTAGCCCCTGGGTGAGCATAAAAAGGACCGGCCCAGGGGCTGTCCTCCTGGGCCCAGGGGGTTTTCCTGAATTATAATTTAGTTTTTAAAGGAATGTCAAGAAAATCAAGAAAACTGACAGTAGGATATTCAAATTATTATAGTTATACCAACTTTATTCCAATAGCAAAGGTGCGCGTGCGTGAAGTTGTTATCGATGTCAGTCAATCATTCATATGTTAATATTGTCATAATAACAAGCACTGCATGACATTATTACCACTGATCTCACTGCACACGCTGACAGAACACACGAGGCACATTGCGCTGGTAACCAAAAGCTGCACGATGCCTCTGCTTACATAGAGAAGACAGGGGACCAATGACACAAGAAAATCAATCCCAATCGGCGGCCCGAGCCCATTTTTGAGCACACGAAACGACTTTCAGTATGGCCAAGATCGCACAAGGACCATGTGGATTGCCTGGTACCCACTATATGTATTTGAGCGCAGTTTACCAGTTAATATCAGCTGCTTGTCTACAAATGGTCATTGTGCAAACTTGGCCAGTGTTTTCAATGTTCAAGCTACGTAAAAACGTTCAAAAACCGGTCTTCCCATTTTGGTCCGCTTGCTCGCGTTCGGCCAACGGTGGTGTACTGTACGTCTATGACTATGAGTCTAGTCTCTGGGGACATTTTCTGGCTCCTCGGTCCGTTTGATCGGATGTTTCACCAGCGTGCAAGTACTGCTTTTTTTAGGCCACGCTTTGACTACAATTATTTTTCCAAACTTTAGCTTTAAAAATAAAACCATGAATGAGTTCCTCCATGAGTGAAATAAGAAAAGTAGTTAACGTAGGTAAGAACGGGCCCAGGTTTTTTTTTAAGCGCCGGAAACGTTGTAGAAATAGAGGGTCCGGGGGCTTTTTATTGGGGACAAGGCGCTAATAGCGCCGAGGCGCCGGGTTATTTCGAAGCCTGTATAGCTATACATAATTACATACCTTGTCCATAATTCGTGCCATAGTTATATTGTTCAGCCCCTCCATAGTTACATGTACTTCCATCATATCCAGTCTGGTATCCAGTCTGGTATCCAGACCCATTTGCTGCATACTGACCCATGGATCCATCTTGATTACCATAGTTCTGTCCATAGTTGTAGTTGTAGCCCTGAATATAAAACAATGTAATTCTGATCAAGACAAAAATAATATACACTCTTTATCATCTAACAAATTTCAATTGAGAATGGTATTATGCAAACCAGGACAATAGTTATATTTTCAAGCTGTATGACAAGCTGTGGCACAAGGGTGTGTTTGGCAATCATGACCAGATCAACAGTTTTAGCTTTAGTCATTGGTTCAGCGTTTTCATTAAGCCTGTGCCGGTTACACGGTTAACCGACCGTTTATCCGGTTACACGTTTACGATTTTTCGGTTCAGTTAATCGTAAAATAAAGTCAATTCAGAAGGTTGTACGGTTGAAGCTATTTTCCTGTAAATTGCGATCTCGCTGTCGCTGATAACAAACTTGTTTTCTTTTCTTTTTTGTGATACATTTTCCAATCGGCAGGGCTTGTTGCTTATTATAGTTACAGTCTCAGTTAATCTGTGTTATCATGTACCGTAATTTCCGGAATATAAGCCACGGCTTATACGTTGATTTTGACACGGTAAAAGTTGCCTGCGGCTTATACGCGGTGCGGCTTATACGCCGAGGTATGAATCTTGAAGAACAAAACACAATGCACAATTAAGCAAAAATCGTTGGTAAACAGACAGAAACAGAAACCTAAAACCTTTATTGTTCGTGAGCGAAAATGGTCTGGTCATTGTCAGTTTTAGTGAGCGGACCTCGATACACACAGATTTATTCAAAACTTCTGAAAAACCGTTTACGCGTTTAGCGCCAGCGACATCACAATCCACTACGTAGATCGTAGTCTATGCCATCGTGTACCAGAGAGCCAATGGGAAAATTCTATATCGTAGTCTATGGAAGGAGCCAATAGGAAAATTAGATTCGCCGTGGCAGGCGATGAGTCATCGTTTCGTTGGTTGCCGTTGTAGTGATTACATGTACGTTGTGCAGAAAGCAGGCAACCAGCGGGACTACGTTCGACATTCCCGAATGCCGTAAATAGTGATACGGGAACGGAACAGCAAAATAAAAATGGTGCAGAAATTTCGAGATAAATACTCGAGATAAACTCGAGATAAACACATGTCTTAAATATGAAATAATAACACGAACACACGACTAAAAAAGGTTGTGTTTTATTAATTTTTTTAAGTTGTTTTTTTCATTTGATACTTTTAACTTGAGAAAATCAGTTGATTTTTATTAAATTCTGTATGGCATACATTGATTATATTCCTTTCAAAATGTTTCGATCACCATGAGTATCGTACTATTGTGCGCACGTTCAGAGAACAACCTATTTTTTAATCAACAATTTTTGACTGAGAGACGGACGGTTACACGTGTAACCGACCGTTTCAGAAACGGTTACACGTTTACAAAAATAACCGTAAACGCACAGGCTTAGTTTTCATAACTTCGCTTGTGATGTAATCATGTGATTGTTCTAACCTAATTTGAATCAGCTTTCTCTCAGTTACGCATGGTTTCAAAATGGCAGAATTTTGTAAGAAATAATTTGGCTCAGTATTTGTTCTAAAAATGATTTCATGATTGTTTGTATATCAATCACACAAGTTTTATAACTCATGAGTAAGTTCCATCAAAACATTGAGGATTGTACACATTACAAACATACGTTTCATGATTTATGTATGCGTTTTCATGCAGCTCAGTAAACTTGTAGTCAAGAATTCTTTTTGGGTCATGTACACCAAAATGATATCAAATTGGTATAGACTACTGATATGTACACTCGGGTTACCATCCAACAAACAGAACTGTCAACAAGATGCCAGTCAAATCTCCCAATACTCTTTGGTAAGAGCAGCCAGCTATTTACAAATATCAGGAATATCATGATTCAAAAGGAGATTCTCATTTCAAATGACTTCATTTCAGAATTCAAGCGACGGAAAACCTTAACAATGTGAAATTGCTGATTATTATTGAATGGAATGGCGTTATACATGTATAGCACTCATGTTTTACTATTAGAAATTAAATAACAAGCTTCTATGTGTGTTCTAGGTATATATTTATAACAAATATTGAGTGACTATTTCCTAAATTGGAATTATAATATAACTCGGTAACATCTCAACAGATTGTAAGGATCTATGCGTGAGTTATATAAAACAAATATTGGGTGCCTTTCTTTCAGCCAATGAGACCATTTATTAAATCACTTAGTAACATCTAGACTGTTTCATTATTCACTAGGTTTGGCCTCGTGAAAATGGAACAGTCCAGATGTTACCTCATGATATAACAAATACTCCCATTTATCTCTAAGGCAACCAATATAAATACTCATCTAGTCATTACTTACCTGGTATTGTTGATCATATCCCTGGTTATACCCTGACTGATCATATCCACCTTGATTATAACCTCCTTGATAATATCCACCTTGATCATAACCTCCTTGATTGTTGTATCCATCTTGTCCACCTTGATTGTATCCACCCCACTGGTTGTAATTATTGCCCTGGTAACCGCCTCCTTGATGTCCTCCATAACCACTGCCACCTCGTCCAACTACAGACAAATCAAATTATATATATTTAACAATAGTTTGCAGACGTAATGACAATTCATATGATGGCACGGTAATTCTCAATGTGTGTCTGAGTTCATAGGTCATGCATTCACAAAGTCATATCCAAAGTAATGTGTCAGAATAGACCCTGTGCACATGAATATTCTGTGGATGTGTGCCTATTTCAGAATACCAATTATCCACTTGATCTTCAAATGAATGTACAATGTACATCATCTCTCAGTAAACTACTTAGTAGGAACAATCAATCTAAATTCCTCAAATTTGCCCATGTACACATGGTCCACGGACCGTAGGGGTGACGATAAATTGAATTTTTTGACCGTCGATTATCGACGGCCATGATATCAGCGATATACAATATTATCGTCTCATTACGTAGAGTTTTTAAATACATGAAAAAAAATGTATAGCGCCATGTGTGACCGTGATTTCGAACTGTTTTTTAGCTCTTCACAGTACTGTAACTTTGTTGATATTACAGTATAATTACATGAAATGTGCAGACAATTTATCACTCCGGCAATATTTTAACTAAAAAGAGCGATACAAATTTGATATCGCCGATAATTTTGGAATATCGTCAATATGGCGATATTTCAATATCTTCAAAACCATAACCAATTTAGCCGATAATTGTTTGAATATCACATCGTTAAGATATCGTAATATCGTCCACCCCTAACGGACAGTACTCAAGACAAATCCATTTATAACATGCCTCGCTCTTAACAGCAGCCATTGCCCTCTGGTGCCCTCTCAATCCTTCGGGTCAAGGCCTGTGATGTCTTTTCCAGTAATAAGCATTATCTCAAGATATAAGATATAGTTTATTTGGGGGAGGCCTTTTTTAAAAACATATGATACCATGTATGACATCGTCTGTAAGCCTTGCGCATATGTCATCACACCAAAATGCAATTGTTCAGTGATTGTTTGGTGCAACTGTTCGGTGATCACCGGAATCAGACTAGCACATATGTGAGTCACCAGCTGTTATATTTAATAATAATAATAGAAATAGAAATTTATATAGCGCAAATTGCAAGTGCCTCTAAGCGCTTACATAGAAGAAAGATACCAAAAGTGATGAATATTAACATGACAAGAAATTATACAAGAGCAACCAACTTTACAATACAATCAGATGTAGGTAGATTTAAACAAATGAGTCTTTAACATTGATTTGAAAATGTTTACATTGTCAGCTTTGCGAATGTGAAGTGGTAGATTATTCCATAATGTCGTAGCAGCATACGAAAAAGTTCTTTGACCATAATATTTTGAAGAAACGTGATATGGATATACGAGGAGAGACTGACTGGATGATCATAATGTCCGAGCTGGAATATAATTGTGAAGAAGATCTGATATATAAGTGGGAGCGAGTCCAAGGTTTGCTTTGAAAGTCAAAAGAAGGATCTTATAGACGATGCGCATATTAATAGGTAACCAATGAAGATTACGTAAAATGGGTGTAATATGATGAGAACGAGGAACACAAGTGACAAGACGAGCAGCTGTATTTTGTACATGTATGCGCAATGTGGCATTGAGCCAAACAGCGGTTTTTTCATCTCGCTAACTCAGACACTTACATGTAGATGGATACTTGCATCAATATGACTCACAACCTTTTAAGTCTGTGTTTCATGACCAAATACAAAATATTTAATAAATCCTCTATTAACCCTCCTACTACTACAAGGGTCAAAATCAGTCAACATTTCAAAGTTCATGCCAGTGTATATCTACAGCACTTACAGGTAAAATACTGTCAAACCTAATGTGTAGCAAGTACATCAATCAGTCAAAAACAGTCGACTGTTTTTGACTGGTAGTGGTAAAAGCATTATCATGCAATGTTAAAGGTGGTCAAAATGAGTTGACCACTTTCGACTGGTAAAGGCACTTTGGTCAAAATGAGGTGACTGTTTTTAATTGGTACATGTAATGTGGATGGTGGTCAAAATGAGTCAGCGTTTTGGACTGATATGGTCAAAATAAATTAATTTATCAGTCAAAACAAGTCATTGACTCCTAGCCTAAGTGGCCCTGCACTGATTTATCAGTCAAAAACTGGCAGCCTTCAGCACCCCTATCATTGTTTGTTCAGTCAAAACAAGTCAGTGATCCCCCTGAAGCTGATAATGATCTTATCAGTCACCAGCAGTCATAGCACAGTGTGAGGCAGCTACCCAAATGGTCAAAACAAGTCACCAGTGCCCATGTGTGCACAGTCGATTCAACAGTCAAAAACGGTCAATTGACTGGTTTTGACCACTACAGCAACTTCCCACTAAAGTGCACCTAGAGTAGGAGGGTTAAAGCAAAAACCACCCAATACAGGCATTTAACCCCAACTCCCTAGGCTTACACATAACCTGAAACCTTCCTAACTCCCTAGGCCCATTTGCTTACACATAACCTGAAACCTTCCTAACTCCCTAGGCCCATTTGCTTACACATAACCTGAAACCTTCCTAACTCCCTAGGCCCATTTGCTTACACATAACCTGAATCCTTCCTAACTCCCTAGGCCCATTTGCTTACACATAACCTGAATCCTTCCTAACTCCATAGGCCAATTTGCTTACACATAACCTGAATCCTTCCTAACTCCCTAGGCCCATTTGCTTACACATAACCTGAATCCTTCCTAACTCCCTAGGCCCATTTGCATACACATAACCTGAATCCTTCCTAACTCCCTAGGCCCATTTGCTTACACATAACCTGAATCCTTCCTAACTCCCTAGGCCCATTTGCTTACACATAACCTGAATCCTTCCTAACTCCCTAGGCCCATTTGCTTACACATAACCTGAATCCTTCCTAACTCCCTAGGCCCATTTGCTTACACATAACCTGAATCCTTCCTAACTCCCTAGGCCCATTTGCTTACACATAACCTGAATCCTTCCTAACTCCCTAGGCCTATTTGCTTACACATAACCTGAATCCTTCCTAACTCCCTAGGCCCATTTGCTTACACATAACCTGAAACCTCCAAAATCCTTCAGTAGTAAAGCAAGCACATGACATGCATGCACACATGTGTTTCTAATCTGTGATACATGCACATGGCCAGGGACCCTCCCTGCATGCATGGAGCAACAGTGTCCACTGACCCAAGCAATGACCTTGCAATCACTACAACAAACATGGATGTACATGCACCATGGAAAGGCAAGTATGCCTAATAACCTCAATCCTCCAAAATCCTTCGCTTTATCAAAGAGCATGTAGCATGTAACCTCAATCCTTCAAAATCCTTCACTTTGGCAAAGAGGATTTTGGAGGATTTGGGAAGGTTAGGGTTAATAATTGTTTGCTCTGATATTTAAGTAGTATTGATAACGAATCAAGCCATGCACTTTTCTTATGAGGTGATAACCAGAATGGCCATGTTGCAAGCATGCTGGTGATCTGTGTTGTACAAGGTTTATAAATTGATGGAATAATACTTACATCCTCTTCCTCTAGAATCACCTCTAAATCCACCTCTTCCTCTGTAGCCTCCTCTACCAAACTTATCATTCTGTGGAGACACTGGTTTGACTTCTACTCTACATTTCTCTGATCCATCAGTCAGATCATGATACTTGACTTCAGCAATCGTATCAACTGTTGACTCATCTTCAAACTGTATGAAAGCAAAACCACGACGCCTCTGTGTCACATGATTCACAAAGATTTTAGTTTCCGAGATCTGTAAGGAAAAGAAAAGGTCCCATTATAAGTCATCTAAACAGTACATTATCAACTAATCATATGATTATAATTTACATGTTAAATATTGTAAGCTCAGGTGATTTGACTTAAAGGGGGACTGACATCCTTTATTGTGTGTGTACTTAAGGCGTTTTGTAATAAAATATTGTTTTTGAGACCCACCTGTGTCTATTTAATCATTGATTTATGAGTACAAGTATTTTAAAACAATGTATGAAGTGTTTGGTGGAAGCTTCATTTGCATAAGATATGTGACGTCAGGTCAGGAAGATCCGATGTGTACATGATGTACATATACATACAAACGTTTCACACACGTAGCGTCGATTTAATTTCTTCCGTGATTTTTGTTTCCGGAACTAATAAAATGCCGGGAAGATGTGTTTCTGCAGGATGCAGCAACACCACCAAAGACGGTGTTAGCCTTCATCTGTTCCCAAGTGACCCAAAAATCGCCGTATTTGGACGAGCAAAGTTCGACTGACAAGAGTAAAGTGGTCAGGTCCATCGGCTCACATAGTTTTGTGCAGCGATCATTTTGAGCAGAGTTTTGAGCCGAATTTCTCTTCCCGACATGACGTCACGAACAGCTCCTCCATGCAGGGCGTAAAAGTGGGGGGAATTTTTACAATGGAAAATAACACTCTCAAAAAAAATTAAAACACAAAACAAAAATTGTATTGATCTTTTACTGATATAAAAGAATAAAACGATCACATATTTAACTGTTTGATTTAAATCCATGTCAGTCCCCCTTTAATATAGCAATATTTAATGTTCATATTGTAACTATTCTGAAAGCTTAATGTAAAAGATACAACATTGGTTATTACCAAATTATCAAAGTAACAAATTGCTTTACTACTTTTATCTTATATCAAAATAAATAACAGATGACAACTTTTTGTCAAACAATCTGCTTTTTCATTATTTAGAAAGCTGGAAAGCAGATGTCCACTTTTCGACCTCCACAGGAGATGGGATTGCAGTCACCTACAGTTTTAAATGGCATTCCAACAAGTAACAAATATTCATATTGTTAAAGGGTTTAGCAGACTGCAGACTTCACACGACTGAATGTTCACTATCCTATTGTATTGATTTCCCCCGTTCTTTAAAAAAGTCCTGGTGACAACATTGCTGCCAGATATTATACACTGAATATTACAGGGCCCATTTCAAGAAACTCATTTCATCTTGAATGTGAAGTTTGCACACAATCTCTATGTGAATCGTTATTGTGTCACACTGTTTACCAAAAGACACATTATAGTATAATGAGACATAGGGCCAAGGCAGAACAAACAAATGGTTGTCAGCTAGAGTTACAGAGTTAGTCAACTCACCTTGCCAAATGCCGAGAAGTAAGCATCCAGAATGTCTTCTGATATGCTGTTTGATATGCCACCAACAAAGAGTTTCTTAGACCTAGGTTGACCTTGTCTGACAGCTTTCTTGACTTCGATCAATTTGCCATCTACAGTGTGTTCCTCAGACAGTACCTATAATGGAAAACAAAGAAGCTTCATTTAAGTCAATGTGGTTTCATTTATTCACACAAAGAAATCACACTTGACACTATCCTTAGTCCTAAGATAAAAGGAGTCTATACAACACTGGTATATTTGGCAAAGCTGCTTCTTCTCTTTGAATCATGAGGTACAGAACGAAACAACATTTAAAATTAATGAAAATGCATTCAGATATTTTGTACTCATTCTAAAGTGGAATTTGAAATTTGTTCTCTTCCCAAATATCAAACTGGAAATTCTTCTTCTTTAGTCAAATGATAAGGGCTATAATTACTGATTAATTTAAAAACATTATACTGTACTTTTATCGCCCGTGGCCACACCCAAAACCCAAATTCATTAGTGATCCCATCCTAGTGACCCATTACTGCCAGTTCTCAGCTTGCATCATAAAGTGGGTTGTGATCCCTGGCTTTATGGCATGCCTTGATTCATAACCGCATGTGCATGCCCTTGAAATAGAAAGTGGAAAAAGCTGAAATCCCCTGCTGTCATACAGTACACAGTACGAATCACACATTACAAAACATACAAAATATGTACAAATGATCGATCTGCAGAACTTTTAACGACCACTGCAGACGTACACACAAGTAGCAAAGTTTCCAAGATGACCAGTGATGTACATGTATATTTTGCACACTTTATGCATGGTACATGCGTGTGTATATGCCTTTAACTCTCCTACTACATGTATTGCTGCAAAACGATAGGTCGTGTGAAACGCTTCGTGCGCCCAAACAGGGGGGGACCCTTGCTTTGGCGGTATCATTTCGCTAAATCAGCTTGCAATAAATCCCGGATGTGTGTTGGTAAACAACTTGTACACGTGTACATCCTTCCAAGTTGGCGACATCCGAAGAAATTCGTGCTACTTCTCTTGAATTTCATGAAAGAATTTGAGTCCATGAAATCGTCGAAAAGAGCAAAGGATTCCAGAAGAAGAATTCTTACAACTGTTTATTTTTCTCGTTGGATGGCCTTACGTTAGAAATCTGGCTCTGTGAATCCGTCGTAATTGTTGCAAGTATACTTGATTCAATATCCATAATAAAATAATAAAATTGTCAGGAAATGGGAAGGAAATGAAAACAAAATGTGGGAGAAAATAACGTTTGACTTCACACAACGTGTACCGGTATATCTTCGCGAGAAAACCACTGGTAACGTAGAGAAAGCGTTCAGTAAATAAGCTCTGCGCGCGGTACCAGTGAAATATTGGATTGCACAATCATGAGCTTTGACCGTCCATGGAAAACGAGGGACGTTCGTTTTGGCGTGAGTGGAAGTCGTGTGAAAGTTTGTTAAAAAATCGCAAACGACCGAGGTGACAGACAACTGGCGCCCATTATCAAGGACATTTGTTATCGGTGCTCGTGTGAAAAGGGCTCTAGATATACCTTGGCAAGTATATCAACATTATGACTGATTTTAACCCTTGTAGTAGTAGTAGTAGCAGGGTTAATATTTTGCAGCCAGACTGCTGTGAAGCTTGTACAACTCAACTTCTTCTAGTCTGCAGCGCACTTTTTTATGCAAATTTTTTGACCACTTTTTTGCATATTTTTAATGTGAAAAAAAAAATCCAGCACTTAACTTAATAGTGGATTTCAGCCAAAAGGTCTCACATGCCTGATTCAATGACGCCTGACTAGCATACCTCCTTACAAAAATAAACGGCTAGATTGCTCAGTTGGTATATCACTGGTATATCACTGGAGGTTGCAGGTTCAAATCTCACCCAGTAAATTTTCCTATTTTCACACTAACTTAAAATAGATTTTAAAAAAGCCAGAAAATATAATGTACTTGCCTTTTTTGCAACATCAGCACTTTCAAAAAGGACAAATCCAAATCCCCTTGACCTCATTTGTTCAGCTGTGTCTCTCAGGTTACCTAGCCTATCCTGTGAATACTTCACATTCACATCAATCACTTTACCATATGTAGAGAAATAATCCTGCAGAGTCTCTGAAAGACAAAACATTCATACATAAATCATTTACTTGCTTAATTAACGCTCCTACAATCAGTGAAATTTTTGACAACCCATTCAGGCCACTCCAAGCCATTGCTATGGTAGGCAGTGGCACCTCATAGCTATACTGCATAGTAACATAATGCCTCAAATGTCTGTTGGTTTTAGTGGTTTGTGATTGACATATTGTAGGGCATATTACTTTGTTCCAGACTCAGTGGCTGGTGGTAGGTTACTATGGAGAGTCTGTGTTTACAAAATAACTGCTGAAAATCCCAATGGATGATGGAGGCTTGGTATAGTTTATTGGTCTCAGTGGCTGATGGTGATTTATTATTGGGAGTTTGTTTACAGTATAACCTGCTGAAAATAAGGTCAACTGTGGTATACATGTGTCTTTGTATGCATGTATGTACATTGTGGCTTATATGCACAAACAATGTGTGTACAACACATTGGACATTTTGTGGTTTACAGTGGCCTCTATGTGTAGGAGGGTTAATCTTTGTACAAGAAGGTACTGTCCCATGCCTGCTATGGGAAACAACACTACCCAATGATGGAGTAAAAGTGCAGAAAGTTCAAAGGTTAAATTATGTTCTGTACATACTTATTCTTGATCCCAATTAAGTATGAATGCACAATGTGGAATATTACCAAAAGTGTCTTGGGGATTTGAAAAGTAATGGATTAACTAGATACACAAGGCTGACCAAGCTTTGAGCCAGTGACAATAAGCAACAACTCAATTTAGTTAATGATATAAATTTTGTATGCACATTGTCAGGTGAAGGTGCTGTAGGGTTTAGTGGTCTCATAAAAACAATATAAATTACCAGAAGTCTATTACCTACATGTACATGAAGTGTGCCACTCCTGTACTATCAAAAGCCGTGTTCGCACTGGACTTTTTTTTGGGAAGGTTTTACCGAGACGATGGTAAAATGAAAAATGGTCAAATGTAACCTCTGTCCGCACTTGGACTTTCGACATGAGAAAACTTTACCGAGACCGTGGTAGAAGTAACCGAGCTGTCAGTATAATGACTCATGAGGGCGCTTTGCGTGACCTTTCTACGTTGACCCGATTGACCCAACAACGCACAGAAAACTTGCTACACATGCACATGCATTAAATGCGCCCGGCCCGCCCCCACCGTGCAGTGAAACAATGCAAAGCGCATGCGTGGTGTCCCTGTGTAGCACGACCTTGCGCTCGGACCGGATGTACGCTTTCCTGAGCCGCTTTTACCGACTCGCACTGTCCGCACTGGACTTATCGTCTCGGGAAAAGTTACCTGGTTAGTTTTCCTGGGCAGCAGTTGGCCAGTAGAAGTAACCGCTGGACTCAGGAAAAGTAACTGAGAGGAAAATGTCCCAGGCTGTCTGCACTGGACTTAAAATGGGAAAAGTACCCATCGTCTCGGTAAGTTTTACCAAAAAAAGTCCAGTGCGAACAATCCTCTAGTCCACACATGGTACTCCAAGAACAATGGATTTGGGCCACTCATGACGTATCGTTCCACAGACTGAAGCACAAGGTCTCAAAATGAAGCGGTGCAGTCTGGGAAAGATACCAGGTGTGTGAGAGAACTGTATCTTGTGCGGGCATGTACAGCAGTTATCGCGTTCGCCCATGTTTGCCATGCAGGTGATGGTTTGCCCACGTCTAGTTTAAGATTGCGTCTAGCGCCTGTGTCAAGTGCCTAATTCCATGATACCTTATCACAGACAAGGCTGGATAGCAAAACTCATGTGCATGTATGGATTACAACAGGCAGTCACACTTCATGTACAGTAGGTAATAGACTTCTGATATTACTAATAAAAAGTATTCTTACCATGTGTAGTACAGCTGTTCAAACCACCAACAAATATTTTTCTACCCAAAAAAAAAACCAAAGACAAATGTTTATATACAGGATAGTAATTTTAAAGCCAGCATAAGTTTGGGCGATAACACGATAATATCGAATATCGCGATACCTTTTTTTTATTTGATTATGATATAAAGAACCTTTTCAAGTTATCAAGATATTGGCAAATCAGGATTAAAAAATATATTGCGATTAAAAAACAAAAATCGCAATTGTGAGTAGAGTCAGAAATTCCATGCAAACAAAATAAGGCCAGTCTTTTCAGCTTTCGGAAGTGAGAAACAAAAGCAAACTATTTCAGTAGTTAGCCGACTGTCAGATCACAAAGGAGCCACCATACAGAGGCCTACAGAAGTACATACACACTATGCAGATTAATTTGCCAATGTCCATGGTGCAGGCGTGATTGGTGGGATAGTATGTGTCTCTCAGTTAAGCGTTGGTGATTTATTGCAATACTTGTAGAAGGATACATACCTGTGGTTATTGGCTCTTAAGCAATCATGTGTGAATGGAAAAATAATTGTGATACTATCAAAAATCGCGATACATGTTTGCCGAGATATCACGCCTAGCCAGCATTGTACAACACTATAAACAATTTGTCACTTTTTCAATTATTGGGACAAAACATTTCTAGGGAAGATTAATAATATGAATATCAAGTAAGTTTAACCATAGGCAAATTGGTTCATCCATGACTGCCTTGATACAGCAGTTCATAGGCAAATTGGTTCATCAATGACTGCCTTGATACAGCAGTTCATAGGCAAATTGGTTCATCCATGACTGCCTTGATACAGCAGTTCTGCCAAATCAGCTTTACATGCCCTTACAGTTATGCTCCCAGTATGTTGGGTATTATTAGGCATGACCTTTGACTCCACGGAGTGGTTTTTCCTACACATATAATTTGGCAGGATTGTTCTTAACTACAACAAAAGCAACAGCACATAGCTTTAATGCAGAGAACGAATGAAAACGAATATTTTTATTTTTTTTATTTTATTTATTTATTTTTTTTGGAAACATTTATTCAGTGGAAAAAAACTGATTACGCTGTGCGGTTAATGATGATGTTGTGATTTTGCTGAAGACAGTGACCTCCCGTGGTGCATCACGCCACCCTGGAATGCTAGTTAGCCTCCATTTGTGCAAATATCCCTGCCCAACCAAGAGTGCATTCAAGTTGCACACCGTTAAGCGCTAAGATCACATTAGAGCAACAAATGTGGATAAAAAACTGATAAATCTAGTATGAAAAATGTATGAATATCGATTCCAATTGATATTTGTATTTTTCTTCATAATGTATGAAATTATAATTATCTGTTTTCTTTTATTGCTTTATTGTTTTTTGTTTTTTGTTATTCACTTTTAAACTTTTTAAACTTTCAAAAAAATTGTTTATTTTCATTAAACCATTTCATTAAATCATATATTAGATAAAACTTGTAGCTTTGCATGGTGAAGAGGATAAGTAAGACTAATTGCGGTGACACCATGTGAAATTCTCAATTGAGTAGTAATTAGTTCTGAAAAGAACTGGAGGTTACAACTTAACGTTTCTATCAGTATGCTCTGATCGTCCTCACGAGAGCATACTGATCGAAACGTCGAGTTGTAACCTCCAGTTCTTTTCAGAACTAATTACTACTCAATTGAAAATTTCACATGGTGTTACCGCAATTAGTCTTACTTAAATCATATATTGTCAATCGTTAAATAAGCTAAAAAATGAGTGTTGGGTGGGGGAACTATTTACTTCTGACAGCTCCACTACACTCAATCTGCTATGACCTACAAACAGGATGTTTAGTAAAAGCTCACATCGTGTTGAGAGATCCAACCACAGAGAATGCAAAAACAAGGCAAGATTCAGACAAAAGGGCATGAGAATACAGTATAGAGTTGGCAAGAGTATGATTTGGCCAAAGTAAAAGTTCGTCGAAGTACGAGTTGGTTGCATACGAGTTGGCATGAGTACGAATTGACTCAAATTCTTGAATGATGCTCCATGTCTGACCTTCACAGCGACAATCACGTCATATTGTTAAAGGAGGAGACTGAGGGGAAGGCTGTCGAAATAAGGTAACCCCTAGCCCTGAAGCCCCCCCCCCCCCCCTTGTATTATGTTATACACTACGTCAGGGTCAGCCCGATGAAACCTCATTTCCCCCTGTACATTCAATATGTTGAATAAAATGATGCATTATTCCACCATTTCCCTTCCCGTTTTCACCAGGACCTTTGATAATGATTATGTAAAATTTTACCTGAAAATAGTGGTATTTCCCACTTGTTTATGCTGGATCCTACTAAAAACCGACAACTGACGACAACTCACAACAACACGTTCTAAATGCACTAAAAACTCAAAAATAAAGTTAAAAATATGTTTATAAGGGACAGTGGCATACATACAGGGTTTCAGTTTTTGAAAATGTGGTTTTAACTAGCAATAAAAAATGATTTTCTTCGCCGCAGTAGTATTGGGCGCCATCTTGCTTGTGCAACGTAAGAGGACTGTACCATTATGTGAAAGGGTGAAAGTAAACCAGACTACAAAGCGGGTGACATCATAATGCGGGCTGTGTCCATGTGCCTGTGTCCCGCCGGCGCACGAAATTTATTTTCATGTACAATGGTTATAATTTTATGTTTGTAGTATAATAGGCCTATATTGTGTCCTGGTATTTTATTTTGTAAAATATTAATATAAAGTGTATTATATTGACCTTGTAAGTTTTAACTATGTTTAGGCCGACTGGTTTAAATAAATTCAATAAATCCAAAATATAGTGAAAATGGTTGTACTTTTTAATCTTTATTCTGCTTGTTTGTATTATTCTCGTGAATGTTTACTAATCTGCGAATAAAGTTTGAACAAAATTAAAAGTCATGGTTGTTCTTGTGATGTTTTTGACCTACGGTAACGTAGTTTTCTGACAATGCAGACACAGTTACTTGTTGAATGAATAAGAAAACATAAATTTTGTCAAAAGAGTTTTATAAAGTATAGACCAACTATCGTGACAGCTGTCATTCATACTTATTGGCGAAAATTAATTGCTCAGCAACAACACATATAGGACTCTTTGATTCACCGATGAAGAACTACTTGATCACCACTGGGATGTCAATCATGATTAAGAGCTTCAGAAAACATTTACATTTTCTAAAAAATAATAATAAATAAATAAATAAATAAATACAAAATAAATATAAACAAATACAAATAAATATAAATAAATAAAAACAAAAATAAATAAATAAATATAAATAAATAAATATAAATAAACTTAAACATTTTTCCTGGCAGTGACAATACCAGACATAAAATACTTCTACATCTGTTTTCTACATATCTGTAAATATAATTGTACATGATTGTAATTATATTGCAATTCATTGTTATTGTTATTACACTCCATAAAAATACAACAAAAGACTTCCCCTCCTGCCTGGCATGGGCCGACAAAAAAATTTCACCCTTTGACATAATGGTACAGTCCTTTTGCGTTGCGCAAGCAAGATGGCGGCCAATGCTAACATGTTAACTGCAGCGAAGAAAATCATTTTTTATTGCTAATTAAAACCACATTTTCAAAAACTGAAATTCTTTATGTATGCCACTGTCTCTTAATTTAGGGAGGACGAAAGCAACAGCGCCCTCACATCAAAAGTGCTGAAAAAACTCCGTTACGGGCGATAATTTATAACTTCAAAAATTTATTTCTCACTAGAAAACAAAGCTACAACTCATAACACAGTAGATTCATGCACCATTTTCACTGTTTCACAATTTAAAAAGGTTTGAACGAATTTTACCGTCGAGTTGAAGATGAAAACTGTCAAATTCGCCGCTCAAAAATGGTCCCCCCAAAAATAGCGGTAAGACCCATTTTTATACGGAGAATCATCAATCCTGACGATCTTGGTATCAAAATAAAGCTTAAAATTAGATCTGTAGCCAGAAAACTGTTTCAAATGTACTTAAAAAAATTAATTAGGTCTTAAAACAAAAGAAAGACTTTGAGACCAAATAATTTTGGATCTAACACTGGTACGGCCTTCATCCGTACCTCAATGGAATGCCCGTTTCGTGCTCTTTCCGACAGTATGTGGGTTGTACCTTGACATCGAGGTCTCATTAAGTTATAGCGATATTCATTTGACCTCTTCTGAGAAAAAAGTTGGTGAGCCGGCCAGGCGCCATCCATGATGAGTCACCAGTCTGGGATTCACCTCACTTGTACGCACAGTAAACGGAGCCGGGATCAGACTGGCGAGGTTTTGTTTACGCGTTGTCAGCCAGCGATGCATGAGTCATCGGTCTGGGATTCATCTCACTTTTACGCACAGTAAACAGAGCCGGGATCAGACTGGCGAGGTTTTGTTTACGCGTTGTCAGCCAGCGACGCATGAGTCATCGGTCTGGGATTCGTCTCACTTTTACGCGCATTAAACTGAGCCGGGATCAGACTAATGGCCACGTACTTGTCTGGAGGCATATTTAAAAAAAATCTTAATTAATGTGGCATCAATGTCAACTAGTTTTCAGATTGATAGGGTGAAAGAGTAGGCTGGTTTCTACAGAAAAAAATTGGCCAAATACTTTTCAAGATTCACTTCCTTGAAAATGGACAGTTTTTGTATAATGTTATTGAACTCCCAAATGGACCACTGGACACCTTGGAGGTTATGTAGCGTAACATGATACTAGGTTGGACGATGGCCATACCCTTTAACCCTAACTCCCTAGGCATTGTACTAAAACAATAAAAATCCTTCAAAATCCTCCAACTGGCTTTGTTGTCTAGGGAGTTAGGGTTAATGACCTCTAACTCTGGAACGCCTGGGCCGATTTTCAAACCAAAAGCAAATGGCTTCTGGGAATAAGATATCTGGTTTCAACACAGTGCAGGCCTGTTAAGTTGTGGTTGATTTTTTTGGATTGTCATCCCTACTCTTATTAGGGTTTTCAGGTGAAAAATTATTCCTAAACCAATATGCTCAATATTTATATCAAATTAAAGGTCTTGATGAAAGAAATCTAATGGTTTTTAAATCAAGAAAATCGGACGAGTAGTTTTTGAGGAATCCTGTTTTATTTATTCAAGTATACAGCATTCGATGAAGCCTGACTGTCCATACACTGTGTACATCCCTAATGGCAACAAAACCGTTGAATCAGCCTACACACACCGTGATACACACGCACAGCGTTCGTGCGCGTTTCCCTCATTAAGAGCTTTTGAGAGGGTGTAAAAAATACACTCTCCGCTCAAAACTAAACACAATTACAGCTCAAAACTTTCCCATATGATAGAAAAGAGGTGCAAAATTCATTCAGACATCGCTCTTACCTTTCAACTTAAAAATTTCACCTCGAAAAATGGTGTTTAATATTTTATCTCTTCATAACTTCAGTTGTAGAGTAGCTGTGGAGATCGAGCAAGCATGGGTATGTAACGGAGCCCTTTGACTCAATAGGGAAACCCGTTTTCATGTCAATCACAATGTACTCGGGCGCGGAGACAGCTCCGAAGTGGATGCCCTCAGCAGAGCGTGGCAAATTTACGGGCCGAATGCGCCCGATCTCGGAACACTTCGCGAAAGGCTGGGGCGGGACGAGAGTGGTTCATTCATAAAAACCTAGCCTTTCGCACTTCCGATTGCTATTTTATGTACATTGTTGGATAGCTGAGACTATAAGCTTTCCAATGAGCTATTACATGTAAGATTTCGACAGGTAAAAGTAATATAATTTTTTGATTTAAAATTTTTATGTTTTCTGTTGCAGGCGATGCGCTGTGCGTGTGGAGGGCTTCGGTCAAGCACGTACAAACTGAAAACCCTACTCTTATAAACATATTTATAACTTTACTTTTTAGTTTTCAGTGCATTTAGAACGTGTTGTCGTCAGTTGTCGTGAGTTGTCAGACATGTAGAAAATTACGGACATGTGCATTTCCATCTGTGTGCGAATACAAATACTATAGCTACAGATGGAAATGCACATGCGTGCAAACTTTCTACATGTCTGACAGCTGCCTGTATGTGGCACTAATGTTAATGTTAGCCCCAATATGTTTCCTATTTCAAATAGGCAGTGGATATTTTACCGGCGACGGTAAAAATTCTGAAACGCTATTTTACCGTACCGCAATTTCGGACTTTATTTCCCTTTAAAAAAAAATCCTCGGGAGCCACAAGTCAGAAAAAGAAAAGGTAGGCTTAGTACTATCCATTTAAATGTTGAAGTCAATTTTTAATAATAAAAAAAGAATATTCTTATTTTTTTGGTATGAAAAAAAAAAGAAAATCGCAATCGTGATTCGATCGCGTGACGTTGCGTGTGAGAGTCGGTAGCGTAGACCACTCGGCCATGACTCTGTGGTCGAAATTTGCGGTAATTTAATACCTTAGTTATATAATGTCGGCTAATCCGGTCCTACTAATTGCCGACCCCTGCCGACATCTACCGACAACTCTTAAAAACCTACCGACATCTCATTCCATATTCACTTGTAGTTGTCCGTTTAAGCTTAGCATAGTAGTAAATGTGTATAGAAGTCCTAGAAACCTTATAGTAGGCAGGTCAAACACACTCACAGCACAGCTTGCCGTGTGCACGTTCCTCGTAAATACACTCGGTATGAAAAAATTGCCAACTTTTGACATGTTGTTACGATGTGAAATATCAATAAAATGAAGAAATAAATACCAGTATAGTGATGTGTGTTGTTTTATCATTCCATCGTGTGTTTTTGGGGTTGATTGGGTCCGAAAATCTTGTACTAAACACCATTTGAAAAACACCTCCGATCGACCGTGAATCGCGGAAGCGCTGTTTATCGTTGAGGGACTTCAGCACCGGGCGATTTTGGTCCCCCGATAGCGCTCGCAAAATTGTAGATTCCGATGCGTTCCTGTCAACGTAAGCGATCCAGAATCTAAAAATAGACTCGGAAAAGCCCAAGCTTTCATGGGTATGGTCCGAGAATTTTCAAAATGGCGTCCCGGAGTGGCAAACGACGATTTGATAAGGAATTAATCTTTTTCCCCAAAAATACCTCGAAATATAAAATTTCGGAATAATTATGTTAAAGTAGAGGAGTTGAACTTTATTTTACTTTTTAGTTTATAAAGAAAATCAATGAAGAACGCTACGAAATCAGTTTCGGAAACCACTGACCACGACGACGAGTTGGATTTTGTAACGGTCGAGCGTGTCAGGATGGAGCAGCGATGAACTCGAGCTTCTGCTCTCAGAATATCGACTTCCATGTTAGTTTCTTGTTTTTAAGTGTGCAGTTACTTAATTACTTGCAATCTTGTAAAATATATCCTAGTTCAACACAGAAAATAAGATTAAACGAGGAAAAAATCAGAAAAAATGTACGTTGTTTTTCATACTGCATGGGGGTCATGCACAATAAACGAAACGGCAATGTAAGGAGTCACGTGATATCTTGTAACTACAAACGCAATGCATACGTCACCGTCATTGATTTGTCGGCTGTTCTATCCTGTAGTGTTACTCCCGTAATTTTGATTTTTTTTTTATACTTGTTATTAAAATTAAATTTTAAAAAAGGCAGAATTTTTCATCATAAAATTAGCTTTATTTCCAACATGTACTGTTTAAAATTTAAAAGGAATTTTTCACTTATGGAAAAACGATATTTTCTTTTTCAATTACCTTGACTTATTAAAAAAAAAATTACTTTTATCATGGGAAACACTAATAAAGTTTATGAAGATTTAATTTAAACATTTTTTGTTAAATTTTTTTATTTTCAACAGATCACTGGCAAGGAGTTCCAAACTTAGCTTTTAGTACAAACAATACTTGTGCCAAATTTCAGGCTTGTCAGATGATCCGTTCTCAAGTTAGAGCATTTCTGCATATTAATTAGTTGGACTTAGTAATTTTTCACGAAATCCATCTTGTCCCGTGATAGGACCATAGCATAATGGACCATATTTAACGAGCCCTATGTCCAAAACTAAAAAGAAATGTGGCATTATTTTTTTTTTTTTTTATTAATTTCCCTGCCCAAATATTGGTAAAATTTAAAACTTGATTGACCAAATCTGCTAATTGATGTTGAAATATAAAAGTAAAAATGTAAAATATTCAAATTTCCTCTTTTTTGACCAAAATGGCTAAAACCGCTATTTAAATTTGACCTCATTAATTTGCCATAACTCAAGAACGGTAGGTCCGATTTCAAATTTTTTTTCTTCAGATTTGTGTTTCTTTCATCAAGCCCTTCAAGTTAAGATCCATTTGAAATGATTTACGCACAATATTAAAATTTGTGTGACCTGCCTACGTAGCCCCGTCATACGTGCGCCGTTTGACTTCCGGAGCTGTACCGAAAACAAAATGAAACGGCTGAAAAAAAGTTGTTTTTCGTCCGCTTAATTTTTTTTGTTTTACCTTTTATTCTCCGAATTATGTGAAATATGTTTGATAATCATTTTCCCGAGGTTTTAAGAATGTGACTTAATTTTAAAATATCGGAATTTTACTTCGAATTTGGCGACTTGATTTCCGATCCCAACTACACGCATAAAGCGGGCCCTCCGACACCATTCACAAAATGTATAAAAAATTGTGATGGCGCCACCAATTGTCAGAACATTTGGTATCGATGGAAAGCTGAGAACATGCGCTCTGAATCGGTGTCGTTTCCGAGATATCAGGGTGAACGTCTTACTAGTGTAAATTGAAAAGTTCACCGCCAACTTTGTACAATGTAAACGTACATTTTCCCTTAAACGAATGTAGAGTAGTTTTCTTTTACATTTAATCTTCACATTTTTGTCAAATAAAGTTGCATTTTCCACTATCATCATTACTAAATAAGCGAAAGAAAAGGGCAGTATTTTCGCGCCGTGGACCCGACCGACCCGGCCGACACACGCACGGCAATGGACGGCGACAACAACGTTCGCGATGTTCAGAACTTTGCGCATGCGTCAATTAGCGGCTGTACATGAAGAAGTGGACTTAGTTGTTTTTCAATGGACCATGTAAAAACTAAAACAAAATATAGCACAATGGGCAGATTTTGTCATTTTTTTATTTTTTATTTGAAAGTCATAAAACATTTTTGGGGAATTTATTGTGAAGTAATGACTCTATATTTCTTCAATAAGTACTCATTATGCCCATCTTATGTTTTGTTTTTGTTTAATGGAGACATGAAAATGGCATTTTGTCACAAAATTGACATTCGAATCTGAAAAACACGTCATTTTGGCTACATTAAAATGGCTCTATCTCGAAGACCGCTTGGCCAAATTAAAAAATCTTTTACCATCTTTTGACAAGTTCTTTCCAAAACTGTCAAAAGATTAGATGTCTCATACAGTACCGGCTGCAAGTAATTCCAAATCCCCGCGAGTACGAAACGGGGCCCCGCGAGTAAACTGCGTGGCGGGTACGGGGCCCCACGCGTCCCCGCGGGGATTTTGCGTGGACACAGCGAGGGCCTCGCACGCGCGCGTGTCGTGGACAAGCTTTGCGGGGCCCCACGAAGGCCCCGCAACAGAACCAAGCACAACTTTACGCTTGGGTGAACATGAATACCTTCTATGATCACCTGGCGATCCCGAGTAAAAGAACGGCAGACTTCGTTCATGCTTTTGTTGAGGTTTTCTTGAGCGTGCCATAAAGCGTTTGATCAACTTCCTGTATTATTTTTGTGCATTCGACGCCATTACCTTGGTAATACTCGAACTTTTAACAAATCCAACCTTTTTCTTTTCGTGATTATCGGTGCTCTTTGAGACTTCAAACGTCCCGGTTCGTCTGAAAATGCAACTTTCCGCCATGACCCACTGCGTCTGATTTTTCGGCCGATCACGGCGGCTGGAATTAACTTTAGGGAATTAACTCCGGCGCACGATTGGCAGCTGCTTGCTTGCCCGCATTCCGCATTTCCCCCCAAATTGAGTCTGTGTTTGTTTTTAGATCACGGACCGGCCATTACTTAAGTTCGCTAGCACAACTTACATTGACGATGCCAAACCGTTAATGAACTGTGTTGTCCTCTATTTCTGTATTAAACTGTTTTTCTATTTAAGTTCTGTCCACAGATATCTTCAGTGTCGTTATCACATTATTTTCATCAACAATTCTGGCGGTTTTCAGCAAGAATCCTTTTGATGGTTTATGAACTAGGCGAAAGTAAATGTACTATCAGTAGAACTGTCAATCATTCTCCTTGGAATGAACTTATTTATTCTCCAGGCATATTGAAGGTTTAGGGCATATTGAAGGTTTAAGGCCAATGGAAATTATAGTGGCTAACAATCAAAATATAATTTAACAAAAATATCTACAACATATTTTACTGAATAAAAATAAATTGTTGGTTTAATAAACTAAATATTAAAACTTAAGCACATGATGTGAATGTACTAAATAAATGACTGAGGTTGTTAATGGATCAGCCATGACGCCGGTGATGCAGAGGATTCGTCATGCAGGTAAATTTTAATACACGTTAACAAAAATGTTAAATGCATCAGGCCAAAAAACAAAATCTCCCGTTTCTGGTCATCGGTTGGCTTCAAAATCGGTGCGGGACGGTGACGCAAGGAAATACGTGTATACTCGGGGACCAAATTTCTCATATACAAAGTATGGTCACGGTGACCAGAAACCGGATACTTTTTTGGCCAAGGTTGTAAGTAAAATATCAAATTAAAACCCAAAATTCTTTGGGTGATATTTTAACTTACAATCATTTGTTATTTTTTTTAAAATTTAACTCAAAAGATTTCTCTGCCACAACATCCATTTACATGTAGGATATTATGAACTTGTAACTTTTAACCTTGTTTCTAAACTTAGACAAATTATATAAAATCCCGGAAATGTTGTTGCCTTAGTAATTTTATCCATAAGTTTTTAAAAACAATTAAAATATAGTTTTCATTAGATATTTTAGTGGAACAAATTAATTTTTTATTTATTTTTTTTTAAATTTAACTCAAAAGATTTCTCTGCCACAACATCCATTTAGGATATTATGAACTTGTAACTTTTAACCTTGTTTCTAAATTTAGACAAAATCTAAAATCCCGGAAATGTTGTTGCCTTTTAATTATATCCATCAGTTTTTAAATATAACAATTAGTTTTATGATATATTTTTGTGGGGCAAATTTATTTCAAATATGTCTTACTCTGCCGGAACATCAATTTAGGATTTTCAAAATTTTTATTTTTTTTCCTGTTCATGTGGAGTGAGTGTTTTTGTTTTTTTCTGTACCTGTGAATAAAAATAAACCATTATTTTTTTTTGACAAAAATGATAAGATGAGGTCTTCACGGAAGGTTTTGTGTTGTGGTGTTCTAGCAAATTTTCGAAAGGAATATACATGTAGTCAACTTTGGGTAAATCTATAATCTGTTGGGGTGGACATGGGCCATAACAACGAAAGAAATAAACCACATTGCGTCCAAACCAGTAGTTAAGTATTTCTGGTAATGCAGTGAAACGATTTCCCTTGTTTCGCATCGCAAAATGCGACGTAATTTGGACAATCTGCGATGGAATTTCAAACAATACATCGCAGATTGTTCGATACATATTTTCACTATTTTGGTTTAATAATAAACATTTTTGAAATCATATTCACAAACCTTTTCCCGAAATAATGTTTACATGTATGTATATTTCCGTCCAAAAAACATAAAAGATTCCATCCTGACCAGGTTTGTTTCCATATGTCCAAACCACGCCGGAGTTACGTCTATCCAACGTACGTGGTCAACGATGGTGTTGATGCAATGGGTTGATGCAAAATGAACGCGTGCAATGGTTTTACCTAGGTGCAAGGTTGTACATGCAACTTTATTTTCCAGCAATCCGTAAGGATTTTATCTGCACTGCCCAAAATTCTATGTGCATGCAATATTTTTCTGCTGTTGAAGTAACTACGGGCGAAATCCCCGAAATGGAAAACACGCAACAACCGCCCAGATTTTGTTTAGCTTCGCACATGTTTATTTTGTTCTCCTGAGTTTGGGGTTGGAGCATTGAGCAATTGAGCCACCCCCTATATACACAATAGTAGTACTGCGCTCAGTTTACACGTGCGCTTTCATACGATCACGACAGCCGTATTGAAAGGGAACTCTAGAAACGTTACAATAACAGTTTTTGAACATTTAACAAAATGTGCATTCATTTATATATGTGGTGGTGAGGTTTAGAATCATTTCGGCACACAATATGATCGTACTTTCAACAACGGTGGGTCACTTATTTTCCCGACGAATTTTTAATAATGCAAGTTCTTTTTTGCATCGCAGTTTTGTTATGAAAAATGTTCAAAAGAAATCGTTCGCTGTTGTGACATGCCAAACGTCATTGAATAAAAGCAACATGAATTTGTCTGAGTTAAATAATGACACAAAACACAGGTGTGGTATTTTATTAACTCCTGGCTGTATTTCATAGTAAAATGTACTGTTGAAAATTTGTGCGAGGTGTGTAAAAAACCTTTGGACGCCAGCGTACATGTACATTGTACTATTGCTACACTTGGTACGGGTACAGCTGCTGCACTTCGCCGTTGTATTGAACTCAACAAGCCAGTTTTACGCCTCAATGATTGACAACAAAGCCCCCCGTAACAGCCCACAAAGCAACGTGCAGATTGTGCGGGGCATTTGCGTGGCCACGCAAGTCTTCTTCCCCGGCACGGTACTTTTCTCGTGGCTCCCCGCACACTCGCGGGTATTTTGCAGGGATCCCCGGCACGTACTCGGAAGCCCCTGCGGGTTACCCGCAGGGATTTGGAATTACTTCCAGCCGGTACTGTATGTTTAAAAAATGCGGTCCTACTAATTACCGACCCCTGCCGACACCTACCGACAACTCTTAATGCGCTCGAGATACGACATGGACTGTACCATTATACACGAGGGTGATGGTAACCAAGGAGAACAATAAGTCGGCAGGGGTCGGCAATTAGTAGGACCCAATGAGATGTCGGTAGGTTTTTAAGAGTTGTCGGTAGATGTCGGCAGGGGTCGGCAATTAGTAGGACCCAAAAAATGGCCTGACATAGTTGCTTCCTTGAACCCGGAGAAATAAGTAATTTTAATCACGGAAATCTGATTTTCGCGATGCAGTAGTATTGGCCGCCATGATAGTATTCAAGGAGATTGCTTAGTTGTGACAACAGAGGGCGCTTTGCGGCCAATACTACTGCATCGAGAAAATCAGATTTCCGTGATTAAAATTACTTATTTCTCCGGGTTCAAGGAAGCAACTATAACAGTATAAGGTTTCTAGGACTTCTAGTTCTATACACATTTTTATGCTAAGCTTAAACGGACAACTATAAGTGAATATGGAATGAGATGTCGGTAGGTTTTTAAGAGTTGTCGGTAGATGTCGGCAGGGGTCGGCAATTAGTAGGACCCGGCTAGTCAAGTACGCGTCAAAGAGGGCGCTATACGATCTGCCGGTAAAATATCGTAAAACATAATTTTACTGTCGCCGGTAAAATATCCACTGCCTTTCAAATAATGACAATTCCTCATGACTTCATCATTCATGTTTATTATTAATTAATAGGCCTACTAGTACTAGCCTAAATTGCTAAAATCAAAACAATTTTTGTTTAAGGAAACCTCGTGTTTGTCCCTGCAAACAATTCAGACCAGTACAGATAGGGGAAATACAATTTGGGCTTAATGTTGGCCAACAAAATTGTAAACCTGCGTGTTTGGTTGCCTGAATAATTATTCTCACGAAAAAAATGCAATGGGATGCAATGAATGAATCCACGCGAAAAATCTTTGTTCATACAAACACCATGAACACGCGTTACAGTTACACAACAACAACTTACGCAGGATCATCTTCGCTTTTTGACGCAAATATGCTGTCACCGGGTCTGGCAGGTTTCTGTACTGCGGTACCTATTTGATGGTGATTTTCTTCAGAGTAATCGGGAATTTGAGCTCCATTTTGTTCGCCAACTTGTTGTTCTTCAACGCCAGTGTCCGCCATGTTGTTCGAAACGATTTGTATGTCCCCGGTACCCAGCACTAGCGCCCTCGTTGAGAAAATCTTGCGTCTACCAGTGAAGAGGTGCAAATAGAAGAGACGCTTGCACGCATGCACGCGATGTTGATTCCCACAGTGCACCACCGGCACCGGCACCGGAACCAATAGCCATTGACCTTATAACAGATAGCCCAAAACAGGCTCTGCGCAAAGCACTATGGGTATTTTTGTGTTTACGATTGCATATCTCGCGACATTCAAAACTTGCGTACGCGCCGTACGTTTTGTGATTTCTATCCTGAGTCGGCTGTCACATCACTCTCTGATTTTGCATGATTTTGGATTGTCAGTAGAGCCGTAGACGAAGATGAGCATATCCAGAATTTACCCTAAATGACGCACCTAAGGTTATATAATCAACTGGACGGTAACTTACAAATGAATTTAGCAGTTTGGTGTTTCAGTTTGTTTCAGTGAAGGATTCTCTTGTAAAATGCTGAATTTCAATGCATGATCATACGCGTGGACGTCTTGAGCGCCGTTTTTTGAGACGCACAGAATTGTGGTCATCAGAAAATTGATGTTGGTATAATGACTCACCCCAAACTGTTAAAGTTGATGGGGGCACAGAAAATGTACCCAAGAAGAAAAACAGTTTAAATCATGTTCCATCTTATTCCAGATGGTTGTAAAATTGTTTGTAAACTTGAAAATAAAAATATTGTTTTCGATTTTTAAAATAAAATGGTATAATTTGGAGAAGCTCTCAAAACTTTTAATCAATATTCTTGAAATACCAATAAAATGGAAGGTGGTTAAATTTCTTGCAAAAAGTACTTTAAAACTTTGAAATGTGTAAAATTGCTGTTAACATTTTGTAAAATAAAAGATTTCTTTTCATAACCATGATATTTAATGTTTCATTTTCTCAATAATTTTCCACTACCGTCGAAATAAACACCAACGAATTAAGTAGTCTTCGTTCGCTTCTTCTATAAGGAATGTGTCCAATTTGAGGATCAGTATTTCTTTAAAAAATCATTGCAAATGCAAAGCATTCATCCACAGACAACAGCTTGTTGACAGCATAGAACAATAAAATCATAGATGTTCGTGAAAAAAAATTGAGGTCATGTAAATCTCTTACTATTTGTATCTAGTAAAATCAGTGGTTAAACAACTTTTTCCACTTTCACAAGCACTTTCCAGTAAATCATACAATTTCACTATAATTTTTATTTCTGTAACAAGCACGACTTAGATAAATTTATGCAACCAGTAATACCCCATAGTTTTGTAAGTTTTCCGAGAAATGCTAAGCTAAAGGTAGGTGCGCCATTTCACGAGTGCGGCGAATTACGTACATGGACGATACACTTGAGGTATTAAGTTATTAATGCTTTTTATGGAATTTGACTCATAATTGCAAAAACAAAAAATCATGAAAACTTGCTCCGACCAACATAGGTGCAGCGTGTATGTTTTTAATGTGATTATCGATCTTTTGCCGATCATTCATCATCACTTCATGGAGAGCCAAAGACAAATCCATCCAATTTGCTGCTTCAGTGATTCATATCAGAATCTGTCATTATGGTTATTGACAAATAATAAGCACAGTTTTTGATCTATAGATCATGTTGACATCAACATATGTGACGATGATTATATGAGAATGTTATTGTTAGTGTTATGTTAAGCCAGCACTAACACTAGTTAGCCTGTGTATATAGGCCTACATCATATGTACATGTACATGTTTTTATTCATGTGAAAAGAAATGGCGACACATCGTCGTGTCCTTATCATTACTGCCAAAACAAAACAACAAAATCAGTCTATGTAGTATGTCTCTGTGTTTCTTTGGAAAGAATGTCTTATCCGACCGCCACTTTTTTTAAGGGCTTTTTTGGATTTTTTTGCAACCACTAACCAGTTAAAAGATGATTCTATCGATTTTTGGTGGTACAGAAAGCAAAAACTATCTTTAAACTCCACTTTTATGATGGTTTTCGGACTTTATTTCCCTTCTAAAAAAATCCTCCCCTTCAGAAAATAGAAGGATCCTATTAGTTGCCACTGCGCATGTACAATGACTGTGTTGATTACAAATTGGGGAGTTGACAAGTTAAGATCAGACTGACATGACTGAGGAATAATAATAATAATGTGTGGACTTATATAGCGCACGTATCCACCAACTGAGTGGTGCTCAAGGCGCATTATATTATTACCCCTGCATGCTCATAAGGCTCATAAGGCTCATAAATCATTCCTGAAACCAATCTCAGCTCCCTGGGGAGTATACAACTCAATTGCTGCCATTACAGCGCATATAGGGCTAATCAACCAACTCTGCTCTCACAGGTACGGTACCCATTTAACCCCTGGGTGGAGAAAAGCAATTATGGTTAAGTGTCTTGCTCAAGGACACAAGTGTCACGGCCGGGATTCGAACCCACATTCTGCTGCTAACACCAGAACTTGAGTCCGGTAAGCTAGACCGCTCGGCCACGACACTCCACTAAGGGCTCGTATACCAAAAATGCCTGATTTTTCATGGAATAAATATCCTGGAATAATTTGAAGTAGATGTCCATCATCATCCATATAAATTATGTTCTCCACCTTACTAGGTAGGTAAGATTACATTATTGGTTATATTGAATGAGAAAAAGTGGCGGTCGGATACGACATTCTACCCGTTTCTTTTGTCAAAGTTTATGATTATGCCAAAAAAATGTGATAAAAACAAGTGAAAGTTAAAGTGAACTACTTTTATTAATTTTCAGATATGGTTGTAAAGCTTTGTTTTAGTTCACATTAGGAATGAAGTTAATGGAGTAGTGTAGATGATCCAGTGCAAGCTGAAGTAAAACTTGTAGCTTTGCATGGTGAAGAGGATAAGTAAAGACTATTTGCGGTGACACATGTGAAATTCTTAATTGAGTAGTAATTAGTTCTGAAAAGAACTGGAGGTTACAACTGGACGTTTCGATCAGTATGCTCTGATCGTCTTCATGAGAATGCCGCACTCTGTGAAATGCTGCTGCTTAAGTAGACTGCTGGAGGATCGCGCGATGACTGGATGCTGGAGGATTAGTGTGTTAAAGCGTGCAGGCAGGACACTGGTGTGACTGGGATCCTTGGAGGGGGGGGGGGAGAAAGCTTGTTGACCAACTAGGATTGCTGTTGTTGGTGACTCTCCATATTTTTGCTGAAGCTGTGTACTTTGTTCCAGCATGAACATTTTGGAAGATGAACAATCTTCGGATATTAAATGTCAAGAGGGGCTGTCATTAGTCAGCAAACATGGCAACAAGTCGTAAAATGAATCACACATAAAGATAATGACAGATGATTTAGCAGACACAGTGCAAGGTTTTCATTATTTGATATGCCAAGATCAGTTTCCCAAGCACTTAGAATGTAAACAGAATGGAATGAAATGATACAGGACGGGAGCGTTTAACTTTAGGAATCAAAACAAAAAGTTGCAAATAAAATGTACTTGGTGTAAAGTTAAGAGTGCAAAGTTCTTGTTGCTGATCAAAAATCTAAAAGTATTTTCACTGTTTTGATGTTAACGATCAACACAACATATTAATCTGAAACCTTTACATGTATACTACTCAAAACAATTTAGGGAACACCGGAATAATCTCGGTTAAAGCAAGATGATTTATTTCAGATAAACACAATGTTTCACAGAATTGATGAGAAACAACTGCACAATGAAACAGATGATAAAGGATGCATGTAGTGATTACACATTCCATGACATGACTACTGAAAGAGAGAGGGGGTTGCAAATGAAAATCCCGGTTCATGGAACATTTCAAACCTATTTGATGTTAAAAATCCGGTGTTCCCTAAATTGTTTTGAGGAGTATATATCTTTTTTACAAAAAAATATATACAAAAATCACATGAAGAATAATTGAGAAGACCAAAGTTCCCTAATGTAACTATTTAAACATAGATGGATAATATAAATTACACCATATAACAAATATTATTATTCGCCTTGGCCCAATAGTAGAATCAGTATTAATAAATTCTTTTATTTTGCTTTTATTTTAATTTAAAATTTTATTAATCTATCTGTTATATTTTGCATTTTTAAATAATTTTAAATAATAATTTGTTTATTATTTTTTAAATATTTTTTTTAATTTTTTTTATTTTTATTTTTTTATTTTTTTAAATTTATTTATTTATTTATGCCGAGGACGGACGTGTTTCTTTCGAGCTCCCGTGTAAGGCCTAAATCTTAGCTCTTTCTGACCTGGTAAGGTCCTTGTATCTGTATCTGTATCTGTCAGTTACTGCAACAAACTCCACGTGGGATATATAAGTTGCAGGTGTGGTGTGGCCAGTAGACAAAATTTAGTGATGAGCTCCCCTTATGAAAGTAGTAATTTGGATTGTATCTAGCCTAGTCTTGAATGAGTCTATTGATGGTGCTTCCCTTATACATACTGGTAGTCGATTCCATTCAACGAGGGTTCTTGGGAGAAAGGAAAATTTGTAGCAGTCCTTCTTCATTGAAGGGTGGGTGAACGAGATTGATGATGATTTCCTAGTGAGAGTTTGATTTCCCTGTGGTTTAAGTTGGTAGTGGTCAGTGTCGATAGCAGTTTTATGATGAACGGATTTATACAGGAGTGATAATCTGGAGATTGCTCTACGTTCCTCCAAGGATTTCCATTGTAATTTACTGATCATTGAAGAGACGCTACTCTTACGACGGGAATCCTTACATACAAATCTAGCTGCTCTACGCTGTACTGCTTCAAGTCTATTTTTGTGTTCTTGATGGTGCGGGTCCCATACACTAGCGCAGTACTCGAGTTTGGGTCTGACCAAGGTTTTATAGGCAATCTCCTTTACATGTGTAGAGCAATTGTACAGATTTCTACGGAGTAATCCCAGGACGTGATAAGATTTAGAAGTGATGTTGGAAATGTGATTTGCCCAGCTCAGGTTATGATTTATCTCTACGCCCAGGTAGGTATGACTCTTGACAGACTGTAGTGGTTCTCCGTTCATTATGTATGTTGACTGGAATGTTTTTTTCTTGTGCGTGATGTGCATCGCATGACATTTGCTAACATTAAATTTCATCTTGTATTTATATTATAGTGTAATTTATTGTATATAGATACCTATAGACCAAGCCCACCGTGTAAATATCTGTTATTTTCGTGTATTTTATGTGTATCCTTCGTTTAGTTTGTGTAGTCTGTATTGCTGGGGTGGCCGCCATGGCCAGTCAGGCGGGAACCTCAGACGTGGGTCAGCCAAGCGCGACTGGCCCCAAGTCCATTGGATCCTATATGCAGGAATTTAACAATTGTATGCCAGCACACATTCATGTTGTTTCTGCAAGTAGAATTTCTAATAACCGTACTGCCGTGTACCTGGGTTCCAGAGAGGAGGTAGCCGAAGCCATTTCGCTGAGTTTTACCCATGGCGACTCCTTTCTGGAACTCAGCCCCCTTGTTCAACCAACCACCCGCTTAACCTTGTCTAATGTATATCCCGAAATCCCTAATTCTGTCCTTCTTCACAACATATCGAGCTTTTGTAAAGTTGTATCCCCTATCCGGCCCATACCCCTTGGTTTTAAGAACAAACAGCTGTCCCACATAATGTCATTCCGCCGCCACGTCCAGGTCCTAGTCAAACCCAACGTCACTCTCCCCGGTCACATTAATTTATACTTTTCTGGTGTTAACTATCGTGTCTTTTTGTCTACGGAGTCGGTGCGATGCTTCAACTGCGGTGAGTTTGGCCATATCAGTCGCTCCTGCAAGAAGCCCCGCCCCCCACCCGACGACGACGAACCACAAGAACCGACCAACCCCCTCAACCCCCCACCAACCTTCGTTCACGGTAAGAATAAGAAATCTGACCCCAAACACCTCCCTAAGAAGTCCAACCCCTCCACTACCCCGCCCACCACAGAACCCTCTAAGACCACCCCACTAGCCGGACCTTCCAAAGCCGCCTTTTTGTACCCCACTCCGTCGCAGGAGGTTTTCAAACACAGAATTGCCCCTGTCCCTAAGCCCCGCCCCCTTCACACCTGGGGGCTCCTGCGGTGGGGTCCTCGGGGGCGGGCGCCTCCTCTGCTGGGCCCTCAGTCTCATCCGACAAGCCGGTCGCAGCTTCGGCTGCGACTGAGGCCGGTGGGGCTGGTGGTCCTGCTGGGGTGGAGTCTGCCGCGGGGGCCTCGTCCGGGTCCTCACAGGCGAAAACAGCCCTTAAGTCACCTGCTCGTGACAACCCAATGTCTATCTTTGGCACCCCCCTCCCCTCACTAGGCTCTTTACTGAGGCTCTCACCAAGCGCAAGCTCTCGCCCCAGAAACCTGAAGATGACGCACGTACCTCACCTGGTATCCCTGAAATCCCCGCAGCCCCAACGTAAACTAAGGAAAAAGGCCCAAGCCCCCGAACCCAAGACCCCGACCCTCTCGCAGATCCTCGACCACGACACACCTGATGATGACACGACACACATGGATTTTGACACTCAGTCCTCCCCCTCTAGTCCTCATCACTCCGCTACCCCCTACTCTACCCCTGTTACTAGCCCCGCTCCCACCCCCACCCCTTCCCCCTCCCCTCAGTCCGCCCTTGCCCCCACTCCTGCCCATAGCCCCGCCCCCACAGTTAGCTCCACTCCCACTCCTGGCCCAAGCCCCGCCCCCACCCCTGTTCCCATCCCTGCCCCCATCCCTGCCCCAAGATCCGTCCCTAGACCTACCCCCACCCCCACCTCCACGTCTACCCCTACCTTTCCGAACTCCGCAGTTGCAGCATCGGACACCGACTCCTCTACCTGGGATGGTTCACAACCATCCACTGATGATGAATCATCCCAGATAGTGCTTCCTATTATGCCCGGTCCCCTAAACGAGTCACAAATCGTTAAATTCCTGTCAAAAGTAAAGTCACAAAGAAACCCCATGTCCATCGCCCAGACCTTCACCAAGGACATTCAGGGCCTCATACAACAACTGAGGCCCTTAAAGAATAGTTCCCTGCTGCCCTACAACTTGCAGCATAGGATTCGCAAACTGGTTAAGAAACTCGAATCCTAATTCCTTAAATTCATGATGGATAGACTGTACACTCTCATTTCCTTGCTTATGGCGCTCTCGGTAGTTACCCTTAATGTTGCTGGCCACATCCTCTTTGCCCAAGTTAAACATAACAATTCTGTTTTTAATATCTACAACTTTCTCGTCCCCCAGAAAGACAGCATCGCTTTGTCCATTTTTGACAAATTTGATTCTCACTGTGGCCAGCAGGCTGAGGGCGCCATTCTCGTCGGAGGCGACTTTAACTGCACGCTTGATCCTCTTATGGATCGAGCGGATAAGCCGACCGAACATCGTCCCCGAATCTCAGTGGCTCTCAAAAATAGTATGAATAATTTAAACCTGTGTGATGTTTGGCGCAGATTGAACCCTACTAATAAAAAATTCACTTGGATGCGAAAAAACCCCTTTGCTCCTGATCAATTTTCTAAAGCTAGGCTTGACCGTGTCTACACCTCCGCCAATCTCTTACCCTCAACACGTACATGTGAAATTCTATCTTGCTCTTTGTCTGACCACTCTGTAGTTCATCTCCGCCTAAAGCTTCCTTCCCCTCAGCATAGAGGGAGCGCCTACTGGCAATTTAATAATTCTCTCCTTGATGATAAAAATTACCGTGAAATTATACACCTCTTCTGGTCTCAATGGCAAAATGAAAAATCCTCTTTTAACAGTATAGGCATGTGGTGGGATCTGGGCAAGGCCCAAATCAATTATTATATTGATTATATAATAATTTAATCCACTGGATTATTTTGTCTGGTATACCCATCTTAGTCATTATATTGAAAAGATAAGTCCAATTGATTCTATCAAAGGCCTTCTCTTGATCAATACAAATAAGAGCTCCCTCACAATTGTTCCAGTTAATATAATCAATTGTATCTCTAAGAATCATAAGATTATCTTGGATATTTCTATTTGTAACCCAACTTGTCTGTTCCTCACCAATGATAGTAGACATAATAGACTTAATTCTGTTTGTTATAACTTTAGAGAGGATCTTATAATCCACTGTAAGGAGACTAATCGGTCTCTAATTAGTAAGTTCTGTTCTATCACCTTTATTTTTATAAATTAATCTCACAAGAGCTGTATTCATAGTTTTGGAAAGTAAATTATGAACAATACATTCCTTTAACACTTTGCAAAGGTCATTTTTTAGAATATCCCAATAGGTAAGATAAAATTCAACAGTTAATCCGTCTATACCCGGAGACTTGTTCCTTTTCATTTGCTTCAGTGCTATATCAAGTTCTTCAACAGAGAGCTCTTTTTCTAAATCATAAACAGTGTCGTCCGGAAAGCTTTTTATTTCAATTTTAGAGAGGATCTCATTCATGTGAAAGATCGAAATATCTTCATGTTTATACAAATCGGTGTAGAAACGGTTAACACAGTCGAGGATATCTTCTGTTCGTTCAACATAATTGTTTTTACTGGTTTGTAATTTGTCTATTTTATTGCTGGTAATTTGTTGTTTTTCGAGGCCCAAGTAGTATTTAGAAGGTTTCTCATCATCATTTTTTTGGATATTTCTCACACGGATTTTAGCTTTTTGCCAATGTTTAACTTCAATTTCTTTTAATCTATCTTCAACTTGACGAATATCGTCGGAGTTGGGGTTAGGACTACTCATGAGGTTTTCATACCTTTTTTGTAAACATTTCGTTTCTCTTTTTTCTAAATAAGCTCTTTTCGTACTAACATCCTTGATAATTTCTTTTAATGTTGTTTTACCCCTCTCCCACCATATTAATAATGTAGGATAATCATATTTTTTAGTTTTCCAGTAATCCCAAAAGTTGATTATTCTGAAGTTACAGTCCTCATCTTTTAAGATACTATTATTACATATCCATCTGCCAGGTCCTATGGGTTTGTTATGATTGATAAGTTTTAAATAAACTATTTCATGGTCTGAAAGACCAGTTGGATTAGTGCCGACTTGTTCAACAATATTGAGTAATTTAGAGGTAATAAAAAAATAGTCAATTCTACTTGGTTTATCTAGACCTTTTCGGTAGAAGGTGTGTCCCGGGTTTTCATTATGGATTGTTCGCCAAACATCTTTCAGACCATATCTTTTCAAGATATTAATAAAGTCGATTTTACTTCTGTCATAAACGGCCGTTTTATCAAGATGACCATTGAAATCACCTCCCATAATAATATTATTATAGTTCTCTTTTAACATATCATCAATATTTTAAACAAACACAATCCTTGGATTAATTTGGTTTGGGGCGTAGACTGAAATCAAAGTAATTTTGTTTTCACCCCAGACAAAATCCGCTTTAACCCACCTTCCTTCCTGATCTTTACAAATATTGTCATACGTCAGCCCCACTTTATTAGAAATTAAGATAGCTACCCCTTTAGAAGCTCTATTCCCGTGGTTGAAAATAATGTCCCCTTCCCACTGTTTACGCCAGGAGTATTCATCAATGTTTTCACTATGAGTTTCTTGTAACAAAATAATTTGAAATTTCCTACGAGTAAAATAATTAAATAAAGTTTCTCGTTTAGTTTGGTCTCGTAAACCGTTTGTGTTGATCGAGGCTATTGAGAGAGAACTACTGAGAGCCATAACTACTAAAATATATATTTTGCAATGTTGTGAAATGATTGGAAAGGAAGAAATAACCTTATGTTGACCTGCCTCGTCCCCGACCTCGCTGGCTTTGGGTTTGCGGACTGTTCTGTGTTTGTTGGCTGTTCTTAGTTTCATTTCGCGATCCAGTTCCCTTTCTGTGTCTGAAGCGTTGGACCCCTCCTCGTACGTACGGTGTTAGCTCTTCGTCGTTTTCTTGACTTGGTTCAATTATCTCTGTTTCCGATCTCGTCTCTATTTCCATGTCTTCTTTTCCATCGTCATCCTCTTTCGGCTGTTTCCGGTCTAATCCCGTGTCTTCTCCCGATTTTCTCTTTCGTGATTGGGTTTTTACGTGTTCATCCCAAAAACCTACTGGTCTCTGTTTGCTGCTCGTACGCCTGGTTGCTTTTTGTGTCAGGGGTGTCATCTTGTTTTTTCCTGTAGTATGTTGATCTTCATCTGTCATGGTAGTGGTTTTTGTGAGTACTTCGCTGTAGCTTTTCTTTGGTAATACTTGTTTCTCGTTTTTTTCCTGTGGTGTATTTTCTTCGTTAGCCTGGTTTTTGGTGTTGTTCTTTTGTCCTCGTTCCTGGTTTTCCTCGTCTGTGTCTTTGTGGGTTATGGTCTCTGTGGTTGGGGTTTGGGTATCTGTGTCGTCGTCGTTTGGTGGTGTTCCCTCATCTTCACTGTCGTCTGTTAGTTGTTCTTCAATTTCCACTATTGAAACGGTGTCTTCATCATTATCATCATCATTATGTGCATCTTCGTAGTTCTGTTTATCGTGCCAAGACGCTCTATGGTTTTCACTACCACACACGAAACAGCGTCCTCGCTTGGGGCAGTCTCTAGCAAAATGGTCAGGCTTCTGGCAGATTTTACAGGTTTTCTGTTGTCCCTTATATCTGACGGGAAGTGTGAAGGCTCCTACTCTGATGTAGCTAGGTATGGGTTTCTTTATGTTTTTAACAAGGCAACTCCGGACTCCCGTTTCAATCAAATCGTCGAAATCGTGGACTTGTTGGCGGATGTTAGCAACTATTCCATATTCCATAAGTACGCTAGTATGATGACTTGGTCTGCCATTTCATATGGGACTTTAATGTAGATAACTGCCGAGTTTTGGATAGCTGCCCTTTCACATTACCATGACATTCTTTACTATAAACCCTTGCGTGGCGATTTTCTCACAATGGCTTTCATTGTCGAAAGTCACATTCCACCATCCGTTCTCCAAAGGTGCTATACATTTCATTGTTTCCACTTGCCCAATTTCATTGTATATAGCTCTATACACGTCTTCTGGTGTTACTTCTTTTACATTACGTAAATTGAATTTGACAGTATTTGGTCGGTTCAGACTGCCCTTCATTGTGCTTTGGCGATACATGGTGGTCGTTTTCAAGATGGCCGCCGACCCAAAAAACGTGGCCGCGACAGGTCTCGGTTCTAAAAAAGGCCCAAGGGCCTCTTAAATATTTCTTCCACACCTCCTACTTAGTTTATGTTGTTCTACTTACTTTAGGTGAAAAGGTGGGCTATTTTTGGAGCGTTAAACCTCCGTTCACGTTGAAGAAAAAGAGAAAATCTCAGAGCTCGTCTTATGCACGTCTTGCGCATCAGGATGCAGTTATTTATTTATTTATTTATTTATTTATTTATTTATTTATTTATTTATTTATTTATTTATTTATTTATTTATTTATTTATTTATTTATTTATTTATTTATTTATTTATTTATTTATTTATTTATTTATGTATTTATTTATTTATTTATTTATTTATTTATTTATTTATTTATTTATTTATTTATTTATTTATTTAGTCGACACAGAGGCTATTTATTAAAATAAATAAATTATAGGCCCACATCCCTAGAAGTATAATTGCTCTTTCTAATGATCTTATACATCCCGTAGGGTCTGGTTTGTTTTCTTGAATTTTCTTTTCAAAATAATATAGTTAACATTATTATCAAACTGTTATAAATGTTTACTTTATTTTTGTAATTTTATGTTTTGTTTCATTAATATATTTAAAGTAAAGTATTTATTATGCTGATCAGAATTTATTGTTCATGTAACATTCTTTGTGGAATGACTTCGTCCAGACTGTAGGCAATACCCTCACAGTTTAAACAAAATAAATTTGACTAATAAAACAAGATTGAAAGGGGAAAGAAAACCGAATCAATGAAAATGGAATGCTGTTTTATACGGGATTTAAATTGTGGATTGGATTGTTTCCACTGTTAAAAATATATATATATATATATATATATATATATATATATATATATATATATATATATATATATATATATATATATATATATATATACAAGGTCCATCACACGGGCGCTTGCATCATTGAAATCGTTTAAATCAAGGATTCTTTGCAAGAACGATATCTAATAGAATTCTGATAATAGCTAAAATTAGCTAACTGCTCCAAATGGTAAAATACACAATTCTCATGTCCAGGGTGTAGTTCATTACGCCCTCTTGAATTGCGGGGTCAATCTACATGGACACGAGGTAGATTTGAACCTAATAATTCCCACAGTCCTTTGCGCACGCATGCGCAGTTCGAAATATCTGTTATAAGGTCAATTGCACGCAATTGGTGTTTCCCCCGTAGGATGGTTATGGATCAATAATAACATTTCTTTGCCATCCTTTGAGAAAAAAGGTGTAACTAGCGCCGGGAATGGCGATGTCTTGCCGAATATAGCGCGCGGGCACCCACGCGTCGTGCGATGCGCACATCAGGGCCCCCTCCCTGCCCCCCGGGGAGGGGCGGGGAGGGGCTGGATAGGGTTGCAAAAGAGTCAAATTTTATCGAAATTTTTAGAGGGTGCAGGATTGCGGATTTTCTGTTAGAAAGAAGTATGATAATAACGTAAATAATTCAAGATTTTGACCCCAAAAAACCCACCAGCTGATGTGATATGGCAGCTTAATATAAAATGATGAAATATACTGGATAATATAAGAAATAATTCAATTCAATTCAATTCAATTTATTTGTCCATAAAAAATTGGAAATTGGTACTGTCGAAAAAGCTCACAAAGTTAAGGTAAAAATATTAATACAGTAAAACTACAATATGCATTAAAATAAATATATATATAGTGACTAAAACACATAAAACAAATTGCATGAAGGGAACATTATAGAGCAGCAACTGCAGAGTGTAACAAATACGTTAAGGACATCAATGGTATGTACATGTATATGCGTTCCCAATAACGCTGTCCCTGCCTGATTGTAAGTGTTTGCAAACGTATAATGGCATTTCTCCAGATTGAAAGCTGTCCAAATTGGGCGCGGCCGCGGTGATGCGTTTTTTAAATTAATTTATTATTATTATTTTCACACATGGGGGGACTAAAGGCGCTAAGACAGGGAGGAGGGGATTCACTATTTAGGTCCCTCGCCCAGTAGTTGTTGTCACCGTTTCTGAAACTAATGCTAAGCTGCAGAATGCGATGCGCATTCTTGTCTAAATTTGTATTTGGAGAACAGTAAAGGCATATTCTCATCCTAATGTTTTTAATTGAAATAGAAAAAGCACAACATTTTTTGTAGGCCTATATAGTTATTATTATATTTAATTATTTATGCCTTTGGGAAAGATAGATACATTGTAAGAAATGAACTTGTTATGTAAAAAAGTAACCAAATTAATATTGCCCTTCAATGCGTATGGTCCTTCCTTACAGTGGCAAATGCTGGTTATCTCTGCTTAGGCTTGGGCGGTTTTAAATTTATTGCTAGCCAGGATATACCGCCAGAAAAGCCGCGGTTTTCGGTTTTACTGTGAACAAAAAACAATAAAAATAGTCCTTATCATAACTTATTTCTGATGTTTGTTCCCCTTATTGACCTGACCTACCACCAATGACTGACACCCTCCCTCCCCCGCCTTCGTCACCCCCAATTTCCTCCCTTTTTTACACAAACAAATTTCTAGAATATTTCAATTTGTATATATTGACCTCTTTCGAAAACCGTTCGCATTATGGGATGTTATAAAATCATTGACCTAAAAGGCTAATTGGGGTGTCAACATTTATTACAATTAGGCCAAGTAATAATATGTGCGCTCAGAATAACTCTTTGTCAGAGGGGTGATCATTATTGGGGGAGGGGGGTCATTGTTTACCCGTCACAAATATTGGGGGACATGTTGTACTCCCCCCCCCCCCGATCGCCGACCATGATTATTAGGTTTGTCAATCATGAGTTAATTAAAATATTCTTTCTCGGAACAGAAGGGAAATGTAGCTGCAATTAGGTAAGGGAAATGTCGCCCTTTAGGGAATGCTGTCAAGTATGATGAAGCTGTCAAATAAACACATTGCTGTACGCAAATATTCATTGGGAGGACATTTTAGATTATACGTACTCTCTTACGTAACAGCAAATTTGGCAAAAATAACATGCACAAGACAACAATATTTGTATGGGGTGGGGACATTGCCATTAGCGTCCCCTCCACCAAAACTATTAGGGGTTCAATGTCCCGCGCGCCGCCCATGACGACACTGGACACATTGGTATTTGACAGATTGTTATGACATATATCATAAGTCTATCACCTACATAATTATAGGTGATAGACTTCTGCCTATATTTAAACCTATTTTAACCTATTTTTGCGCAATGAACACTTCATTGGGCAGCTTGAGTTGGTCCCAGACAATAATATGCGAGCATGTATAAACTACTTACTCGAATGTTTGGGAGGTTTTATTTTAGAAGAACCTTGTGCATAATAAGAACTTAAGGGAAGATACGACATTGGTAATTACTACATTATCCAATGAATGATTTATTATCTAAACATTCACGTCAGGCGTCAACCATCCTGATAAATTGTTTTGTCTCAAGTGCTTTAAATTTTTAGAGAAAACAAGAATAGTTAAGGACCTATGTTAAAGTTGCAAATTAATAATTGAGAGTTTATTTCGGAAAGGACATCCATAAGTATCGGCTTCCATAAAATGTGTATAGCGCCCTCCACTGACAGGACGTTGTTAACAATATTAACCATGCATCTTCAATTTATTGGTCTCGCATTATTACGCTAGTCGTCCAAGTCACGAATAGCTCAGTTGATCATAGAGCGACAGACTGTGAAGCGAGAGGTTACAAGTTCAAATCACATCAGAGACAAGAATCTTTTTTTTACCCAATTGATAACTTGATGTTCCGAAACCCTTCCGCATTGATGCCATATTTTAGATTGGTCTAAAGCATTTGATCGTGTGAGTCATCAAGTTCTTTTGAACAAATTACAATAAAAAATTATGGTGTTTGTGGTTCAATGTTGGACTGGTTCAAGTCTAATCTTACAAATATGTCTCAACGGGTTGAGTTTATGGGATCATCATCTGACTGGGCTGCAGTTCATTCTGGTGTGCCACAGGGATCTATTCTTGGACCTTTACTTTTCAACATTTTTGCTTTTGATTTGCCATTTTGTGTTCAATCGAATCTTCGTCAATATGCAGATGACACTGTTTTGTATAGTCATTAAAACTCAAGATGATGAAGTGGCACTCCAGAATGATCTGCAGCACATAAACACCTGGTGTAATTTAAACTGTATGGCTTTAAACCCAAATGAATGTAAGCTAATGACTGTAACCCGTTCTAGAAATCCTGCTAAACCACTGTATAATAATTATTGGTGATTACACTTTGGAATATGTTGATAACTACAAATACATTGGTGTTATTATTTCCAGGGACTTAAGCTGGAAAACCCATAATTATTAGCAATGTTACTTCCAAAGCCACTAGGCTAAATGGATTTATTGGTAGAGTAGTTAAAACTAGGGACCCCTTATTTCACTTTATCGCTCAATTTGCAGACCCATACTTGAGTATGTAGCCCCTGTCTGGTGCCCTGTCCTTACTACCCAGCAAGAAACGCTTGATAAGGTACAGAGACGTTTCACCCATTTTTGTTTAGGCCTGCCGAGAAGGGCTTTAATTAATTCCAATAGTGAAATTGTGTATTCCGACAGGTGTGTCAAGTTGGGTCTTCCCTTTTTAAACAATAGAATTCATTTCATTTCAATTGTGTTTGCTATTAAATGTTTATATAAAAAAAATTGACATTCCTATTGATCTAATCCCTGTTAATCGTAGACACACTGAAGTTGTTAAGTTTTCTCATCAAATGGCAAGGTCCAATGCTGCTTATCATTCTCTTTTTTATAGATTCCCAAGATTATGGGAGGTGCTACCAGCAGATGTTAAAGACACGGTTATTTATAGTTTATCTTTATTTATTAATTCACTTAGAAAACATTTATTAGTCACTGGCCTAGGAGATACCCTAACTCAAACTGTGTAGTATTAAGTTTTTATATTTTTATTTTAGTATTGTTTTTATATCTCAAAGTGTGCCTAAAGCCATGTTGTTTATCGTTCTTTGTGTGATTCAATGTTTGTTTACTTCATGTTTGTGATTCAATGTTTGTGGTAGCATTAGGAGATCAACTCGACAGTAATTTAGTTTACTTTTTTGTAATACTACAGGGGTGCTACTTTTGTTTCTGTTTCTGTTAATTTAATGTAAATTTGTATTTATTTGTTTTTTACCTGTGAAATCAATAAATGAAATGAATGAAAATGAAATAATTAATTATAATGAATCCATTTATTTTGCTAAATATTGGTAAATGAAAAACTTCTCCAATAGCCGTCAGGCATACAAAGTGTACACACATGCGTACCATTCCAGTTAGAAAAATGTTGTTTATATTTATTTCGCCTGAGGACGATCAGAGCATACTGATCGAAACGTCGAGTTATAACCTCCAGTTCTTTTCAGAAGTAATTACTACTCAATAGAGTATTTCATATGGTGTCACCGCAATTAGTGTTACTTATCCTCTTCACCATGCAAAGCTACAAGTTTTACTTATATTTATTTATACAACTTTACTTAATCATGTTTGGGCATAAAATCCCTTAAAAACACAGATTTCGCAGGGGCTTCAGACCCTACAACCCCACCTTTTCGGGCTATCCATCCATCGGAAGTTGTAAATTCATGTTTGGCCTCCTACTCATTATCAATTTTATTGAAAAAGTGTTAAATCATCGAGTAAAGGGGTCATATTTCTGGATAACATGCCGGTATCACGCGATCCAACACATGCATCTAATGCATCGTACATGCACGTACACTATCACTTCTGTGTCATTGTACCTCGGTGGAAACATCTCACCGCCGATAGGGCTAAAAAAGGGATGACTTTATACAATAATAAAATGCTTTGGAATTGTTTTTATTTCATTTCATTTCATTTATTGATTTCACAGGTAGAAAAACAAATAATAGGACGTGTGGTACTCAGTATCCTTTTCATGATAACACTTCTGAAAGATCTCAATGCCACAGAGAAGTGTATTACAAAAAGCAGCTCTTCAGCGACATACTTCTTACTATGCTTTGCTGATACAGGATCCAGACATTCGTCAAGATGCCATAACCCATGTGTTAAAAGCACGTCAAACAGTTACATCTGGACAATCAAGAAGAAGTACGGAACATATACGGAACATATACGGAAGATGTATATCCCCAGTATAAATATGTTTGGCCCTTCAAGGTGCCCACCCTAAGGTTTCAGGCAAAGACATACTGACATGATTGACTGGAGAGGGAACATATCACAACACCACCATTAATTTCAAACAAAACATATCAAGAAATCATGGGTATGTTGACAGCTCCCCTCCTCATGCAAAATTAACCTTTTCACACACAGTTGGTGGAACGTGGAGTGAAACTCGTATCAGAGGCCAGCCGGGCAGTTCATGAGACCAAAAAGACAGCTTCATCAGGCAAAGAATAGCATTTAGATCACTAATAAAAACATTTTCTTCAAAGAACAACTTTAGTTCCTACATGTACTGTAACTTGCAGACTCAACAACGGCTAAGTGCTCCTGATGTGTTTTATGCATACGTTTCTTTTACCATGTAAATTCAAGTTTGGCTATGAGTAGGACATAAACCATACCGGTATAGTAGTATGACACTAACCTCACATGACCTATAATTTAGACACAAGCCAGAGACCTCTTAGTGTATTGGAATTAAATTAAAATTCTTGGAAATGCCTCTTTGTAAAGTTTTTGGAGCCTCGGGAATCTATCTGAACATAAACTAAATACAAATTATCAAACAGTAAAAACACATTTTTTCACAAAAAAACGATGACTCAGCACTTTTTGGTTGAATATACAGGGTGTCTTAAAAAAAGGAAACCGAGATTAATCTGTTTATTTCTCAGATACTGCTCAATTTTGTTTAAAATGGTAACCACCATCTATTACTTAATGATGTCCTCTTTCTTATGACACCAAGAAATCCATGCTACCATCACGGATGACTGAGCACAAAGTTGTGCAACGGACCATGTCAGAAATGGCTTTGCACCACATGCTCCACAGGTCTATTCGCACAGTGTTCAGCATGTCTAAAAATAAGAACAATGATTAAACAGTTGGAGGCTTATCCCTGTCCCAACCTAACCCTGCTCGTGTGCTAGCTACCAAATCAACGTTAAAGTTGAATCTCGGGGAAAACATGGCGGCCGCGGCAGGTATCTGGCGTAATTCACTAGCCTCCAAGCTAATAGCTAGCTGGAACACTTCACGTAGGTGATAGACTTTTGCTACTACATATATTTCCCCTGGGGTTGTCTGCTGTAATAATAATAATAATAATAATAATAATGTGTGCATTTATATAGCGCACGTATCCACCAACTAAGTGGTGCTCAAGGCGCATTATATTATTATCCCTGCTCATAAGGCTCATAAGGCTCAAAAATCATTCCTGAAACCATCTCAGCTCCCTGGGGAGTATATAGCTCAATTGCTGCCATTTCTAGCGCATATAAAGCAAACCAACTCTGCCTTCACAGGTACCCATTTAACCCCTGGGTGGAGAGAATCAATTATGATTAAGTGTCTTGCTCAAGGACACAAGTGTCACGGCCGTGATTCGAACCCACATTATGTTGCTAACACCAGAACTTGAATCCGGTAAGCTAGACCGCTCGGCCACGACACCTGCTGTAGCCTGCTGTAGTCTGCTGTAGTCCATACCACGGCATTGTACTCCAAATGTGCGTTCGCACAATAAGCATGGTTACGGATTTTGATACCCTGCAATGGGGCATTATGGGATAGGCGTTTCCAAGCGAGAACTAGACGCAATCTTAAACTAGTCTCAAACGAACCATCTGCGTGGCAAACAATGGCCGAATGCAATAAACGCTAACGACTGCGCGTTAGTTTGTGGTCACGAATGGGCTAAATCCATTGCTCTTGGAGAACTATGCCGTGGACTACGTTAGTGCACGTATAACTGATCGCAAAAGTCAAATTTATGAAAATACAACATACATTTATAACAAGTTAAAGGGGCAATATTGTCACGATCAACATGGCATGGAATTGGAGTGCATCGTTTTAGATTAACTCAGTGACTGGAAATAATACTCACATTATAAGGTCATATTAGCGTTGCTGCTACACAAACAAGCCAGTAATTTTTAGTCACCGTGCTCATCTTAAACTAGGACACCGATTCCATGCCCTGTTGAAAATCTGATCGTGCCGATACTGTCCCTTTAACTTATTTAGCGAAACCACATATACATTACACGTTTAGAGTTATTATTGGCACGGGACAAAAAGCAATCCTATTTATGGCATATAGCTTTTACTGCATTCTGTCTTGCCTGAACTTCAAATCTAAAGCAATGGACTAGTTTGAAATGACAACATGTTTAATCTAAGAAGAAATGTGGCTCAGCAAAGAGCCCGTGGGTTTCTAATAGTTCGATCGGCAGAACGTATAAATATGACGTTTAGGGCCCATCTAGTTCTGAGGAATATCCAGTCAAAATTTCAGAAAAAATATGCGTAAAACATCAAATTTACAATTAAATTGCTCCTTTCTGTTCATTAGATATTGTTCGAGTCGGTCTAAAAATCTCTTGAGGTTAAAGTTCCTTATAATCATCCATATAGGCCTATGTATAGAGATTGACCTGTGAACATTTCAGCTGAATTAGATTCTATTTTATGACATAAACATACAATTTCGGATCTCATATCAATAACTTCACGCACCAAGCAAACGATCGCCACATAGTGACCGTTTGCAACATACATACATATTCATGTTTTCTCTAAAAATGAATACACTTTAGAGGGACTAATTTCTTATGGTGACCAACGGCGGATCCAGGGGGGGGCCAACGGGGGCCATGGCCCCCCCAAAAAAACCGAAGCTGTATGCCCCCCCCCCAAAAAAAAAAAAAAAAAGAAAAGAAAAGAAAAGAACAGAAGAAAAAAAAGGGGGAAAAAGAGAGACAAAACAAAACCCCACAACTTTACGCCCCCTCCTTGTGCAGCTAAGTCTTGCTTATACGTTCAGCTTTTGTTAAAGTATGCAAATTACAACACACTGATTGGCTACATGAATGTGTTCATAATCCTACTCACGATCCAACATTGCCACAACATTTGCAATGGTAGTTTGTGCAGTTGCCAAGCTGCATTAGACGAGGCGTACACGGTGATTGTATGCATGGCTTATGCACACGCGACTGGTTGTGTGGGGTTTCCTGGATATTAGGTGAGCCATGCAACGTCCGCAATGTAGGGCCTACGTTTAGACTTGGCGCGAACATCGCGTGCATAAAACGCATTTCAATCTTGTGAGTACGAGCAGGAGCAGTGACTTGAAAGATTCGTCTTCCATCGTCATATGAGCAGTAAGTATCAACGTAAAATACAGTGGGCTGTTTTTGCAGCACTGTGTAGATTATGAATAATATTTGTCCGCTCAGAGCAACCAGAAGCTAAGCATTTCCGGAAACCCTGCATTATTCAAGTGGTTAGACCGCAGGACCTAGCCTACAATCACAAGGTTGCGGGTTCAAATCCAAAGCTTATCACTGAAATTTCATACTAAATCAAGTATTGTCGTCTAGACCCACAAAACAAACAAACCCCACCAGAAACGTTTTGCGCTCGCAAATACGCCCCTCCACTGAGCATTTGGCCCCCCCTAAACTTTGGGCCTAGATCCGCCGTTGATGGTGACTGGTAGACTTGTCACCATAAGATTTTGCACAACATTATGCACAACTTGTTAACCTTTTAATTGACAAATTGTGGGTGGTTTGACACCTTTGTGGCACATTTTAGTTTATATGCTAATGGTAATTTGATATTCATGACCAAATCAGTGATGTCAAAAGTGGAATCATTATGCAACATCATGATTGATATGTGCACACAACTTTACTGAAGTCCCCAGCCATCTTCATAAATCAGCTCTCTTTGTTTTTTTTGTCTTGTTAACTGAATGTTTGGTTACCAATCAGTAAACCTTTTGGATGTAATAACTGTTTTCTTGGGTTGTGATTTTGCACGCTTTCGGTGCAGCTGTGATATGGTGCACCTAGTTCCCGATACGTTCTCACGAAACAGCGCCCTCATTGTAAATAATAATCCTAAGAATTTTAACACATTTAAACAGTATATGCTAAATCGTCACTTTATATCAACAATACTCTTCCCATTTTGTTAAATGTGTCCAGCAGAAGTATGGATATTGGTGAATATATCTGTCTGCATAAAGTTGCATTTAAACACTTGATATTTTAGAACGTATACTAATTGTCAGCCAGCTTCCCACGAGAGTCCATGGTCCTCAAGGGGAACCGTTTAACGTTTTCCTTTCTTGTCATTGATTTATCAAAATGTACCACCTGACCTGTGAAACAGTTAAAGGTTCAGCTTAATTAAATTTACTTCGTCAACAACACGTACTTCGTAATAGGCCTTACGTGAACATTTGATCTGCCGCCAAGAACAAAAACAAGTCAAGAATAAATAATTTGACACATTTAGTAAAGTGACAGTACCTCATATAAAATATTCAAGGGATATTTTTACTGAATATCATCAACAAGACACAAAGAAGTAAGAGGCTCCCATCAGAACAACAGTATTCACCCAAGGCTTATTATCTGCAAAAAACCTCCAAAAACAATATCAAATATAAAACCATTTCAAAAATGGTAGGCCTATCTAATTATTGTTTGCTTACTATTATAACACTTATGCTCTCATTTGTTTACTCAATGGATATACTTGAAATAGAACTGATTAATCATTTAATCCAGTTGAGTAATCCATCATACAAAATAGGATTAACCCAAACCGATTTCCCTAGGTATAAGTGCAGATCCTTACAGCAGTGAAAATGACATTCCCAAAGCCTGAGAGTTCATGGACAATTAATTTATGACGTATGTCTCCATTGCAGTCACTTGATTTGAATCGCGATTTAAATCAATTTTTAACAAACCACCCTTTTAAAATCTCATTTAAATTGTCTGTTCAAGTTTTTCAATATAAAAACAAACAAAATACAATTCAACTTGATTTTTTTTGTGTTAAAACCAATACATGTAACTGCAAGGGGCCATAACGAAGCCAGTGTATTATTATTATTATTATTATTATTATTATTATTATTATTATTATTATTATTATTATTATTATTATTATTATTATTATTATTATTATTATTATTATTATTATTATTATTATTATTATTTTTTTTTTTTTTAATTATTTATTTAGCGGACGTGTGTTCCATCGAGCTCCGAGTTAGTACATGATATTACGCTTATATAACCATTTTTACTTCTGTTTATTTGCATATCTTGTTGTATAGTGTATGTAGACCCTACTAGATCTCGCTCACCGTGTAAAATTCCCCTTTTTTAGTGTTATTTTGTGTGTAAAATTTGGTCTTTCGTAGTGCTCCTGGGGTGCTGGCTGGTCACCATGGCCAGTCAGGCGGAACAACCCTCAGTGAGTCACTCGACCGTTGGAGAGGGTGGGCGTCCCAGGCCCATTGTTCCTGGTGAAGATCCTTTTGTTGGAGTCACCAGGAACAATGGGGTTGCGTTTAAAGCAATCGATCGCGTCCCCCTTCATGAATACCTTGACAGCTTTGCCAATTCATTACCCGACAAACATGTAATTTCAGCCAGCCGTATTTCCAACAATCGAATTGCAGTCTATCTACGCTCGAGGGAAGATGTCGCTGATGCATGCAGTCGCTTCAGGACTGGCACACGGCGGCTCTTTCCTCGAGCTTGTCCCCCTGGTCCAACCCACTACCCGGCTCACCCTCTCCAACGTGTTCCCTGAAATTCCAAATGCAGTCCTAGCCCATAATATCTCTGATTTTTGTAAAATAGTGTCGTCGATCGTCCCATCCCCCTTGCTCTAAAACACAAACAGTTGTCCCATGTAATGTCTTTCCGCCGACAGGTCCAGATCCTTCTCAACCCCGGTGTAGTTCCCCCTGACCATATCAATTTCACCTACACCGGGTTTAACTACCGTGTTTTTCTATCTACCGGGTCACCCCGTTGCTTCAACTGTGGAGAGTTCGGCCACATTAGCCGAACCTGCAAAAAGCCCAAAGATGACAATCCCCAGCCTGAAAACCCACTCAATCCCCCACCAGTCTTCCTCCACAGCAAAAAATCCGACCCAAAACACCCACCCAAGAATCCCTCCTCAAAATCTACCGTGCTCTCGGCGGCTGCTGGGGCTGCGTCTCCGGCTGCTTCAGAGTCGGGGACTCGGGCGGGGTCTTGGGCCCGGGCCTCGTTTGAGGCCGGGGCTGGGACCTTGTCTGGGGCGCGGGCTTCGTCTGGGGTCGGGACCTCGTCCGGGGCTGCCGCCTCGTCGGTGGCGGCCGCCCCGCCCGTGGGCCCGTCTCCTGGGCGTGGTCCGGCGTCGGACGCCGCCGAGGGCATGGACACGTCCACCCTCATATGGGGTACCCCTCCCGCTCCCACCAGACTCTTCTCCGAAGTTGTGACCAAACGCAAACTGTCCCCTAACCCGACTAGTAATCGACCCAAGCTCGTCCCACTGAACTCTCCCACCCCCCATCGGAAACTGCAAAAGAAGACGAAACCCCTTTCCACTCCTGAATCCCAAACTCCCACGCTATCCCAAGTCCTTGATTCACAGAGCCCAGTTTTTTCTACCCCGTCAATCCGTTTTTCCCCCACCTGTGTCTCCAATCCCTGCCCCTGCACTTTTCCGTAGTCCTCCCCCCGAACCCACCCCCTCACCCAACCCCACCCCCTCCCCCAACCCCACCCATCCCCCATCCTCTCCACCCCCTCACCTACCCCTTCCAGTCCCTCCACAGTTGATGCAACGGATGACTCGGTTTTCGTGGAGGACTCTCAGGAAGACTTTCCTGAAGTCCTCCCAACCCACACCCAACCTCTTAATCACAAACAACTTGTTGACTTCCTCAACTCTGTCAAAAGCCAGAGAAGACCTCATGAAATAGCCCGTAAATTCACTCAGAACGTACCTGGACTTGTCCGGCAACTAAAACCTCTCAGAAACTGCCCCCTTTTCCAAAATTGCACGCAGCAGAGGATCAAGAAACTGATCAAAAAACTAGAATCTTAACTTTTATTTTTTTCCTCATGGATATTAGGTCTTACACCTTTTTCCCCCTCATAATGACGTTATCGCTAATTACCCTCAACACCGGAGGTTGCACCCAAACCACTCGCAATGCTTCTTTTAAATCGTATTTTAACCAACTTTCTCCGTCTTATGACGTCATTCTCCTTCAAGAAACCTACTCTCTCTCCTCACACTGTCCATGCTGGAAAAACTGGTCTAATTATACCCCTTTCTGTATCCCCGGATCATCCCCTGGTGCGGGAGTGACGACTCTCGTAAAATCCAACATTAATGTCGTAACCTCCGGTGTTGTATTCAAGGAATACATTCATCATATCAAAATCAAAATAAATGACGTGTCTTATAACATTTACAATGTACTCATCCCCCAATCAAATATCTTTGCTTTAAAAGCTATCGATGCTCTTAACACACATTGTTCCCAACAAAATAGCGATGACGTCATTATTATCGGAGGTGATTTCAACTGCACAGACGATCCTAATATGGACCGTCTGCATAAGCTGACCGAGCATCGTCCCCAAATCTCCATGGCTCTCAGAAATTCCTTAAATAATCATTCATTGTACGATGTCTGGCGTAGGCTGAATCCGAGCGAGAAAAGTTTCACCTGGTTCAGGATGTACGCCAACGATCCCGCGCGCGTCTCCAAGGCCAGACTAGACCGCTTCTACGCTCCACTCAATCTCGTTTCCTTCATCCGGTCTTGTCAAATTATTCCCTGCTCCCTCTCAGATCATTCCTCCGTCAGTCTTGTTTTTCATTTTCCCTCTTCTCACAACAAAGGAAGCGCCTATTGGCACTTCAATAATTCTCTTCTTACTGATATGAACTACCGCGATATACTCACCTCTTTCTGGACTAACTGGCGACTCGAGAAAACCAATTTTTCCAACATTGGAAAATGGTGGGACTTTGGTAAAACCCAAATAAAACAATTAACGATAAGCTACTGTTCTCGAGTCGTCAAAGAAAAACGGAAAATTTTCCAAAACATAAATTCTAATATCGAGCGGCTTCAGTCTACGCCAGACATCTCCCCAGAAACTAAAAACTTACTTGATAAACAACGTAAAGAATTGAATATTCATCTTAAAAATGAGGCTCGAGGCGCTCTCGTCAGATCTCGTTTCCAACACATTCACGAAGTGGACACTAGCTCCTCCTACTTTTTCAATCTCGAAAAAATAACTCGCAATCTAAAACCATGTCTAGTATCCGGCTCTCCTCGGGATGCATCACCGATAATCCCGAGGAAATCAAAACACACTGTCGAACTTTCTACGAAGATCTTTATGCTAGTGTCCCAACTGACGAGAGCGCTCTCGAGTCTCTTGTCAGTAATTTATCTAAACTTGATAGTCCGGATGCAGATGACCTCGATGCTCTTTTGTGTCCGGACGAATTGGATGCTGTTGTCAAGCAACTTGGCAAAAACAAAACCCCCGGCCTCGATGGACTAACCTCTGAATTCTTTCTCTCCTTCTGGTCCCTGTTTAAGTCCGATCTCTTAGAAGTTCTCAATTCCTCCATTCACTCTGATACCCTCCCTGCCTCCTTTCACAAAGCTGTTATAACTCTCATCCCCAAAAAGGGCGATCTTCTTAACATTTCCAACTGGCGCCCTGTATCTTTGTTGAATACCGATTATAAAATATTTGCCAAGTTGCTTGCCAACAGGCTTAAACAGTGTATCAATTCGGTCGTCCCGGAGGATCAATCCTATTGTACTCCCGGGCGTACCATTTACAATAATCTTAATCTCATTCGTGACACAATAGAGTTTTGTAATTTTAACGATCTACCCCTAGCCGTGGTCAACCTTGATCAGAGAAAAGCCTTTGACAACGTTGACCACGGCTACCTTATTCAATGTAATGAGAGCCATGGGCTTTGTGGACAAATTCCTTTCGTATATTAATCTTTTGTACAGTGGCGCCGAGAGCCACCTTAAGGTTTGCGGTTCACTAACCGCATCCTTTTCATTCAATAAAGGCATTCGGTAAGGTTGTCCGCTCTCGGGGAAACTGTACTCAATAGCCATTGAGCCTTTCTTGAATGGCCTTCGGAAAAGTCTTTCTGGTCACAGTTTTCTTCTACCAGACACGGATACTTACTGCTCGGTCTCTGCTTATGCAGATGATGTTACCGTTTTTATCACCTCCGACCAGGGCTTTAAAATACTCGGAAGGGTGTATGATTTATTTCACAGATCCTCTGCTGCCTCCCTCAACTTTCAAAAATCCAAGGGACTATGGGTTGGACGTTGGACCGGACGAACTGACGCACCCCTGGGCTTTCAATGGAATAACCAGGGGTTGCAATTTCTTGGAGTTCACCTTGGAAACAATAACACGTACACTCAACAAAACTGGTCTGCCTCTAAAAATAAACTCTCAAAAACTCTCGCCAATTGGAAACCTCTCTCTTCTACTCTGTCTCTTAAAGGAAAAATTCTCATCGCGAACCAACTCGCCGCTTCCAAAATCTTTCATTGCATATTTCATTCATTTCATTTCATTTATTATTTCACAGGGTACAAAAAAGACATTAAAAAAACAAATATGATCAAAAGATACAATGATTACACAAGACAAAATAATACAAATTAAAACCAGTTAAAACCAGTTGACAGTATCCCCTGTAGGATTACCAAATGCGAACTGAATCACAATCAAGTGGATCTCCTTAAAGTACTGCCAGCAGAACCAAATTAAACATTGAAGATAAATCTGTATATATAAAAAAATGTAAGACAGTGTTAAACATATCTGTCCTTACATATCCTCCCAATGTATTAAGCGAACTCCAAGAAATGTTAGTCGACTTCGTCTGGTCCAACAGACGACACTTACTACCCAGACACACTTTATTCCAACATCCTAATAAAGGTGGGCTAGGTCTAGTCTCCCTCCAAGCACGCAGCCTCACTTCTAAATTCAACCTCGTCCAACGTTATCTCCAATCCGATTCCCATCCCTCCTTTTATCTAGTCTCCTACAATCTCCACCGATACAAGAAAATGAATTTTGATTATCAAATCTTCCTCCTTGACATCGAAACAAACTTTCGCACTAGTCTCACCTGCTTTTACAGTGAGGTCCTGCGTGCTTGGAACACCCTCGGAGCTCGAATTGACACACCCGCCGATTCAATCAACCATGTCGGCAATCTATCCTCCCAATTTTTATGGGGGACCTGCCTGGCGGGACGACCTTCCAAACCCGACTCCTGGCAGGCGGGATCAGAATCGTCAAACATCTCCTACAATCTACCACTGGCGCCTGGATACAAGCCTCCGATCTTCAGCTGTCAACTTCAAACATCCGTCCTCCCTCTCTTCGAGTTTTTCGACAAAACCTCTCTCGCCTACACCACGTGATCATCTCATCTTTCCCATCGCTCTTCGACTCTTCTGGCTTTCTTCACGACCCTGCCATCTTGGAGCATCTTCCTTCACGACCTCTGCCTCCTGGACTCGTCATCTATGACAAAGATATTGATGCTCTCACTGCTTCCTCCAAATCTCTGTACACGCACTTCAACCAGCAAATAAACACCAGCTCTCAAACATCTGAAACCGACTGGCATCGCCTCGGTGTTCTTCCGTCAGCCCACAAAATTCCCTGGAAGTGCGTGTACCAATTTCCTACTTCAAAGAAAGAAGGGGACGTTCAGTACAAGCTTCTTCACAACGTTCTTCCTTCTCTACAAGTTCTACATCATCTGAATCCTGCCATCTCTCCGTCTTGTGGGTGGTGCGGCGAGGGAGGTACCGTCTGGCATCTCTTCATCCTCTGTCCGTCTATCCAGCCCGCCTTGAAACTTCTACAAACCCTACTCTCTCGACTACTACCTGATCTGGATCTCCACTTCGACTTGTACTGGGCTCTGATCCCCCACGCCGGGAGTCGGAGCAAGGAGGCTGTCCGCCTGGCCAACTATCTCATCATCAGTCTCAAAAATGTAATTTACGGGCTATACCGCACCTGTAATTTCTCCGACCCCCTCCTTATTTGGCAACACCGTCTCAAAAATAAAATCATCCTCGAATTCTCTTACTTCAACTTCAACAATTCTCTCAGCGATTTTCTCAATAAATGGTCTATCAATGATACTCTTTTTATTTACAATAACAAAAAGCTGACATGGTTGATATGAATCATCCTAAAATTAGTTTAACTGAAATGGTTTATTCTTGATTTCCCCCTTCCCTACCTTCCCTTCCCTACCTTCCCTCCCCAGGTCAACCGGTGCGTGGGTAGTCACCTCCCCCCAGGCGGGACGTGGTGTTTTTATCACCGCCCACCCCGGTGGCTTGATTTTTCCCATTCGGGGCCTTACTGGCAGTGGGCACGAATGTGTCCACATCCAGACGCCAGTGGGCCCCATTCCTCCTCCCCTTACCCCCCCCCACCCTAAACTCCCCCTTTTCCCCTCCCTCTTTATTTTTTGGTTTTCTGGTTTATTATCGTTTTCCTTTAATCATCCTAAAATTAGTTTAATTGGATTGGTATATTTTAGTTTTATTTTCCCTTCCCTTCCTTCCCTCCCCAGGTCACCGGTGCGTGGGTAGTCGCCGCTCCCCAGGCGGGACGTGGTGTTTTTTATCACTGCCCACCCCGGTGGCTTGAACTTTCCCACTCGGGACCTTACTGGCAGTGGACACGATGTGTCCACATCCAGACGCCAGTGGGCCCCATTCCTCCTCCCCTTACCCCCCTACCTCAAACCCCCCCTTTCCCCCCTCCTTATTGCTTTATTTGAATGTAAATGTTTTTTTCCCTCGTCCTATGCCTTGTTGCTACCTTTTGGAAGGACTTGGGGCATCCAGCTTCCGACAGTAGCAACTTGGCTGGACGGCTTCCTTATTTAAAGTATTTGCTCTGGTTTACATATTTAATTTACTACTGTCAAGATACTGAATGTATTTCTTTATTATTCTTTTAACTTTTGTATATATTTGTATATATGCTGTTACTTCAAGGAATTTTGAAATAAAGTCTTCCTTGGAAAAGTAAAAAAAAAAATTATTATTATTATTATTATTATTATTATTATTATTATTATTATTATTATTATTATTATTATTATTATTATTATTATTATTATTATTATTATTATTATTATTATTATTATTATTATTATTATTATTATTATTATTATTATTATTATTATTATTATTATTATTATTATTATTATTATTATTATTTTATTTATTTATTAATTAATTTTTTTGGCTATGAAACGATGTCCAATTGCAGCCAAAATTACTGGATCGATTGGAATCCTGCCCCGCTGTGTTTTAAACTTGTTCACATAGAATGTTTGCTCGATTTGTGAGGCCTCTCTTAGCCACCATACTTTGTATATGGAAACTTTGGTCCCCTCGTATACATGTTTCACGTATTTCCCTGTTGGCAAAAAAAAGATTAACAAAAACCAAACACCAAAAACAAAAACAAAAACAAAAACAAAAACAAAAACAAAAACAAAAACAAAAACAAAAACAAAAACAAAAACAAAAACAAAAACAAAAACAAAAACAAAAACAAAAACAAAAACAAAAACAAACACCAAAAACCAAACACCAAACACCAAACACCAAACAAAATAGGTATACACGTATAAATCATTCTGATAAATTGTTACGTCTCAATGTTCTTTCATTTTAGAGTAAACAAAAATTGATATGTCGAATTTTGTCGGACGGCAACTCTTTGAAACATGAACGAAGAAAAACAAAACACGTAACAGTTTTTCGTTGTTTTCTCAAACACGTGAGCACCAACTGTTATGATGAAATTTCACTGGTTAGTTATATAATATATATGTCTTGAAAACTAAAGGATTGAAATTACCAAATTACCAAATAGGCCTACCAGTGTCGTACCTTCCTTTTAAACATAACAACTTGATAGAACCATGGAGCTATAATAGCTCCATGATAGGACTACATTGTGGCCACGCCAGTGAAGCCAACGATAGGTACAATCTGCAACAAAAGCTGACAGATATATACATAACAGCAAAAGAAACGTCACCCCCTAAATTTTGATAAGTCTGAGAACGTGTTTAGCTTATGTGTCCTCAGACGTCATGCATGACGAATTTTGAGGTCAACCAAATTTTCCACATTGTGTTTGTGTTACACTTCATACTCATAATATTCTTCATTAAACAAATTATATTAATTATAAAATGAAAATAATAAATATTTTTAGGGGTGACGTTTCTTTTGCTGTTATGTATATAATTAATGCAAAGTTTTAGCAATAATGATTGTTACGCAAGATGATTTTATTTTGTTTATAGTAATTAAATGTCCGTCATGTGAGGACACTATGTCAACGGAACGGAAATGTTAGGTTCAGGAAAGTGAAAATGAATATTAGAGTAGTACTTTTCCAAGTTACTGTAATACGAATACTTTTGGTGGTTTCAAGATGCCATCCTGAATGTGTTCGCCAATGTACCCTGGCTAGGTGTTTCCATGATAAAACAAGCTGCTGCATCGACCATGCAGCCCGTCCTATTGTGTGGCTCACTAATCCTTCGTTTGTTCACTTCCCACGCTCCTATTGGCTTTGCTAGATTGGTGCCTATTTTTAATTGGCTACTATTTTCTGGCTGTTTTAGATACCTTCCCATGATCCTTTGCTTTCCTTTTCCCCTATAAATGGGTGTGTTTTTATGTTTGTACTTTGTCTATGCCTCTGATGAAGGTCAGGTTTGGACCTAGGGTATGAATTTTGTCGGACGGCAACTCTTTGAAACACATGAACGAAGAAAAACAAAACACGTAACAGTTTTTCGTTGTTTTCTCAAACACGTGAGCACCAACTGTTATGATGAAATTTCACTGGTTAGTTATATAATATATATGTCTTGAAAACTAAAGGATTGAAATTACCAAATTACCAAATAGGCCTACCAGTGTCGTACCTTCCTTTTAAACATAACAACTTGATAGAACCATGGAGCTATAATAGCTCCATGATAGGACTACATTGTGGCCACGCCAGTGAAGCCAACGATAGGTACAATCTGCAATAAAAGCTGACAGATATATACATAACAGCAAAAGAAACGTCACCCCCTAAATTTTGATAAGTCTGAGAACGTGTTTAGCTTATGTGTCCTCAGACGTCATGCATGACGAATTTTGAGGTCAACCAAATTTTCCACATTGTGTTTGTGTTACACTTCATACTCATAATATTCTTCATTAAACAAATTATATTAATTATAAAATGAAAATAATACATATTTTTAGGGGTGACGTTTCTTTTGCTGTTATGTATATAATTAATGCAAAGTTTTAGCAATAATGATTGTTACGCAAGATGATTTTATTTTGTTTATAGTAATTAAATGTCCGTCATGTGAGGACACTATGTCAACGGAACGGAAATGTTAGGTTCAGGAAAGTGAAAATGAATATTAGAGTAGTACTTTTCCAAGTTACTGTAATACGAATACTTTTGGTGGTTTCAAGATGCCATCCTGAATGTGTTCGCCAATGTACCCTGGCTAGGTGTTTCCATGATAAAACAAGCTGCTGCATCGACCATGCAGCCCGTCCTATTGTGTGGCTCACTAATCCTTCGTTTGTTCACTTCCCACGCTCCTATTGGCTTTGCTAGATTGGTGCCTATTTTTAATTGGCTACTATATTTTCTGGCTGTTTTAGATACCTTCCCATGATCCTTTGCTTTCCTTTTCCCCTATAAATGGGTGTGTTTTTATGTTTGTACTTTGTCTATGCCTCTGATGAAGGTCAGGTTTGGACCTAGGGTATGAATAGAAGATCACACAAAGGGATATGACAAAAAAAAATGGGTCAACATCATACAAATTGAGGTGTTAGTGTGTGGGTGTAATTAGCTAGATTAGCTAGAGAAAATGTGGCAATAGAGAAAAGTTGGGAAAGAAATAATGACATACAAGATAAGGTAACTAGGAAAGTTTTCGGGAGCACCATGTAACAAATCTCTAAAGTAGAGGTGTTGGCTCTGAGAAGAGCCGGTTTTGATAAGGTAACTAAAAGGTAAAACATACAAATATCAAGGCAGTGGATGAATTATATTAATAGAAATGATATAAGTAAAAATATGTTGGTTATGTGTTGGGACTATAGGGTTGAAGTGTGTTGAGTTGATGTATCCAGTGTGACTCTTCTAAGTAGAAGTAGGTAGATTTATGGAGGCTCTCCAAAACACGAAGGAGAAATATATACCAAACAGCGTCGGCGCCAATACGCACCCCTGTTTGAGTCCTCTATTGATCGAAAATGTGTTTGATAGGTCGCCATCGTACTGGA